>BMAW01053160.1:692384-712811 GCA_019974015.1 Nephila pilipes | reverse complement strand
TATATATATATATATATATATATATATATATATATATATATATATATATATATCAACAGAGTCATCCGCTTATACCTCTTAATTTAACACATTTTTTAACAAGTTTGTCATCATATTACGAGATATCAGATGGGTTAAAAAACAATACATTCAAACACCAGCATTTCAAAATAATTCATTAACCATATCTTAAAATGTGCTTTATGATAGTATAGAACTTATCATTCAATAATGAAACAATATCACTAATAAATTCGGTAAGAAAAAGTATAAAATTTATTTCCCCTTTAATTTTTTTTGTGTGCGCTTTAAAATAGAAAAATATGTATTTATTGAGCTCTGCTTGATTTAAATGTACTTTTAAGAAATACAAGTATTTCCTTTCAGGTGATATAAGAATATAATAAAATTGCCATTAAATCTCGCTTATTAAAAATTAATGAAAAAACAACACATGTTTTGCATAAAAACTATCCTCGTAGATCTAATAATGGAATGGAGGAAAATTCTTTCATACAATAAAATTTTCTAAAAACAATAATAAAATCCTATCTCTAGTAGTCGTTGTTTTTCCCCGATAAAATAAATGGTTTTTTTTGGATAATTTTAGATAGCAAACATTTTGTAGAAAAGTTACAAAAATATTAAAAAACTGTGTGCAAAGAGTGAAATATAATTAAACTGTCTAGACTAGAAAAGAGAATTTCCCTAACTACTAACGAAGCATTGAATTATTGTGCGACCATAAACTTATTAACAAAATTAATAATTCCGTTTTAAATACTGAGGAAAAAATATATTTTTACTGTGCTGTGCTATGACATAATAATAAATTCATAAAACAAAAATCTTTTATGGACGAAACTTTTTATTTTAAAGGGAGCAAAACGTTTCAACAACACAAGTGTTATGTTTTATTCAAACAAATAGGAAATATGTAATATTAGAGAAGCAACTAATTATTTCTAATCATTAACTCTATATTTTCCGTATTGAAGTCACATAATCTAATTTTTGTCAAAAATAAAAGTAGCCTCGAGAGCTTAGTGGTCATGGTCATAGACTCGAGACCAGTGGTTTTCGTCGAGTCTTGAAGCTACTGAAGACTCGCCGTGTTGTATGGGTTGATTCACGTTAAATCAATCGGAGCCCAAAGTCCTTCCATTGGAGTGGTGCAGAAGTTAGGAGAGGGAGGTGCTAACTCCAGCGGCGTCCTCGTCACTTGACCGATGTTTAAATTTACTATATCCATTGCCAATAGCCCTCGTGTTGCTTCTAGTGCGAAATTAATAAAATCGACCAATCAATCCAAAATAAAGCTTTCGTTTCTTTTCTTTTTTAAAATTTGAGATGCAATCTGCTAATTTCCATAAAAAATTTTATTTCATCCATATATTTTGAAAAAAATATTTTCTTTACTAATACCTCCTAACTGTGAATGTATGAAAGGAAAATGGGTGTAAAATTTAACATATTCTCTGTTAGAAGACATTCAAACTTAGTAACTGCTTTCATTACCAGTGACAAAGAAAAAATCGTGGAAGAAATTATGGCCTAGAATGCGTAATTTGTCAGATTACAAGATAGGAAAATGAAAAAAAAAATTAGAATTAAAAAAAATCCAGCAAGAAATTAGAGTTGATTCGTTTTATTAACGTCTCTCTAGGGGCAACACGGGCTATTGGCAACGGACCTCGTAATTTTAGACCTCGGCCAAGGGACGAGGACGATACCTAAGCTGCCATTTTCCTCTCTTAACTTCCACACCACTCCAACGAGAGGACTTAGGGCCCCAACAGATTAAACGTGCAGCAGCCCCTACTACACGGCGGGTCTTTAGAGACATCAAGGCTCGAACCTACGACTTGGTGAAAACCGCCGGCCACGAATTCGATGCCTTACCATGGCCATATTACAGTTGATGATTTTATGGATATCTTCTTAAAATTAATGGTTAATCTAATAATGATGTCAGTGACATTAGCATTTGATTGGAAATTGATAATAACGAATTGATTGATTGATTATTAATGTCGTGCTTAAAAGCCAGTGGAGGGCTACTTGGTTAAGGGACGAGGATGACACCTGAGCTGGTGCCCCATTCTCCAATCTTCCAAATCACACCAACGGGGGGGAGGGACTTTTAACCCACGACTCGATGAAAACAGGGCCGACTATGATTTCCCTGTTTATATAAAGAAGCTGCTATCAAGAAGATATCGATGACATTGATATGACCAATGATAATACATTAAAAGTTATAAGCAACGTCCATTTAGGACATTTAATGAACTATCTTGAACGTCAGGCGTAATTATGAACTATGCGTGATCATGCTGTTCACTTTACACAGTAGATGTGGTTACGCCTTCTTTTCAAGACATACTTAAATATTGTAGCGAAACTCGTTTTCTCAGCCGTGGTCGCAGTAGCGCTGCATCCAATTAGACCGATTGTGAAGATTGTCCTATTGGAACATCTCAGTTTCTGTATTTTACAAACAGATGAAATCCGCCTGCACAATCCTACATTTGTTTTCGAAAACTCATGCAAAGTAACATGAACAAATCGATTGGTTTGGTTTTATTAACGTATCACTAGAAGCAACACGAGGGCTATTGGCGACAGACCTCGTAATTTTCAACCTCGGTCAAGTCACGACATGAACGAATCGAAATGCCTCCTCTAATTTTTTTCTTCATATACCTTTCGCTAAGCTGTCGAGATAGGTTTTTATTTATGTTGTTTTGCCTTCCATTTCATTACCCTTCTTTATAATTGATTTTGGTGATATAAAATAAAATCATACTTTTATCATTCCTATCAAATTGATAGTTCTGAATTCGTCTGAGATTTGAGATTATTTCATACTTTTTAATTGATTTACCTGAGTATTCCATGTGAAAATATGATTCAAACACTATTTCTTCAATATAATGATTTTTTTGTGAGTGCATTTTATTTTATTTTATTTTTTTCACCTTTCTTCGGTTAACTCGAATCGGTTCCAGCCCCAAATAATCCAAGTTACAGAGATTTTACTGTACTTCAACGTGCAACCAGATTAAAATAAACTTACATCTTAAACACCGTTTCTCTTGACTACGATTTCGGTGAAGTTAAACAGCCGTATAAAAACGTTACTGTTGAGCAAAATTTTATGAGAGATTTCACCGCCCTTGCACGAAAAAAAAGAAGCTAACGAACGGTAGGACATCTTGTTAAAAGGAAATTCACGCTCTCGTACCCGTGAGTGGATTTGGACTCATTCTAAGCACCTCAGTCGTAAATTTACGACGCGTTGAAACCGGACAGCACAGCTGGCAGCACACTTTTTACGATGTTCTTTTACGACGCTAGCACAACAAGTCATTTTTGGCGAGACGAGTTGTAAAAGAACTTTGCCTCTCTCAAATCACCAGTTTGAGCCTGCATTCTTTGTTTTCAAGTCGCTTGATGAAACTTTTGGTGTGCTAAATACCTGATTTAGCTGAAGTTTCTATAATGAGATATTCCAGCTTAAATTTTGATATTGTTATTTAGAACACAGAATCCCTGCAAACTCACATTTTTTTAGCCTTCTCCTCCCCTCACCGGTACCATAACAAAAATTATTCGCCCCTTCCAAGTCACAGAAAAACACCCCTGGTCTTGAAAGCTGTAATGTAGTTTTGAGTTTTCAAATTTTTACGATAGGGTTTCTTAATGTCTTAACTATTACTAAGAAATAATCGAGATATCAGATTAAAATTTATTTTGCATGTTAATGGATACTTACGCGCCTCATGCTGCAAATTTCAGTTATTCATGCTGATTAATTTAATTTCGGGAAGCTGTTGGTTGTTGTTACTCGCATTACGAAGAAGATAGATTTCAATCTGTTGAGTTCTACAATGACGGTCTTTGAAGGGCCAAGAGATACTCGGAAAAGTGTATAATTATGTAGAGTGACTATGTAGAGAAGAATAATAAATATTAACATAACATAGGTGAAAAACGACTTTTTTGAAAATATGTTTTCTTTCAAACTTAACTCTTTCCGTTACATATTTTTAAAACCTTAAATTTTAAAAGCAAAGGGAACGTTGAAAAAATTATTTTTCATTGATTTTTTAACAAAATAATTATTAACAAAAGAGAGTTTATGCAATGACCTCTTCACCTTGGTGACCATTTGGCGACTTAGCGAGAGACTTGGCATAAAGTTTAATTTTTTAAATGATTAGTTTTAATCAAATAATTTTTGTTAATTAATTTGTTAAATTATCGTATTGTTATCCAAAACAATCAGGTACAGAAAATTTCAATTGAGCGCTTTAAGACGCGAGAAAAAAAAGCTTTTAAAAATCTTGACCCAGATATACAATGTGAGTAGAAAAAACTCATTAAAAATTAAGTTTCTATCTCAATTACTTTTGGTGAGATAGTTAAAACTTTACGATCGCTAAGATGAAAATGAAAACTTTACCATATTGCGAATGACTTCAGCCTGTGGCTTCCTGAAACCAAACAAATAAACATGAATAACTGTCATTTGTAACATTATGTACCTAAAAATCCATTAATATGTGGAAGAAATTTTATCTATATATCTCGGTTATTTTTTTAGTATTAATTAAAATTTTACGATACCCCGTCGTATGTATGTATATAATTTCAGCGTATGTACCTACAAGAATAAATTTTTGAAAAAAATCGAAATTAATAAAGTTTGATGACATATCTCGAGAATATTGGCGACTTTTTTTTCGCACGCATCGTTTAACATGAAATTGTTTCAACACACTCATACAAATATTTTGATCATTTCAGCTTCGAATTAAACGATTGTCTCTCAGTATATTTTCTGCATCTAAAACAAAAACATATTTGTATCTCATTACTGAACATCTGGTTATTAGGCTCTTTTTTTCCAAAAATCATCCGTACCCCATCAACCCCAAAATGATGCTCTCAATAAACGCCGCTGTCTTCGTCTTTCCCATTCCCGATTCGATCTCGATAAAGCTAGCATCGTTAACACACTGTAGCATCATTACCAACGCCAAATTATCTCCTCATTCGTACTATGGAAGAAAAAGATCATCTGCTTATTAAGCAGACGATACCCCCAAAAAAGAAGGGGGTGCTGCATTATGCATGGAGAAAACGGAGCACATTTGAATGATACTCGAGCCTCCCCTCCCCCCTTCTTCGGTCTCTGTTGGGGGAAGGATGGAAGAAGGAGAGTCTATAATCCAAGCGGAGACGTGACCGCGGTATAAATTGAATCGCGTATCGGGTGGCTAAGCCAAGGGAAGTGCGACCGACATTTGTGTCTTTTTCGGTGCACAATCGCGAATTGAATGGAAATTCGTAAGTTAATTTCAAATTCGAGTAAGAAAGAAAAAGAGGTGCGCTCTTTTTTCAGTATATCAAAAGGAAGGAGTCGGTGTTGTACTTCAGGATTTCGTACTCTGTGGGAGTCCGAGATGCATTATTCAAATAGGATCATGGAGACAAAAATAAATCGTGTTTTTTTCTTCCTCCAAAGGGTAAAGTGTAGTAAGCATTCATAAGTTTTTGGCGAGTGAAAGGGTTATAAGAAAATAGAAGAGAGTCGGCGTTTGGTATTTTCCGACCTGGAGGGGGAGAAAGTTGACCTTGGAGAGCCGGCGGCGTTTCGAGCTCTTGACAACAGAGTCTCAGGAAAAGTTGGACTCCCGCTTTTTGCTGTGATCTTATCAACTAGTTTCAAAGATCCTCTATTGGACTATTATATCTCCTATCAGACTATTATATCCCTAATAGTTATCCCCTAAAAAAAGGCATTTTAACTTCCGACGTTGTTGTTGAAGAGAGCCGCCTCATGCTTCTCCTCCACTATCCTCGAGATTGTACGATGAGAAATATTCTGACCGATATTTGCAGAGAAAATCACTTTTCCAACCATTATTGCATTTGATATAGTTCTTTCCTTGTTGTATTGAGTTTTTCTTGGAACCGTTTCAATTTGACGTCATCGTCTGCCTGGAATTAAATGACGGGTCTCATTGACACGTGCGTCGTATGGTATATCAATAGTTATGGCTTAGATTTACTTGCCTTAGTTAGACACACAAAGGCAAGTGTTTTACTTCGGGGGCAAATGCAAACAGCAGTTCTAAGCTGTGCTGCCAATTAGTGTTCAAGTTCTGGGTTACGGTATTGGAGCGTTTTAATTTCTGGCGTTGTTGTTGAAGAGAGCCGTCGCTGAGTGTTCATAAAGCATTCTCTCTTATATATCAAGTTTAATAGCATTTCATTTTAAGCGAAATTTTCAATTAAGTTTTCAAAAGTGCATTTCCACTCTCGTAATGTACCTTCATCGAATATTTCGCCATACTCAAATTGATTTAATTTTGTAAATTATTTTACATAGTATTGAATCTATTAATATGAGTATCGTTATTTTTAATGTGTTTACATTATGCTATTCAGATCTATATTTTTTGAAAGAATGCTATAAAAAAGATTCAATGGAGATTATTGAAAGATAAGGGTGTTTAATAACGCAAGAGTAAGTTGTGGCTATAATGCGCCATAAAAGGTGTAATTGTGATCGAGACGTTTGAAACAATTGGGGGAGGGGAGGAATGGTTGAGTTGAAAGGATAAAAATAGAGAAGGAACTCTTTGACATTCCGAGAGTGCATAAGCTGTGTTTACCAAATACAATAAACACCGTGACAAAGAAAAATATCACTAAGTTACCTCGGGGCGACGATGCTCATGCTTACCTAAAGATGGTAAGCCCCTGAGGGTCGATTCCAATACCAATTCCGATCTTAAATCTTTGAAAATACACGGAAACTCTTTACAATCCATGGCAGGAGCAATTGCTGGCCTTGTACCCGAATGGCCATCATCTAGAACTCGTGGCCGGTGTTGTTTCTGTTGGATCGTGGGTTCGACTCCTGATGTTCCTAAGGATGCTCCTGGTGCACGTTAAATCTGTTGATGTGTAGGATAACGAGGTTAATCATCAATAGCCCTCAAATTTCTGTTCAAAGCGACGTTAATAAATTATCATTGAATAAATGCTCCGATATGCAAACACTTCGTTTTCGACAAATAGTAGCTTGTTGTATGACTCCAAAAGAGTAAATATATTGTGAATGATTATAAGTAATAGTTATTTCTATTATTGTTATTTTTTTTTTTACTTATTTGATTTAAATACAGCATAATGCTATCTCTATTAGGCTTTACTCTCTCTCTCCTCTCTCCTCTCTTGCGATGTAAAAAAAATATTTATTTCTTCGTATTCATAGAACGTTACGATATCCTACTCGTATGTGGCATTGAGAAGTAATTGTAATCGTTAAATAAGTTTGTGTAGAAGACAGTATGAGCCCATTTGGAACCATGTGACAGGTGCTCTCAAATATGAACTCTATCAGGCGTGATTGCTTATTAACGTCGCATAGAAAAGCAACACAACAGGTATTGAAAACGGACTTTGTAGTTTTTAGTCTCGGTGACGTGATGAGGACGGCACTTGTCCTCTCCAAACTTCGACAAAATGCCTGCGGAAGGACTTGGAACCTCGTCCGGATAAAAAGTGCATTAGTCTCGCTATAAGATGGGCCTTTAGTGGCTCCAGAATTCGAACCCAGGACCCGAAGATACCAACGAATAAGGATTCTGCAACTTTCGGGGACATTCTGAATAGTTATAGTATTTAATTATTATAATCTGTAACTTGTAAGAATATTAAACCAAGTTCTCTCTCTTTTCTTGCCAGAAAAGACCCGTTATGTAGCGGGGGTGATGCACATTAAAAATTACGAGGTTCCAAGTATACTTCGGCTGGGTGGTGAGGAATTTTGGAGGGATGTCGTCATCTCCGTCACTTGACCGATACTCAATGTTATGGGAATGGTCTCCTATAGTCCTCGTGTTGCTTCTGAGAGTGTTATTAATAAACAATCTTTCGCTGATTCCCTTTGAAACATAATGTGTAATAAACAATCAATCAATCTATTTCCATTTGCCCTTATCTCATAAACGTATCACATAAGACGGATAGTTGTAATGACATATTTGCTCTTTAGATCAAGCTTTATTAAAGAATTCCACCTTTATAAAACTCAACATGTTCTTATAAATTCTACATGAAACCGTTTTCTAACAAGTACAATGTAAATGAAAACAATTTATCGATACTGATTACAATATATAATATATAGACCTATCTACCCATCGAACATAATAAATTTTAAATTTTACATAATTATGTCGAAGTTACGTAAGAGAAATCTAATTTTTAAAAATTAGAATTAACACACAAATTGTATTAAAAATCTCTCAGAGTTTGTGTTAGTATTGATCGCTGGGGGGATATATCGAATTAAGAACGAGAATTCTGATTGTCTGGACGATTAAGATGATTTTAGCTGCCTATCACGAATTTGGCAATTTTGCGGATTAATAAAATTTGTTTCATTCTAATATCTTGATTGAAAAGTAATGCCTTGATGGCCATAACACTTTTATTTGTTATCCGATTCTTTTATCGTATTTAAAGATGAGTGTGTTATGAATGCAATAAATTTTGCACTTAAGAACATAGTCATCCCCTCCTTTCATGCACTTGCATTTATGCGTTGATAGACAGCAAAACCAATGTAGAAGAAATCTTATGGCTGTTGTCGACATCGAGCTTTAATAGCAGCTTTCATCTTGTTGTCTGAGCGAAAGTGATATTCTACAAGGCACAGGTTTTCAACCCGTGAGGTACATTCTATTGCTAACTTTGACACCAAAATTTGTTGATAAAAAATTTATTTTCATACTAGTGGGTACTTTTGATATGAAACGGTTTTCTCTCATTAGCCCCAATATTTGAAATGCCAATAAACTAAATGAGCATTAAAAGAAAATACATGTACATATATGTTATAGCAAAACCTTGTTATTGTTCTGTAAATTGTAAACATAATTCTATTTTTGTAAATATTTTATTATTTAAAATGTGTTTATTATTCTAATAATTAAATAAAAGATAGTTAATAAAATAGTTTAAAAAGATTAATAAAATATTTTAAAAAATTCTTTTCGAGGAATCCAAAAGCACGAAGGCTGTAAACTGTTGTCTTAAAGGACTCTTTCACTTTTGGAAAGCTGTGAGAGACTCGGATACGATGACATCTAGTTGCTTCGACATCATTTTCGTATGGGTAGTCATCTTTTTCAGTTCTCAGCATACTATCGTCACCTGGGAGCGAAGAAAACAAATGCATTGCATAGAGGACACATGCAGCTGCCTGGTACAAAATTTGATTTTATTGTTTATTAACGTCGCATTAAGAAGCAACACGAGGATGAACAAACTTCGTCACTTTGATTTTCGGTCAAATGACGAGGACGACATCTTAGCTGGCACCTCCCAAACTTTCACTCTACGCTAACGGGAGGAATTTGGACCTCTTCCAGATTCAACATGTATGGTTTCAGTCTTACTAAAGATGGGTCTTTAGTGGCATTAAGATTAGAGCTGCAATTCGACGGAGACAACGCTGGCTGCAAGTTCACGACCATAACTAATGATGAGTAAAGTCATGAGTTTTAAGCCTAATGTCAAATTTTCAAAAAAAGTTACCAAATTTCTTGGTTTTCCATAGAGAAAATTTATAAAAGGGTGTGACTAAATGAATCTCCAACTCAAACCAAAGCAGCTTTCAGACTTAATGTGCGTTCACTCCTAAAGCTTAGCAAAACCAAGATACGTCTTTACTAAAACTTCCCATGCTATGATGTTGCTGAAATGACCACTCGACCACAATGGTCACGATTGGGTACTTATTTCCTTTATTAAAAATAAATCACTGCTCGTATTCATAAGCTCTTTATAACACGGATTCTTTGCCAATTGCAGTTAGCCCAATATCCAATCCGAACACAACCTTGAGTCCACCTAGAAAATTTTCTATTCTTATCTTAGCCAAGACAACTGACAAGAAACTTAGTTACTTTATTTGCTATCACTTAAATTAAGCCACACTCCCATAATTAATACCGCTAATGGCGTGAAAGTATATTCTCTGTTAAAATTCTCTTATTCTGAATTTTAAGCCCGACTTTTTCAATTTTAATATATATATATATATATATATATATATATATATATCGCATTTTTTTCCTTCTAAACACCACTATCTTTAAAATTTAATAACTTTGATACGCAGTTGTAGGCAAGTGAAGCTGAAGTACCGCCTCAAAACTTACTAAGGTATGGAGTTTAAGAGCCGTGAGGCTCAGGTGCTGCAAATGAAATCGTCAATCTATTTTAATACTAAAAAGAAGGAAATTTTTCTTTTACTAAAAAGACGGAGGACCATCAAAATGACGAGTAGAAATAAAAACAAAAATAAAATACATTACACGCATTTTTTAAATAATAGTTATCAGAAATATAACTATTTCAAAACAAGAAATAGTATTTTTTTTATAATTTATTGAATTTATTTCTGTGTATTTTTATATATTGAAGTCAACAAAACACATAACTTTAAAGAAATTACTTACTATAAAACAAAATCTTACTAAATTAATTCTTTTTTTTTTTTTCAAAAATCATGCATGGCATTAAATAAAAATCACAAAGAAGTGTAGAATATTATTTTCGGTATAGTTGGACTAATAATATGAAGGATATAATGACCCTTTTGTACACCTCTAGTAAATGGTTAAATAAGTGAGATATCATAATTACATTTAACACAAATCATACTTTTTTAATTACACGACTTTTACCATATACATATCGATTACATTTTTAACATATATGTGTAGTCCTGATTTTATTACACAGCCCAACTTGGCTTTCGGTACGATTTTTTTAGTTCGATATATGTACATGAATTTGAGACACAATGCATTGGGCCGGCTTTGATTATGTCATGATTTTGAAGAAGTTCTTCAGAAAGTTGAAGCAAAAAATCTCTTCTAGGCTTTGTAATTCCTGTAGCTTTTTTGTACACAATCCATGCGTTTATTGAAGCTAAATCCAAACTACTGTAAAAAACATGCAATGGACGCCTACGACTTCCTGTCTTTTCTGAATAGTTATGCTCCATTTGGTCAAGAATGTCAACACCATACTTTGTTGAATTATAAAATGCCACAGTTTCGGGCACTTTCTTTTCATTATTTAATATGATAACATTTTAGTGTAGAGTGTTTAGAACGAAAATATTCTTGTCTTTCTTACATTGATACACAATTAAGGTGGAATCATTGTGTTAGTAACACGATGTTGAATGGAATGGATTCTTTGAATATTTTCCAGCGTCTGCAAATCCCCGCCTTGATTGCTTCATTGTGCCTACAATGTTAATATTTTTTATCTTCAGTTTCTTAGCAAGAGAAAGGGAAGTAAAAATAGTTATAGGAAGTGATGATTTTGCCTGCGCCCTAAAATGGTTCCATCAGACGTAAAACGACACAGTCTGAAAGTGATAAGTTGCCCGGTCTGGTAACACCTTTTCCAAAATATGGAATGGCGTTTAGTATGTATTTTGACTCTACATCTGTTGAAATCCAAAATTTAATGCCAAATTTATCAGGTTTACTTGATAAGTATAAGAATGAGACTTCAGTTTTAGACGGAAATAATTGCTCATTAACTGTTATACTTTCTTTAGGTTGGTAGCAAGAAATTGAGTTTTCAACGAATTGACCCCAAACAGAGGATATTAGAGCCAATTTTTCGTTTTGTAATCGTTGCGATCTTGTAGGCTTTCTATAAAATCTCACAAACCTCAATATTTACTCGTGGCAAAGTATCACGAAAAAATGTAGGCTCCCACATCTTACACAATAAATTACTGACAGAAATTCCTTTGTCGCAATATGTTTCCCGGGAAAAGGCATCTAATTCTTCCACTGACATCGACAAGCTTTCATTTTCGAGTTACCTTCGACCTTCTGTTTTCAGTACATTCCAGTATTATTTTTTTCATAGAGCTGAATCACTACTTGAAAAGCGCTAGTTATTATTCCGCTTTCTGCGCGTCTCTTTGCATAGGAAGACACTTCACCGGGCCACGATAATATATTTTTGACTTTGAAAGCGTTCAAGATTACTATTCGTAGGCATTTTTACCCACATTGTGCCGTCTCGTGAAATATCTGCTTAGCATGTTATACGAAAATATCCGTCGTTTGGAAAGGGGGGGAGTATAGGGGAGAGAATAAGAAATAAGTATTCTTTTTTTAAGTTCAAATGATAACTATTTTTATATAACTAAATAATTGTTTTTTATTACATATTTCGTTTTTTATTATGATTTGCATTATCGATTTCAACTGGCTTTTCATACTGCCGTCAAAATGACGGCTCTCTGTCTTTTTAGTTATACAACAGGTTTTCTTCCCCTCTTTAACTCAGAAAATAATTTTGTGCATGTGTGCGCACGTTCACACGTAAAATTAATTAAACTCATAGATTTTAGGAACCTGGGAACAAAATTAAAAGCGTAGCACATAATACAAATTGCGAAACCGACAAAATGATGGATGCCGTTTTTCTAGTGTTAAAACGAAAATTATTTCGAGACGAGAGGTTGTTGCATGAGATTATCCAGTATTTTGAATTAACATATGCGAAATGAAGTCCCTCCATCATCAGAAGACACCACTGTAGAAGTTGTCGCCTATCGGCTATATACGAATTGGCACTGGATCATGATTATACTTGAATGGCCTCCATGAGTCGTATTTACAGTTATCACGTGATAGTGACATCAGATGGATCACATCAAGAATTTACAGGTTTTACTTTTATATCTGAATCAATCTCTAGCAAATGTTTTGATACACTATTAAAAATACATATAATTAAAAACGTTACAATTCAGCTTCAAAATTTTTACTAAAACATTTTATAAAGACTTACCATTACACTAAGTGGCCCCAGTAGCTTTGTATTTTCATCGAGTCTTGGGTTCGAGTTCTGATGCCTCCCGTTCAATTCCTCCCGTTAGCTTGGTGTGGAAGTTTTGAGAAGCATATGACATTTCAGGTGTCGTCTTCGTCACTGATCAAAATGACGACATTTGTAGACAATAGCCCTCATACTGTTTCCAAGTTCGACATTAATAAGCAATTAATCATAAAAAATCTCTCTTTTTCTCTGTCATAAACTCACGAATAAGGATTGGATCCTAGTTTTAAAAAAAGACCACCGAACAGGGCTATAAAGATGTAAAAAATTATTTGATTGATCCTTACCGTAATAGAATAAATTCATGAAGAAACTTTTATTATATAACAAAATCAAGAAGAAATAAAATACGCAAGAGTGTAAAAGCTATTAAATGAATTAAAAAAATCTGAAAAAGATTAAAATCAGATTAAAATTTAATCTGAGCAAAATAAAGCAACAATATTTCCGGTCATTATATGGATTTTCTTTCTTTAAAAGGTTTGATTCTACCCCTCCAGCAATAAATATCAAAAGAGAAATATTGCTGCGATATGCTAATCATAATTCTGGTTCCGTTTGTATTCTAATATTTATTTGTTTCAGTAATACATTGCGACACCGTCTGCGATTCGGGCTAGTTTATCTAGTGTTAAATGGAAAGTATGTATGTCTGCAATACATCCAGTGTCTCGAAAAGGTTGTAACTAACTTTAAAATTAATGTATTATTAAGATTACAAAAATGTGGTTTGAACAATATATTGTTGTGAATTCAAGTATTTTTCATTTTATGCATATTTATATTATTTCATTACTTATAAATATGTTTTAATATGGGATTTATGATAAGCGCTTCTTATGTGATTTAAAAACAGTTTTCTAATTTCTTGTAGAATACATTTTTTCCACATAATGCAATTGTTCTTAACCGGTGGCATACGTACCTCAAGGGATACGCGAAAAGAAAATGAATATGATGATCAGACAGCTAAAAAGAAACAAAACATTTCAGAACAACTTCCACGTAAGGTTTTGCAAAGATCAAATTTAGCCACCCAAAGTACGCTTTTTTAAGACGTTTTTATGTATTTCACTTGGTGTGTGTCATCAAATTTTCGATCGTTAATTTAACCAACTTCCCATCAAAAGCTACAGCTCTGAAACTTTTAGAATCGTTCCTACTCGCCTAACAATGCAATATTTAGATATTTACGACAAGTTTTAACTAATATTTTAATAATTTTTTTAAACTGCCACCATATAAAAACGTTGGTTTTTATCTCGAATTATTTCATAATTATTGTTAAATTACTCTATTAAATATAAGAATTAAAGTACGTGATGAAATATCGAGAAATGGACAATAGTAAACTTTTCTGATATTAAAATTAAAGCGATTAATAATATATTAAATTGATATTATATCAGCTACATATAATTAAAAGTAAAGCGAACGATAAATTATTAAATTGAATATATTTAAGCTAAATGTAATTAAATTGAACAAACGTTAAAAAAAATTCAATAATAATCCTGTAAGCCAAAACGTCCCACCTAAAACAATAGCCCTCCTCAGGTGGCTAATATTATAAATAATTTTATAAAATTTGGTAGAGATTTTTATTGAAATTTCAGTTGTAACACACATATTATACATTCGCAAAAAAGAGAAATTTCTGAATTTTCAAATACCACTCTTTAACGGTGGAATGATGAACCTCGAAAGTTTGGGGATCGTCACGGTGTCAAATACAGTGAACTTTCTAAAAATGCTATAGTGTATTTGTTGTCGTTTGCTAACTCAGATCTTGTCAAACGGACATTTTTTTCGTTTACTTACGTTAGGAGGTTAATAAAAACTATCAATCCATGTAATATTGATTCTATTCGAGATAATTTTCGATTCTATAGATGTTAAATTTTACAATTTGAAAAATTCATATTTGTAAAGTACTCGAAAAATTCAGATATAACAAATACAATGTATAGCATTGTTTAGCATATAATGAAATACTAGGCGTAGTAACTGGTTTTTTTTGTGCGCTTAAATTTTTATTTTACAAGTTTGGAAAGATTTAATTTCAAAAGATTATGAGCTATAAAACAAATTTCAAATATTTTTACAGAAACTTGTGATTTCATCTAGTCTCATCATATTTGTTCAGTAAATCTTATAATTTTGTAATAATTGATCGTGGAAGCAAATGTTGAATATTGATAACTTATTTTTTTCTAAGCTAAACATTCTTAATTTATAATGAAGTAAATCTTTTAAAATTCTAAAAATAAGCAGTTGTTAAGTAACATAAGCAATTAGCTAAATTAATTACAAGAAGAAGCACCTGTTTTCCTGAAAAAGGGTCATCCCCTGTAACAGCATTACAATTCGAAAAATAATTGTCATTCTACTACAAAGAGAACGGCCAGATGAATAAATATAACTATTTCAAAACCAAATCTTTGAAGAATAATTTAACTTAAACCGTGACAATCACAAGATAAACCGTGACGTATTGTACATATACGCCAGAGGTTTACGTAACGGAAGGGGAAAAACCAAAATCTAGTTCATTTATTGTATAAGTTAAAATTATATAAAATACAAAAATTGATATTGTTATTCGTCTTTTTTAAAATGGACAACATATTCATTCCGTAATCCGTATGAATATTGTACAGTATGGATTGATATACTTCAAAATGTGGTGGTTTTAAAAAATCACTCAGAAATGAGTGCTTTTTGGTGACAAAATTCAGTTAAGTGTATCTTACACTCACAAAATAAAATTCAGTTTACTTAAAGCATCTCAGGACTCTTAATAGTTATCCCTGTATGTGGGCGATAGAACAATAATTTTCAAACAAATGTAACTTACCAATGAAAAAAAACACAGAAATTTAAAAATGTCATTGTATAAGATTAATATATATTTAAGTTATTTTGCGTATTTTCGTTAAATTTTAAAAAAAATCTTTAAAAGTGATAAAGAAATAAGAACTAGCCACTTTTTCACTATCACTAGAGTCAAAAACTGACAGCGCGCGAGATTTTAAAGTACAACGTAGAGATCAAAATTTACAAATGCAATATTATTAAGTAAAAAAGATGTAATACTTTTTAGAAGTTTTTTTAATACAATTATAAAGAAAATTATGATATTCTAAAAAAAAGTCCAATTAAAATTCGTCTAAAAAGTGGCGTATAAGTCATAAAGAAATTCTTGTTCTTTGTATGTGTGTGAATATGAGTATGAAACATTAAAAATTAATATTATAGATTGTTTTTGACAAATCCTGTGCCCAAGCTAAAGCTTTTTGTTTTGAGAAAATTATTGAAAAATAATGAACAAACAAAGCAATTTAAGCAAGGTATATATATATATATAACACATCAATCAATAACTCCCGAGACTAACATTGAAAACAACATTTCTTTTGTAATTTTTTTTTTATTCATCAACATAACACCTTTTGTTAATCACCTTTTAGGGTGATACAATCGTTCCAACGCTTTTCCACACACACACACACAAATCTTTTTTTTTCCCCCAATTTTTTTTTTTTTTTTTTTTCGCAAGAAATCTTTTTTGTCGCGAGTAAATAGCAATAAACAGCTTTCTGAATCATCGACTCGTTGCTGTTTTTGTTCCATCGAAAGCAATCGCGGCACCAACTTGGAAAAAACCTTTTTCATGCTCAATTTTTCATTAAGGATAGTAAATACACTTCCATATGATATCTGTGTCATCTCAGCAGTCTCACGGAGCTTCACTTTACGATCTTTTATTATAATTTTTGTCACTTAACTCACATTTTCCGGTGTAACGGCTTCCACAGGTCTACCCGAGCGTTCCGCGTCATTTGTGTCGGTACGACCACGTTTAAACTCGGCAAACCAACGACAAATCGTTGCTTTGATGGACAAGAGTCCGGGTAACATTTTTCAATCCATTGTTTCGCTTGCACGGTGTTTTTACCCATTAAAAAACAATGTTCTATCAGAACACGAGAAACTCGGTTTTTTCCATTTTTTAAACAAATTACAAAACGACTTTACTCCAACCTCGATAACTCAGCTGTTTCTGGTCCGATTGACTTAAAATTTTGACACGTTTCAAGCAAAGGTTAGTACTCTAGAAAGACCTGGTTACTGGTTTACTACGAGCGCCATCTCTGGGTTAGTCTCGGGAGTTATTGATTGATGTGTTATGTATATATAAATATAGTTTTTCTCGATAATTCTAGAAATGTTGGTAGTATCGTCGCAATTTTGGCTCCAAATTGTCCAGAAAAGATAAAGCTCTATCATATATTTTTTATTCCAAAAACTCAGAACTTTAGAATTTAAAGGCCCTGAAGCCACTTAAAAAACTTCGATCCCTTAGCATTAACAAGAGGATTGTTGGTGGTGGACCTCGTTAATTTTAACCATAGCCAAGCGACGGAAACAACACCTGAGCTAGCAACCATCCTCTCCAAACTTCCACGGACTGACAATGCCGGCCACAAGCTCACACCCATGACTGTAGCCACTAACTTTATTTTGAATAGTTGTTAGAATAGCGGAAATCTGGCAACATTTGAACAAACCTTTCAGCAGATAAAATACATTGGCTGTTCAACAAATACCCATATTGAAGTTATAACTACTTTATTATATATATATAGACTGGAACATAATGATGAAGAGTAAATATCTAGTATCCTATTGGACAAATGCATAGGAGATTCGATCATCCAGAAAACGGCAAATCTTCTGCTGCGAAATGTCCTCTGCTATTCCAGTATGAGTTCACAAGGTTTGGCCGTCGATGGAAAGAAGGGAATCAATGAAGCTTCAGGAGAAGAGGAAGACAGAAGATGGAATAATCAGGATAGCATTTGGATAGTATAAAACGTTTTTATTCCTCTGTTGCTGCTGTGTTCGTCTAATAGTTACTCAAGTATAAATATTAATACAGTAAATGAGCACTCAGAATATTCTCAATTTCCATAAATGCAAGGATGTAGAAATTAGTTGTTCTAAACTGCCTACTCGTGGTAAAGTGAGAATAAGCAAGCTATTCGTGCAGCTTTATAGCATGGTGAGAAGTAAACAAGAGCGGTGTAAAGATGGCTGCCACAGTCTCTTCAGCTCTCTCGTGGTTTCTTGTTTTATCGTCTTAATATTCTCACTATAGTTTTCTGGCAGTACCATTTCACAATTAAAATACAGTAAAAAATGATGCAAGGTTAGATCTGCTGAGCAAGAAGAATGATCAATATTCAATGATGGAATTTCTGGCCAGAGTACTATTCTAGAGAATGTGAAGGTGTATTTCCGTTATGTAGAAGCCATCTTTCAATATAATACAAATTTTATTCACACTCTATGAACAATATACCTGAAATGTTTCACGACATACACATAGAAGAGAGCATTCCCTGTTTGCCCTCCAGGGAAACATTCGTGATGGGTTACGCCTTGCATTTCAGTGTTTTCCCCAATAACGGAAGTCGAAGGTCCCCTGGCCTTGAATCCTCTTTGCTATCTTCCTGGCTCTCGTTTAATACTCTTGAAAATAGTCTTTTTTCAGAGTATTATCACCACAAGCACTCGTCAATGAATTTTTTTGAAAAATTTTCAAAGTTTTACTAAGCATTTGATGACCAATTTTCATTCAATAACCGCATCTAATTCCATTTGTCAACAAAAGGGAGAAAACACGACCGACCGAAACAACCGCAACTCTAACACTATATAAGTCTCGACGGTTGGAGGAGCTCTGAAGAGTGATTGGACTGTAGACAAACGCCCCACAGTGGGAGTGGTGACTTATAGCGGCATGGTCAAAACTTTGGATTAATTCACTTATTTGAACGTTGGATTATTCATGACTTTCTCTTTACTGACCTCGGGGACTCTCTGGTAATTTAAATTGCATGCAAATACGACTCCTTGCTAGCACAAATTAAACGTGATCTGATAAATTAAATAAAGATAATAAGTTTTGAGAATTGGATTAGAAATAGTGATATATAAGTGAAGAAGAGTTGAAAGGAAAGAGAAGGGAGAAGAAGATAACGACTAGTAGATGGGTGTTGTAGATTGGAGGGAATCATCATAATTAATTTTTTTATAATGAAAGAAGTGACTTCTGATCAGTATAGTGTGAATCGAATCTGCTATAATCTAGAAGTGCTTGAACCGGAGCGAGTGATTTGGTAAAGTAGGACTTTATTATTTAAACATACATTAGAATTAACTGAGTTACGAGAGATTTGAAAGAGAAACCTTCCGTATTCTTCGATAGATAGTAAAGTATGTTGTCCTTCTCATACGTATCTTCTATTGGAATTTTGAACTTATTGACTATTTAATTATACTTGATGGCAGTGATGTTAAATAATGAAGAACCACAGTCTCATACAACTACATATATTTTCAAATATATTTTGAAAAAAAAAATTACTTTTAATTTTATAATCTATATCAAACATGGAATAATAACAGACTTATCTCCTAATTATGAATAGACTAACTCGACACTCTAGCAATATTCGCTAATTAACACAAATATTTACTCATATGATCAGACACTGCAGATCAATTTCCATACTTACTGCAATTAATAGATGTCGATCTGTGAAGGCACACGGTCCGCGTTTATGTCTCAACTGAAGTCTGTATTATACATTTTCCAAAGCGTCTGGCGAAAGCATATCAAAATTAATTAATGTGTTATATTCGCAAGCTTTTATCTTACTCTTTTTCGGGATGGAAGATATTAACGTTGCAATTTTTTCACCACTTAAGCTTTATGTATAAAACAATACCATTCTTACTCTGCTGTGATTTAATTTTTAAATAATAAAATTAGTTTATTTTCTTTTAATTTATTATGTATTTATTAATTGGTCTTTTTTAAAATTATTTAAGTTTTAAAATAATTTTTCTGTTTTAAAGGAAAAAATTACTTAGTTATAAATAATTATATCTATTTTTCTATTTACTTATTTAATATTGATCTAAATTATCTGAACCTAAAACAATGTGCTTAGTGTGCTTTCTTTACAATTTCTACTTAACATATTTATATATGACCAACAAATTTATAATACAAATTTTATTAATTTAAAACTGAAGAACCAAATAATATAACTAATTGAAATTGAGCCTTAAATTAAGGTGACAGAGTACATTTAAAACACAATTTCTGGTCAAGATATCGATTTTTTTTTTTTTTTTTTTTTTGGTCTCGTATTATATTTCGATTTTTTACCTTTAAAAATATCTTTGAATTTTATTTCAAACTTATTTAAAAGCTGAGTTACTGAGTTATAGTGGTTACGATATTACTTCATCACGAATTTCTCAGACTGGACAGTCTCCAAAAGCGAGTCTTTTTACTCCAAAACACAATACCTCAAAAATTATGCATCAATGAACTTGAAAATTTAATATATATATATATATATATATATATATATATATATATAT
>BMAW01053160.1:672810-691448 GCA_019974015.1 Nephila pilipes | reverse complement strand
AAAAAAAAAAGATTTGGAAAAGCGTTGGAACGATTGTATCACCCTAAAAGGTGATTAACAAAAGGTGTTATGTTGATGAATAAAAAAAAATTTTGCAAAAAAAATGTTGTTTTCAATTTTAGACTCGGGAGTTATTGATCGATGTGTTACAACAAGTTTCTAATGAATAACAGCGCATCATTCTCTCAGTCATCTGAAGTACCTGTGATTGTTTTTTCCACCGCATCGTGGAGGGAAGTCGTTTGACCTTCAGTGACGTGTGATTTGAACCCTCGATCTGTCGTTCAGGAGAAAACTTGTCCTGTCGGTTTTGGTAGTGCGCTTAGCAACTAGACCTGTGGGATTCCTCCTCGGGCTACTTATAAATGCGTTTTAATTCCTGTCGTAGCTGTTGAAGGAAGCCGCCGCATACTCGTACTTCGTGCAGGAGGATTGAAATCCTACAATCCAGTTGGAAAGCATAAAATATTTTTCACGAGAGCTAACATTCGATACGTTGCAAGACAACATAACCGAAAATTTATTTAAGGCACAGTTTCCTTTTGTGGTGCAGAAATAGCTCTAAAGCAAAGCTATGCACAATCAATAAATTGTCCAAAAAAAGTAATTAAACGATAAAAAATAGCATTTAATGGAAACACAGTTTAGAAGTAAGTAATAAATAATTAATCTTTAAATACGGATAAATATCAGAGATCAATCTCAAGAGATTCTTGATATTCTAATTATCCTACTAAAATATTCATGATTTCGTCGGATAAAAGTACAGCATTCATTTAGCAGTACCCAGTATTACCGAGTTGTTTGTCTGAGAATAAAATTAAGTGTTCGAAAATGTCGCTATTGTTCAAACAAAGGTCTTATTTTGGATTTATGACAAGTGAGACACCTTTGATAGGGAAACATGAGCCGACAAGCTTCAATAATCCTCACTTTCTTAAAAAAATTTAAAGTAATGGAAGTCATAATTAAGCATTGAAATATCTGTATACTTCGATATCAATTCATGTAAAGGAAATCACATTTATAAGTATATATAATTATAAATATTGAGATTGTTTATTAAAGTCACTTTCAAGAGCGACATGAAAGCTATTGACGACTGATCTCATAATTCTAGTCCTCGATCAAGGGTTGATACCTTAGCTGACATATCACTCTTCAAACTTCCACACCACTCCATGGGAGTACTTGGGATTCCGACACGATTGAACGTGTATCATCTCTGCTACTCGATGGCCTAAAATGGTATCAGTGTTTCTTAGCCCCCACGACTTCACGAAAGCATAGTTGTCCTGTTGCTGATAACCTTCGTCTATCTTCTTAGTTCGACGTGAACAAACAATCAATCAATCAAAACCAGCTCCTTGCTTTTTATTTTCTATTTTAACAGTGTTTTTCCTATTTTTCGTGCATTTTTCATACGTAGAGCATCGCGTTTTAATCATTCGGAAGTTTTTCCTGGTAATGATCCAGCGAAACACAAATTCTTGCTTCGAAGTGAACAAAAATGGCGACGTATCAGTTCGCTATTTTTTCCCCGATATTACTTTGAAGTTGAGCTTTTGGAAAAGTTTTGAATGGGATTGAGGTCAATCATTAGGAAATCATTCATTTTTTCCTCTTTCCTGCGTTTTTTTCGTGGGATAAAAGAGAAGAGGAAAAAAGTTTCCGCTTTGGAGGAGAGAGAAATTCCCCATTGGAAGCACGTTTCGTTTTATTAAGATGAATGGGCAATTTGTTTCCAGTTAAGTTTCGGCCCTCCCATCATTCAATGCTCGACTTGAAGACGAATTGGATTTTAAAAATTGGAGGATCAAGAGCACACGGGTTTTGAATTTAAAAGAGGGTTGCGAAAGCTCAACGCACAGAAAAAAAATACGGGATTCGTTAGTTCACTTCAACTGGAAGCATGCTTGGGATGTTATTTGTATAATTGGATGTAGTCCAATGTCTAAAGTTGTTTCAAAAACTCTTCACTGTCCCATTTTCTTAATTTTTAAATAAAAACAAGAACTTGTCTAAGTTTCAAAGGGAGAAAAAGAAGGAACTTAAGTACTAAAAGCAATGAAATGGATTTAAATTTTGAAAAATTAATATGCAGAGGAGAATGCAGCGTAGTTCGGACTATCTAGAAAATTTATGTACACTATAACTAAATAAAAATACAAAACTAATTGAATGGGAAAACTGTCCTATTTTGTTTATCACATCAAATCCACAAACTTTAGCTTTTATTTCTAGTGTTGTGCAACTCAATACCGTCTTCGACTAATAATCTAGCGATCACAGTAGTCGAAAAGACCGGGGGTTTTCAGCCGAGTCATGGGCTCGGGTCCTGATTCCACTTATGAAGTTGGGCTATTCACAATTTTCTCTTCTCTAAACTCAATATATTGATAATTTTGATATATTGATGACTCGATGTATTGATGAATTTTTGATAATTTTATTGCATAAAATAATAACTCTTTGCTAACTCAAATGAAACATGGTTAAACAAATTAGAGGAAAATAAGAGTGTAGTGAATTTAATTAAAGATAGTGATATATAACCGAAAAAAGAATTGAAAGGAAAGAGAAGGGATGTAATTGTTTATTCATGTTGCACAGAAAAGCAACAGGTGGGCTATTGGTGACGGACCTTGTAATTTTGAACCTCATTCAAGTGATGAGGACGACACCGGAGCTAGTACTTCTCTCTCCAAACTTCCAAACCACTCCATCGGTATCACTTACGACTTCGATAGATTTTAGGTACATCAGCTTCACTACACGGCGAGTTCAGGCATCAGGGCTCGAACCCACGCCTCGATGAAATGCAACGGTCGTGAGGGCGTGACCTGGAGAGCTAAGCTACCTTGACCAACTAAGACTATTCACATTTTAGAATATAAACGAGTTTTTTCATCCTCACCATTACAGTAGAGCTCAAAATTGCTGGGTCATCGAGTTGCTTCTAAGAGCAATGATAAAAAAAATCATTCATTATACTTTAATGCTAAAAATTAAGACTCTAAACTCAATTTCAGTTGAAAAAATGTCCCAGTTTTAAGATAATTTTGTATATTGATACAAAATATATCATTTATATCAACCAATACTCTTAAAATTGAAAAGTGCTCTACTCATACATATTAACACAGTTTAATCACGCAGAGCCAAGATCAGTTGCAACACTGTCTCATATGGTATATTAATCTGTTTCTATAGCACAATACACGTTTTTATCCTTAACGCAATAATTTCATTGCGTGCAGTCCGCAAGAAATATTACATCCTTAATAAGTATTGCAATTTTCATCGCAGCCACATGAAATTGGTATCAAATTTAATGGTTCGAACTATAAAAGTAAATTCTGATTTTAATGTATTAATTTAAAAAAAAACTTTTTAACGCAAATGATTACTCGTAACTTCTGAAACAGAGTTTTCTTATTGTACACTGAAGTGCCGAAAGTCGCGAGATATCACTTAACATCGTGCGGAACCTGATACTTCCCATCGAAATGCAACAACTCAATATGATATTGACTCAAGAAATTGTTGGTAGAAGCAGTCATCCATGCTGCATCTACGTCCATAATCACTAAAGTGTTGATGGTAAAAAACTTTAGCCGCAAAACAATCTTTCAATCTTATCTCAGACATACAGCGGCTCCAAGAATTGAGTATACACCTCTTTTCTTTACTTTGAAAATACAAACATTTGTAATAAAGTTTTATGAAAAGGTTTCTTAATAGGGAAAGATAAATCACTTATTAAATAAGATATTTATTCAAAAAATAAACATGAAGTTAATATAACAATAAAATTATTTGCATTCTCTGACTAAATGACACGAATTGATGTCACAAAATTTAAGTATATACTTTGCAGAAAGTAACCACAACCTGATAAATTAGTTACCATTATTTATTAAGTTTTTTGCGCTTGATACTGACATTGGATTTAGATCCTAATGTATGAGTTTCTTGTATAAATATTAATTTTTTAAACTTCAAAATGGGTTCCAAAACGGAAACTGCAGCTCAAGTTAGAGAACTGGTTGTTAAAATGTCTGAAGAAGGTAAATCTCGTAGAAAAAAATGCAAAGTTAATCCAGAGAAGTCACGGATATGTTCACAAATCATCAAAAAGCTAGAAAAGCAAATCATCAAAAAATTAGAACACATTAAAAATATTCCCGAAAAAGCACGAAAGAAGATCCTGGAGGACAGAACAATTAGAGGGTCCTACGATTGGTGACCAAAACTCCAAAGGTGAGTGCTCCAAAAACTGGTGCTACCACTTCTACGATGCAAAGACATGATTCTGTAGAAATAATTAGAAGATTACTCAGGAAAGAAGGCTTTAATGGTTATGAGGCCAAGAGAAAACCTTTCATTTCTAAACTAAATCAGGAGAAAAGGCTTTCATTTGCTAAAAATTATATTTCAAGGTCTCCAAGTTTTTGGAATCACCAAGTTACATTTAGGGATGAGAGTAAGTTTAATGTTTTTGGAAGTGATAGGTACATGTTTGGCGAAAGCGTAACAGTGAGTTGCTTCTTAAAAACACTATTCTGCTGTCAAGTACGGGGTGGCTCTGTACTCGTATGGGGGCTGTATATCAGCCAATGGTGCGTGAAGTTTAGTGTTCATTGATGGAGTTATGGATAAAATTCAATATTTGAACATTCAGAAAAATAATTTGAAGCAAAGTGCTGAAAATTCGGGTTCAGGATCGAGTTTCATTTTTCAACACGGTAATGATCGTAATGATACGGTTAAAATTGTTGAATTGTAGCGGTTTTACAACTGTAGATTGCACACTTCACCACAATCACCCGATTTCAACATTATTGGAGATTTATGGTCACAGTTGGAAAAATCTGTCTAAAAGCACCAATTCACGAGTAAAAACTATTTAAAATTTTTCTTAAGAGAATCAATCAAGAGAAGAATTTAAATTACGAGTGAAACTACCCAAAATCTGGTTAAATCGATGCTGCACCGTCTGGAAGCCATCATTAATTCGAAAGGGTGTGCAACCAAATATTAGTTTGTCTTTTTATGCTTTCATTTAAAAATTATGCCAGGTGTATACTCAATTTTGTGACTTAATATGTTGTAGTTCCTTCTTAAAAATTATATAATTAATTTATTAAACGAGTTTTACACACATACTTATTTCCACGTCTAGTATATTTCTTAAAATGTATTTTATCACTTAGCATTATTACATACATTAATTTTATATAAATATTCAGTATTACTTTTTTTATACTTTTAATGTCGAAAACGGATGGTGTATACTCAATTTTGGGAGCCACTGTATTTGAGGGGATTCATTCCTTGCCATTCAGATTGCTAGATCATTCGCTTTATCTATTCAAGTCAATCGCGAATGATTTTGTGTCAGTGTTATGGTTCATTGTTATAGTGGAACTCTTGGTTCAATGATCGGGTTCGATTTGATCAGAGGGCTCTGTCCATGCCATGTCAAAACATCCATGGTTGACTTCTTATAGGTCTGAGCTATTCTGGTTGTGACTTCATAATCTCCACCATTCTAGAGTCACCACCAGCTTCAACTATGCTTAGTTGACAACTTAGATCCATGACTTCTGGAAGTCTGCACTACATTTTAATTTTACTATCAGCTCTTGTCAACTAGAATTGTGTATCATCTGACCAAGCAATGCTTTTCCAGTAATCTGGAGGCCAACAAATCTGCGTTTACTAGTGTCTGAAAGAGGCTCTACTGTTTGGCATGTTGTGCTTAAGTATTTCAGGGGTACTATACCTCTAACAGTTTTTCTGAATATTCCTAGAGCTAGCATAATTGTGACTGTAAGAAATTACGAATATTATAAGTTTCAATCAAATGAGCTACGGGCTATGTTGGTTTGCCGAAAGATTCAGCAGTAGCTGTGTGTTAAGTATATGTAATAGTGATGCATGAAAAACATGATGCATAACAATGATACATAAAAATGATGAATAATGAATATAGCGTATTACTTTTCATACTGATACAGGTGTTCCAGCGGTACATGAGATAATAAATACCCTGCATGAAGAACCTCCATAATTGTCTGAGAAATTATTCTTTAATGGCGGTTCGAACAGCATTATCGTTTGCTAATCACCTTTGTTTCAGGGTTTTATTGAGTGTACCAAACACATGATAGTCCCCAGATTAGAAGCCGGGTCTCTATGGGGCATGATTTAGAATTTCCAATCGAAATTTATGCAATAACCCTTTGCATCCTGTAGCCAAATGAGTATGGAAGTAATCATGACGCAGAGTAATCCCTTTGGATAACATGTAATTCATTAATTCATGCATCCATGAATTCATTAATTTTTCTTGTGTTACCTCAGCTGTTTGGTGTTTTATAGTATCTTAGGAAAACGCGGATCGAAATCAGACTTGTTGATCGATATGCTGACTTTATCTTCTCTAAGAGTTTGTATTATTTGTGCATCGGTCGTGAAAAAAAGTGACTTACTCAATACACCATGAGTTCCAAAAAACTGTACAGAGAATGTTTTCCCCTGACAACTTTGCTTTTAGTGGAATTGTTTCACTTTTTGAGTGCAATTCTGTGATGTGAGAAGCTTAGCTGTCGTTTATCTCAGATGTCGTCGTTTAACATCTAAATAGTCACTAAGTTAAAGTTTAAACTCGAGGAATACTAAATTGTTACTTTTAAGTAGTTAATAGATTCCAGAATATTAGTTTCTGTCTGGTAATTGGTTCCAATTTCTTATTTCTTCCCGAATGTATGTTTTTATATCTTATTATTTCCAGAATTTCTATTAATCCAATATCTTATTACTTTCAGAATATATGTTTCTGTATTCTATTATTTTCATCATATGCGTTCATATATCCTATAACCTTTTTCAAGTATATGTTATATTATCGTATTATTTTAGAAATATATTCTACTACACTAATTTTGGTTCATAATTCCAATAGCTCATTAGTTCTATATTATGTTCCCCCAATATAATACTTTTTACGATATAAAAAGTTTCAAATTTGAGTTACTTAACTAAGTGGCGTCAAAAATTTATAAGATAACCATTATAAGAATTAATAAAATGTATGTTTTGTCACATTCTACAGAACAGTTCGAAAAACACCCTATACTTCAAGATACTTGTACAACACATGTAGAAGAAAAGACACAGAGTACATATAGCAGGTATTTCTTCACACACACACACACATATATATATATATATATATAGATTCAAAATGCGGGGGATTAAATGTATTTTATTATTTTATTTCTCAAACCACAACATGATTATTATTTTGTACATATTTCAATGCATAATCTACGCAGAATAACAAATAAGGGTTTTATTTTTGTCTTTGATAACATTCAAACGTGGTAGAAAAGAAATTTTAGAGGTGGTTATCAGGAAATTTTAAAGGGGAATTAAAGCTTATGTAAGATATAGATGAGTTTAGTTGAGCTTAATATCAATTCATACCCATCAAAATACCCCCAAAGGAAACAACAGCTCGGGTAATGCCGGATATTTCAGCTATTTTGCAATAAATTCCGAGAAAAATGTTTTTCCTACTTCTTTATATCGAACACATTTTAAGAATGAAACTAAGTTCCTGGTATCTAAAAGTCTTTTTATTGTATTTCTTCAATAAATTCATGGCGTGTTAATGAAAGAAGCTGAAAATAGCATACTTTAATGCGAACAAATTAAAATATTCTTTGCTTTATAGCCGAAAAGTTGATTAGACTAAATTGGAAAATAATTAACATCGCCGCTGGGTAATAATAAAGGAAACAACTGTGATTAATATGTTAATTTCCGACGCCGAACAAATTTAGTAGAGTATACAAAATTATGAATTACACAGTTACGAATGTTTCTCTTTCACTTCATTTATATCGATAAAGAAAAAAATGAACTTATTAATTCCCTGTTTTGCTTCTTCCAGGTTATTTGGGGACCATGATCATTCCAACTAAGAGGAAGACAGCCATTGCTGAAGAAATCAACGTCGGTTGATTGTCCATAACCAGGTAAACCTCTTTCTAATTTAAATAATTAAACTTTATCTCAACATTGATGACAGTATTCCCTTTACTATTGCTGTAGCCTAGCGATCATGGTCGTGAACACGCTGTGGGTATTGTTTCTGTCGTGTCACGAGTTCCAGCCCTGATGCCACAGCCTGATGATAATCGGTCATATAAATGTAGTAATATGTAGGTCAGATGGAAATTCAATTGCACTACTTCGTAAAAATTACTGGTCAAAGGTTACTTTGATGAAACTGTGTGACAACACCTCAGATATTTATCTTCATCGTGTGACATAGTGGCTTATTCGAGGATATTCTAATTTTTCTTATAATCAGTCGTAAACGTATTTAGGCAGATGTTTTTGCGGGCGAAAAGGTGCAACTGCAGTGAAATTTTTCAGCAGTTGTCTGAAGTGTATGGTGAAAGTGCAATGTCACGTCAAGCCATCGAGAAATGGTGTGTTATGTTTTAGAACGGAGGTACACATTTAGATAACGCTAAGCGCGAGGGGAGACCATCAACTGCGACAAATTCTGAAATCGCTATTAGCATGAATGAATGCATTCTTGCAAATAGACGCATTAAAATAGGCGAAGTCTAAAATGAACTGGATATTTTTCATAGAAATATGCATAACATTATTGCTGATCACTTTTAATTTCATAAAGTTCGTGCCGATGGGTGACTCGTCTATTGACGGAAGAAAATAAAGGGAAGCGTTTTGAAAGTGTGTTTGCATTTCTGCAACGTTACCAAAATGATGGAAATGAGTTTTGGAACACAACTATGACCGGAGATGAGACTTTGATTCACCATTTTTCACCTGAAACAAAACGCAGCTCCATTGGAGGGTGGAAACATTCCACTTCCCCGACTCGAACAAAGTGTCAAACTTCCATCTGCGGGAAAGGTGATGATGACAAAGTTTTTTTTCAGAGTAGGTGTGGTGCACACAGAGTTCATGACGAAATGTGCCACAATTAAAGTATCTTTTTATTGTGAAACATTTAAACGATTTAGACAATTACTTAAAAATCGAAGGTAAGGTAAATTTTCAAAAGGCATTGGGCTTCTAAATAACAATGCAAGAGCACATGCAGCAAAACAAACGAGAGGATTTCTGAAAAAGTGTAGGTAAGAAGTGTGGGATCACACTCCTTATAGTCCAGGCCTTCCACCTTTTTACTTCTTGTGTTTGGCCCCATGAAAAAAGACCTTTCAAAGCGACGATACCACTCGAATGACGAGGTGAAAGCTACAACTCAAGAAAGGTTATCGGGTATTAGACTCTTTGCAAAAGGCATCGAAAAACTTATACCACGCCTCGACAAATGCTTAAATAATGAAAGTAGTTACGTTAAAAGGTAGATTTTGAATTGACTTTTCAGATACAGATACAGTTACTGTAAAATTTAAATCCTGTTTGGTTTTCTTAAGCAGTACAACAATTCTTTTGACTGACCTTATATTATTACTGTTACTAAGGGAACTCGATACCCTTCAAACAGTTTTCTCTATCCACATATTTAAAAATTATGTTTTAGCATATCATATAGTGTTACCGTTCAAGATAAGGAAAACAGATGAAAATTTGAATGCATTGTTGATAGATTTTAAAAATATGAATTTTTTTAAAAAAATTGAGATTTCGAAAGTCTATTCCTGTTGTATTTATGGATAGTTTTAAATTAAATTTTATAATATTTTTAATGATATTTTAAAAAGCTTTAGAGGTTGGTTTTACAATAAATTATTTAATTTTTGAGGGAAAAAAAACAAAAATTGTTGATATGTATTCTAAAATTCAGAAAAAAACCGAAATCGCCTACATTTTATTTCTTTTAAGAAAAAGTATTCATTTTTCTGGAAATTTGATCTTTAGTTTTGTCGCATGTATTAAATGTAACTCACAGAAAAAAAATTTAAAGGATTGGTCTATATTTGTGGAAGGAATAGTTTTTTAAAAACCATTTGCAGTATTGAAAAAGCACAAGCTGAGAAAATTTATTTTAAATTTAATAACGTTGAAAAAAATAACATTTATACGCTTCAGTAAATTTAATGGTGCTTTTACAACAATTTTCTAAATAGTAATTGTATTTCCATGTAATTTCAGTACTTTTTTAAATAAATTTCGGGGTTATCACTTTTTTTCGAAGTATTAATTGCACTTAAACAAAAATATGTAGTACATATTCAAAAATGTATAATAATAATAAAAACAAAACCTATTTAAGATGTCTTTGTTTCATATCAAAGCGTTATATTTGTGAGAAAATATACATTGAAAAAGAAAACAAATTATGATTCATTCATATTAAAAGTTACTGCAAACCAAATACGAGATATCAATATATCTCTCGTAAGGAAAGTTTTAGTTACTGAAAAGAATAGTAGACACTAAAGGTTCGAATAAAATAAAATGAGTTTTCAAGAAGTTTTTGACAAAAAAATGGCATAAAATTACTCACATCTTTAGAAAAGGGACGATGTTAAATCCCAAAATTTATTCATTTACATGTTTCAATTTCATCTCCAACTTTTATTGATGTGTTTTGTAAGCAAGTACCGTTTTCAAATTAAAACAAAAACGAGTGCATTTTTTCTACTATTTTACATTTATAAGTAAGCATGTAACTTAACCTTGTGTTCAACACAATTGCTTCTATTATTAAGACACTTATCATATCGTACTACTAGCTTTTGTATTCTATCCTCACAGTAATCTGCCATCTGAAGGTTATCCACTGCAACGCGGCAGTTTTGATTTCATCATTATTGTACGGCACTGACCAATGGAGGCAGACTAAATGCTTTGAAAGCCTCCATCGGTCAATATTCATGCTGCCGATTATGGGCCTTTTTTTTTTTTTTGTCTTCTTCATTTTCATCTTCCTTGTATGCACATCGAAAACTCAATTCCAAAATCATGGTCATTCTTTTCGAATGTGATTCCTGACATTCTCAAACATTTTATGAATTTACATCTTCTAAGCCTAGGTTTCTCCAGTTGTAGCAATTTCATCAATAACTTTATTGACAGGATCACAGTGAAGTCTTAATAATCATTTGCATAGTGTAGCAAAATGAGTCTGCCGCTTCAGGCTAAAGGCCACCAGTTCTCCCATAGGTTTGCGTCGTTAAAAAAGGCACACTAATCAAAATTTATACCGCATTTTCCAAGAAACAGTATAAAAAATTGTGTTGTGAACAATTAAAAGCGAAAGTTTCAAAACCATGCTAATAAAAAAAATACTTTCTACATTGTTTTTTCATTCATTTCAAAGTATATAAAAACATGACGGCCCATTACACAAAACGCAAAACGTTGTACGGAGAAGTTCAATATGCCGAGTTCTATACAATAATGGCTTACGGAACATCAAATAAACGCTGAGAGACATGTATAACTCTGGAGGGTGACTACGTAGAGAAGTCTTAAGAATAATAAACAAAGATTAAAATTTCTTTCTCGAATTTTTTTTTTTTTTTTTTTTTGTTGAAATAATTAAAACTTTACCATACTACTAGGGAGGTCAGTCTTCAATCTAAGGCGTTCTGAAACTAAATAAATTAACATTAATAGCTGTAATTTACTCCATTAAGTACATAAGAATCAGTTAATAAAGCAGAATAAATTATATCTAGGTATATCGGTTATTTCTCAGTAATAATTAAAACTGTACGATATTCCGTCACATTTGCACCTAGTTCCCTACAATGACCCTTAATGTAATTTTTAATAATTTCTCTGTAATGGAAATCTTCTGTTTACCGAACTATTTACAGTTAATATGAAGAAGCGACGCCGAATATAAATGTTCATTGCATTTACGGAAATTGGATTAAGTGAGAGCGAAAAATAAATCAATGAATGCAATGCAAATGAGGATTTCTGGGAGTTGAATCTAATCTTCTCTGCCTCTGGTTGGTTATAATGGAGAGAATGTTGCCTTAGCTTGCTTTTATTAGGAATGAGAACTTCTTTTAAATGAAACACGAATAATTCTGATGAAATGTGAAAAGGAACATCTTGATCCAATTATGAAGAAAAAAGTCATTATTTCAGTGAACTCTTCCGAAAATGAGCTTTTCTATTTTTCATTCTGTGAGAATTGATCTTTGACTTACCTTTAAATGAAATACATGATAATTAACTAAAACTAATTGGCTAACGTACACCCGGTCATTTGGAAAATTATTTTTAATATATATCACTTCTTCTCTAGCTGCTTTAATTTTTTACCTTGTTCATTTGAAAAAGGGTAGGATTACGTTTTTTTAAGATATTCTTTTCGTTTCTTCATAAAATTTCGAATAGAGTAATTAGTTGCACAAAACTTTCAGAAAGATAAAAAATTAAAATAGGAAACCATGGTTTTGTTACTTTTTAAAACAAACCATTCATTACCATATGTTACTAAATTAAAATTCAAAATTTACTATCCATCAAAAAAATTTTACTTATATTTCTTTATTCTTGCTTTAAATTTCTCGAAAATGGATGAAAGTCAAGTAAGTTATGTTATTGGTATTGTGAGAACGGAAATTAATTCTTATCAATCAGAGTTAATTTTGCTAAGGTATTTTTTTAATTCGATTTATAACGTTAACAATACAGCGTTTCGCCCTACAACTAATCATTTTGGAATTTGGTTAAATTGAATGCTCTCCCAAAAGATGAAACGTGACTCGTGTAGACTTTATTAGAATTATTGAAGTATATAGTGAACAGATTTCACAAATTGCATTTATACAACAGCGAGGAATTCAATACGAAACTACTTAGAAGTAAAGAGAGTGAATGGAAAGTATAAGGGAAGTAATAATGAATGTATTGGCACAGTATAAGGAGGAATCGGATCACATACAGGAAGGAACTACATAAGATCAGTGAATCCGGATCTCATCTGTAAGCCCTTTAAGGACTCGAACCCCATTGGTGGAGTAAGATAAGATTTTTATGTTGCAAGTTTATTCAAAATGAATCATCCAATTTCAACATTCCATATGTTCAAAAGTAAACGCCACAGAATGTTAAGTAATACATGAACACAAAAGAAAATTATGTAAGTTTTATGTTGTGAAAAATAGATAGTCCTCATGTTTTTCGTGAAGCTATTTCCCGAAAGCTGTTTCGAAGTTATATCGAATACTTGTTAAAATAATTATATATTTTTTTGGTATTCATGTAATTCATGTATTACTTATCATTCATTATCGTTTATTTATTAAAGTAGGAATTTTGAAATTGGATGAATGATTCTGAACAACCTCGTATTAATCTATAAATCCATACGCGTGTAGGAACTCTTTGGACAAATATCGTTGATGTCTCAATCCATACTAATAGGAAACCAAATAACAATTTAAAAAAAATGGTTGCTTCTGGTGCATCTGAAAGAACGCGAAGTTTCAATTGGATAGAAACAAAACATATATAAGAGTTAAGTATTTTTTATTTATACATCGATTGATATATTATCTTAAATAATATGGATTGGAGTAGCAAGAAAAGATAGAAAATTAGTAACATCATTTATAACTTCAAGATGGTTGTAAGGCAACCACTTGAGCCACAAGCATTTCGAACTATATTGGCCATTAAAATTACTTCAACAAAAAGAAATGAAAACAATAACTAAAATGATATATATTGGACAAATATATTACACTAGAAAAAACAAGTGATTAAATTTTAAAAATTTGGAAGCATTTATCCTGAGAAATAAGTACCCGGAATAAACATCTTGGCGTTGAGCCAAACAGAGATTGGATGGAGTGCACACATGCAACTTCTCGTTCAGCTTCAACACGATGCTTCAGTTCATCGACTTTATTGACTGGCGTAAGGTGACGAGCCATCTGCTTGGCAGCCATTGAGCAGAAGTTTTCTATTGGTGAGAGAACGTACTAGCTAGGCTAGTGGAAGAACATTTTCTGTATCAAGGAAGTCCTTATAATACCAGCAACATACGGTTGTGCATTATCCTGCTGAAACGTAGCGTTTCGCAGGGCTCGTAGATTCACGGGTCTTAACATACCACAAATATAACGGCCATTGATCAAAGTGCTGTCAATACAAACAAGAGACGACCGAGATGTGTATCCAATGGCACCCCATACCATTACTCCCGGTTTATGAGCTATTATGACGATGTCAAATGCACGCTGGCAATGTGCGTTCCCCACGATGGTGCCAAACGCGGATGTAATTATCGTTATGCTGTATCGTGATGCTGTAACAGATCCTGGATTTGTTTGAAAAGACGATGTCATGCTATTGCTGCGTCCAGATTCGTCGTTGATCACACCGCTGAAGGCGCACCTGTCTGTGATGAAGCGTCAAATGTAGTTGAACCGTGGTCACCGAGCTGACAGTCCATGCTGCTGCAAACATCTTCGAATTGTTCGTGTAAGTACTTTTTGTCATGCAAATGATTCCATTTCTTGACCCAGGACTATTGACGTTGCTGAACAATCCTTTAAAGCCATGTGGGTAACATGTCCGTATTCTCAGTTCGGATGGCGAGTCGTTGAGATCCATACAAAGTTCCGTTTGACCATCCTGAATTCATCGATTCTGTACTTTGCAGAAAATCATGGGATCTGAACTGATGCGAGCAGCAATACTGCTATACGATAAACCGCAGTCCCTTTAGGCTATAATTCGACCTCTATCAAAGTCAGAGACGTGATGGTAAGCATTTCTCCTTTTTAAACAAGGCATCACAACATGTTTTCAATAGGCAACAGTGTTCAAATTCAGTTTCTATGTGAGAAACCTGTTGCACAATTTTCTCATATGAACATATTGCATGTGTCGCTACCGGTGCCTGCTTTGCATGAATGCGTTGTAAAGCAAGTCATTTATATATGAAGCATTTTCTTCCTGTCGTGTAAATTCCATGTGTTTAGAGTGTCGCCTGCTTGGTGTAGCAATTATGATGGCCAACAGTGAATTGTTTAATTTGGCTTCCTTCTTGTAATGCTTTGGGGTCCAATTATTTTAATATCGATTTACCTTTATTAGTCAACGAAGGAGATTTTGTGTAATAGATCTCGTTTTATAAAAATAAATTGAAACAAACTGTATTTAATGTGATACAACGAAAATAGCTCCTCTGGAGACGAAATCTGTCCTTCACAACGCATTGCGTAATACAATTTCAAGATTCATGTAATAAGATATTTGAAGGTTAATTAGTTAATTTATTTATTATTATTTATTTATTTGAGCTTTAAATTCCTATTAATATAAAACAAATAAATATTAATAAGACATAAAATAAAATCATTTTTATCACTATAAAATATCGTCCTTGAAAAGGTTAAGCAGCTCTTCTCTAAATTTTCAAAAACAAATATGGTGACCTTTACTACCGGCATACACATATATGAGTATTCCAATTTGTATGAAAAGTATATCTTTTGAACCGCCTCCTGTGAATGAGAGTTTAAAAACCTCTGTCTAGACATATTTTAATATCATTAAAGTTGGTTCTTTGCCCTCTAAATATGTTTATTATAAGGCATCATGGAAAACTAATGAAGATTTTTTTTGATTATTAGGAAACAAAAATAAATATGCCTCGTTAGTTCAACTGTTTAAATTAAAGCCAAATCAATAGAGCATTAATGCCTGATTCTATAAGAAAAATACCCTACCACCAATACAAGAATAATCTATCTGATGAGATCTTTGACTCTGGCTTAAATTTATGTCTCATACATGTGTACTGAATAAATAGAATTTGAAGATTTGAGCACTAGTCATACATTAATATATGACAAAAATTTAAAAATATATGATTTTAAATAAAGCATGGTTTTTATTAGGTATGAATGCATCTGTCGTTTTATCTCCGTAAAACTGGATGATTTTTTTATTGTTGTTGATCCATTCCTTTTGCTTATAATTTCACATTTTAATGACTTTTTCTGATGAAAACTGCGATAAGTGTTACAATTTGTCTATTTAGTTTTTTTTTATTTTTTGTCTAACTATTTTATAGTTTGTTAAATCGTTCCCGGTTGCCAATTTCTAGAAATGAATCTTCAATGAATAAAAAATTTGAGAATCAACTAAATTTAGTTTGTCCAATGGTTCTAAACATGTGTATTAAATAAAAGCATTTTATTTTCAATATTAGTGATAAAAATATATATGTATAGATTATTAGATTGAAAAAATATCGCAGAGAAGACAAAATTTGTTTTCAAACCAGAACTGCCAATTAATACACTCGGTAGTAAAATATTAAAATAGGCCTTTTTTAATATTATTTCTGTGGTACAATACATTAAGAATCTCCAAATTTTTACGACCATTCAATAAGAAAAAAAATTAAATCCTTAATAATATAAATTTATAATAAAATAAATCTTTAATAGAGGGCATTAAGAAAACTTAGTGGAAATTAAGTAGTCTAAATGATGTTGATTCAGTTTATTTTGTGATTGCAGTTCAGTAAGGAATGCATAAAAAGTGCCCGAAAGTAGAAGAATAGAAAACATGAATCAGATATAGCTTCATAAAAAAAGTACTTTAAATTTCTCAAATACATATCATTAAATACTGCAAACAGAAATGCAATATACTTCTACTATGCATTCTTCGTTCAGATGAAAAATATTTGAAAATAAGGTTTGTTAATTTATAGAATTTATTTATAAATCTCTGGAACAAATCGCTAATTATGTAAAAATGTCTAGGAGGTTCAAGAAATACTCGTTTTTTGCTTACAAATGGCTTTGCTAACTCAAATTGGTGCCAACATTGTGCGCTGCCTTCATTTACTCCAGCGGGCATCACTTATAAGCTAAATAATTATCAAATTAACATAAAATCTAAACACACAAAAAAAACCCACAGCCAAATGAAAAGAAAACACTTGATTAGTTTATTTAAATTGCTTCAATTATGGCAATGATCTCTCTCTGTCTACCAACTTTCAACACTCACCTAATTTTGCTTGGAAAAATGATCAAATTGTTTTCTTACCCACTTGCTCGAGGTCGAGTGAGTCTTACCACAAAAACGGTATTCCAGCGAGTTTACCAACATCCACTCATTCTAAAACAGTTTTCTAAATAGTTCCATCAGGTATCAATGCAAGATCAGCTCCGTCAACTGCATCTACTCACTATTAATTATTATCCTCTAAATTTCTAACATCATTATATTCAGTTGGGCTACTTTCACACCTAAATTTATTCTATTAAATTCATTGCAGTTATTTATTTCATCTAATTTACGCAAATCATTTGATTAGGTGGAAGCTTCATTTTATGCAAATCAATTTATAAAAAGTCTCCAGAGTTAATGAGAAGTAAATAACGAATGCCCCAACGTAACAAAGGAGATTAATTCAAAGCTATCGAAATAATGAATAGTAAAATCATTGGACTCATAAAGATCATTACTATAATGCAGGAAATGAATAATATGTCCGACAGATGTCACTGGACTCTCTTTTCAACTATCGCATCGTTAATCAGGTAAAGCTCAAGTTGAATTTTACGCGAGTCATTTCAGTAGAATTTAAAATAATGCAGGGCTGACTCAGCAAATCTTATTTGACATTTCAAACTAAAGGTATTCAAACCCAATTTGTATTACTAAATTAATAAGGCAGCATGATCAAAGGGGATGAGGAAAGCACTCATTTTAAAGTTCTCATAAAAACTTAACAAGGAGTTATAAGACTCATAATCTATTAAATCAACTCAAATCAAGTATATGGGTTCTCGTAATTTCTTTTAGAGGAATCTATAGAGCTCTTTTATGTATTTTCCATTCCAAAATATTCTCTTTTTTTTTTGGTTTTAGTAACATTTTGACATTTATTACAGTTATTTTCTCTGGAAACCTTTGGAACACATTTACAATAAAATAAAAGGTTAACTGATAACAAAGAAACACACAGAAAAATAAGAAGAATAGTCAGAATTTAAACTTATTAAGAGTTCAAATTCAACTATAAACATCTTTTCAAAATCCATACTCAAATTAATACAACCTCCAAATTTAGGGAATTCTTTTTTAATAGGTGTCAAGTAACCATATAAAAGTATAAAGAATTTATATATTTTAAGATTTTAAAAGAATAATTGTATTGCAAGAAAATAGAAAAACTCGTAAAAACATCTATATATATATATATATATATATATATATATATATATATATATATAAACTGCTGTTTTTGTAGAAAATGCAACACCATGAAGAATCATAGAATCAAAATGAAATTCGCAGCAAATGATTATAGGATGATATGCAAATTAATAAGAGTTTCATGAAACCGTCGCGTGCGTACGCGCAACATCTTCTAATTGATGCTGAAAGCAATGCAATATAAAAAGTGCTGGCGTTGAAAAAAAGTCTATGATTATTTGTTAGTAGCAAACGTTTAGTGAGACCTGTTATACTCCGACGGAAAATAAATTCAAAGCAACTTACGGAGTTTGAACGAGGAGATAATCGGCCTTCGAGGGGGGAGGATTTTCTCTATCATCAACGCTCGTATACGGCAGGTCAGTTCACACAGTGATGCAGTTTGGAAGTGGACCGACGAGCACCAG
>BMAW01053160.1:644069-672785 GCA_019974015.1 Nephila pilipes | reverse complement strand
CTATCGCGCAATAGCAGCTCGTATGCAGCGGAACAGTTCCACAGTGATGCGAGTTTGGAAGCAGTGGACCGACGAGCACCGAACAACTCGAAAAACAGGCACTGGACGACAGAAGGTGACGTCAGAGCGCGATGATCGACACCTGCTCCGCATGGCGGTGAATGATCGCACAGCTTCCTCCAGGCAGCTGGCAGCACGTTGGTCTACTGCTACAGGTGTACAATTGTCGGCTTCGTCAATTCGTCGTCGTCTGCTGCGCCGTGGATTGCGTGCAAGGGTGCCTTTATACAGGATTCCCCTCACGGCGAATCATCGACGGCTGCGTCGGCAGTGGGCTCTTGAGCACAGAGACAGGCGAGCTGATTGGCACCAAGTTGTCTTTTCAGATGAATCACGCTTCAATTTGTGGACCCATGATGGCCGTGTTCGTGTTAGACGTTATGCCGGTCAACGCTGCCTTCCTGAGTGTATTATTGAACGACATAGTGGTCGAACACCCGGAGTTATGGTCTGGGGTGCGATTTCGTATCATGGACGATCCAATTTGATACGAATTGAGGGTAATCTCAATAGCAACAGGTACGTCCGTGAAGTGCTACAGCCCGAAGTCGTTCCTTTCCTTCAAGGCATCCCTGGAGCTATCTTTCAGCAGGATAATGCACGCCCACATGTTGCGCGGACTGTTCGAGACTTCTGTTCAGCACAACGCATGCAACTTCTTCCTTGGCCTGCTTATTCACCGGATATGTCGCCTATTGAGCACGTGTGGGATATGGTTGGTCGGCGTCTCGCTCGTGATCCGCGTCCTGCAGTTTCCAAAGACGAACTTTGGTTGCGCATACAAGCGATATGGAATTCTCTTCCTCAAGCAGATATTCAACATCTGTTTGACTCCATGCCACGTCGTATAGCAGCACTTATTGCAGCGCATGGTGGCTGCACCAAATACTGATTTCGGACGCTTAATTTGTTTCTTTTGTTTTGAAAATTTCATCATTTATTTGTATCAGTACAAGTCGTTTCTGCATTAAATTTCATTTGATTCTGATGATTCTTTCATGGTGTTGCATTTTCTACAAACAGCAGTATATATATATATATATATATATATATATATATATATATATATATATATATATATATATATATATATATATATATATATATGGGGTGTAATGATTTCTCTAAAATCAAATTAGTTCCCTAATTTATCTTATATTTTAACTACCACAATACTAGGTTCTTTGTTATTTCATGATACTATTCCTTTAAATCTTGATTGCAAATCAAAAACGCTGTACCTTGTGATATGTCAATGGCCTCAACTATTTCGCGCACTTTGATTCGTCGATCACTCAAAACCATACAGTGGTTTTTGTCAATCATTCCGGGAATAGTCAATTCCACTGGACCTCCTGAACGACTTTTCTCTTTTGTGAATGTATGGCCACGTTTAAACTCATTTAGCCGATTGTAAACAGTTGCAAACACAGAAACAGATGTGGCATTAACTTCATCCAATTCAGCTTTAATCTCTTCTTTCTGAATTAAGACTTAAATGTAAGTATTTAATCAACGCTCGAAACTAATTTTTTCCATTTTTCTAAATAAACATAAGATTCTTGTTTCAATCGACAGTAAAAATGAAACCGTGTGAAGGAAATAACTGAGAGTTATGAAACAATCTAACGAGTCATGATGCTTATTAAAACCAAATTATTTTTGATGCTACAAGTGCCATCTCTTGGACTTTCTTTAGGGCTTATTGAACGACCCTCGTATTATTTTTCATGCGGGTATCACTCGTTTAAATAGAACAATAATGAAGTCAGTTCAAATATTTATAGTACTAATAGTTAATAGATAACTAAAAGGTGCTACTGCTTGTATCATGATAGAATGAAATATAGTGACAAAGAACAAATGATAAGTAATGTTGTAGACATCGCTGCAAGCAATATTCGAGTATCCAGCTTAAACCACCGCGGGTAATTCTGATTGGTTCCGTTACGAGAACGACGAATCTACCGGTTCGAGATGCCTTTTACTCATCCAGCATAAACTCAGCAGGTCTGGATTGTCGATAGAGAGAAAGGAATCCGGTCAGGTACAGGAAGGAATTTCATGTTGGATTGTAGGCGGAACACAAGGACAACACTTGAATCGGCAAGTCAAGAACTCTTTTTCCTTTTCTGCTGTGTTCTTCTGATGGTTACATGGGTATAAATATTAATACCACAGGTGCTGATGCAGAATACGAGCAAAATGCATAACCTGAACATGTAGAAATGAATTGTTCTTCTTATTAGAAATTAGTTCTTATCTAGTTAGATTCAGATAAGAAGTGCAGTGAATTGAATTAGAGATACTGAATGATATATGAATGAAATAGAATTGAATGAAAAGAGAAGGAAGATTGATAATAAAACCAAGAAGCCAATAGATGTTTGTGAGTTATTCTCATTAATCGTTGAATTGAAGTTAGTTGGAAGTGACTCCTTATTAGAATAATAGGAGTCGAATCTGCTATAATCCAGAATCGAAATAAGTGATTTGGTAAGCTAGGGTTTTATTACATTTACTTTATTATTCTAACTGAGTTATTCAAGAGGGATTCACGAGAGAGTGATCTCGTATTTTCTTAAATAAGAAATAAACTGTTTTCTTCCTCTTGCGTATTTTCAATTGGAACGTTTAACTTATGAGCTAGTTAATTAGACTTTAGGATGGCTGTTGTGAGTTAAGCAATGAAGGAAGGTCGTTACAACTTTTCGCTTGAATGTGGTACATATTCCTCGCTTAACTTAATAAATACATTAATTAAATTATATGGTGAAATATTCTTATTGAATGCGGAGAAAATATTTCGCACCCTGGGCCATTATTTATTATTTTGTGTTCTCTGCAGATTTTAAAAGAATCTGAAGGTAATTCTAGGAAATATGGTTCCTACGACTATCCATCTGAATCAGAGCTGCTGATCTTGTCAGTGATGGAAGTAGGAAATTCATCCTTCATTTTTCTGAAAAGTACGTTGATAGTCAATAAAATCAAGAATGCTAGAAAACTTCATCGCCAGTCTCTTGAGTCCTCAATCAACTTGTTTAAAAGAATCCGACTTTTGGATGGCAGAAGAAAACATAATAGGAAAAAGTGTCCTGTATATATACTCTGATTGAAAATTTGTTATATATATATATATATATATATATATATATTTCTCTCTGTGTATAATATTATCTAAAAGAAGTATAAATGAAGATGAATAATGGTTGTCTGTTCAAGTTTCTATTTGTTTTATGATAAACGATGCGTAAGCGCGGTATAATTCTCAAACTTTCATCTTTATGTACCCCTTGAACGCGACCTTAAGTCTAATATATTTCCAAATCGGATGCTTAAGTCTTGGGAATTTGAAAAAGATTTTGTGGCGATTACAATTTTGAAAGCTTTTCTTTGTTTATATTATTTTTCATGCACTTATTTTCCATAGTAAAACAAATGGATACTCTTCACTTTAAAAAAAAAGGCTGGTTTAGGAATTTTGCACGAAATTTCTTAAAAAATGTCTAATAATTAATTTTGAAAGTATTTTTGATTTTTTTTTTTTTGCTTATACATTTATATATTTTCAATTATACACATATCTGCATCGTTAATCGCGTCACTCTAAATTTCTCAGTATGCTTCGCTGATGTGTGGAAGGAACCGTAAACATATTTCAGCGAAAAAAAATTCTAATTCATTTTTGTTGATATTTTTCCAACTTTGCTTTCCCCTTTTCATCGTTTTCTGCATTTTTCAGCAGATACAACAATTTGTGCATTTTAAAGATTTTTTTTAATCTCAATATTAACTCTTTAAAACCTAAAAATTTTTAAGCAACGGAGCCACATTAATAGTTGCTTCGGATCGAATCTAATGGAAGACTAAATGTTTGATTAATGGTTAGTTACTTTTTTAATGGCCATGGTAGCCTAGTGATCCTAATGGTGAACTCGAGACCGACGTTATTTACGTGGAGTCATGAGTTCGAATCCTGATGCCATTAAAGACTTAACATGTTGTGAGGTGTAAAGCAAGTTAAATCTGTCGTAGCCCAAATCCTTCCTTTGGTATGGTGTGAAAATTTGGAGAGAGAGATGTCAGCTCAGGTGTCATCCTCGTCGTTTTTGAACGAGGCTCAAAATTACGAGATCCGGGACCTCGTGTTGCTTCTAAGTGAGCCGTTATAAAACAATCAACCAAAAACTTGTTGCTTCTTTATACAAATTCAGACCCACCCTTGATCAAATGACCCAAACATTTGGGGATGTTTTAACAGATTAAAAATTGGAATAATATCAATAAGTCGATTTTATATGCTAGAGTGGTTCAAAATGTACTTATATTTGAAGACATATGACACCATTAAGTTAAATTGCTGTTTCCATTAGGTGCTTCCATTTGTAAAACGGAGCAAAAACAAATTTGATATTGATTCAAAAGTTTGTTTTGATTTGGTGGTCATTTGTGACCAAATCAAAATTTAATTGCTGCCGCGTCTAGTTGTCATAGTTGGTGAGACCTGGTTCATCATTACACACCGGAAATCAAGCAAAATTCAAAACGTTGGGTTGCGTCCAGTGACTCTTTTCCAAAAAAAATGCGAGGAGGGTCTCATGAGCCTGTAAAGTTATGACGAAGAATTTTTGAGGTACGAAAAGAATCATGATCACGAATACGAGTAACTGAGACTAAGACAGACATCTGGAGAATCATGATGCTAAAAGCAAACCATTTCCGATGTTCCAGGGCCATCTCTTGGATTTTCTAATTACTTCTTGAACAAGGCAATTTTTTTTAGTATACACTCAATGAGAGAGGAGTTTTTTTTTCCCTACCTTTAAAAAGAATACCGCTACGCGACGCAAAGCCCGGAGCATATTACGTCCCATTCACACATGACTGTATAGTCTGTCTCTGCTTCTAACAATTTATTCGTCGTGGTTTTATTTTAAAAATTCCACCGTAAGTATGAGGCATGCATCAAATGTTATCAAATAGAGTAAGGAACATTTTACTAAGCAGAGATGATTAAATGCGCTATTTTTCTAATGATGAAAAGTGCTACAATATTGACTTGAGACTCTCAAGTAATATTCACCAAAAGATTTTATCTTCAGATTCATATAGTACTTGCCTTTTTAATAGAATATTATCCCTTTCCCCTTATTTTGTTAAATATCTTGTGATTAATTTTCTCTATTTATTTATCCTTCTTTTTCAAAACTCCTCTCATTTTTCATTTATATTCCTTAGGTAATGCAACCGTGTATTGGCTGCAAACCTCATACATTTGAATCCTACTCCAAAAACAAATTTTGAGCTGCTTCAACGCGAGCTATGTTTTTGCTGCCGCATCGCGGGAGAAGGGTATGATTTGGACCTTAGACCTATTCATACGAAGAAGTCCGGTCTCTTTTTGTAGTTCTCTTATCCACCCTGCCAAAACAGATTCCATCTTGGGCTAGTTTTTAAGATACTTAAACTTCTGCCATCAATGTTAAGCAAAACCACAGCATACTCAGCCCATTTAATTGAACTATTCATCAGTTATTAGGATTGATTGTTTAATTTGCTCGAGTAAATCAAACTCATCAATATTTACTTGAGGAGTGAAGGGTTAATAAGGATTTGGAGCTGCTAAACCAGTCTCCACAATTTATTGAAATTCAAAAATGGAGCTAACAGAATGGGTTTACATTACGAAGATGAAACATTTACGCTGAAGTTTAACATGAAGAATTCATGTTTAGTGTAAAATTGAAAAATTTATCATCTAAGTATTTTTGGAAAGAAGGCAAATGAAGTAAATGCATTTATACCATGTCAAATGTGCCAGATCTTTATTAGCCACGCGAGGACATAGTACAAAATAATCTTAAATAAGCAAAACAATCATTCACAAAGGAACAAAATTACATACGAGAACATATTTATGGGAAAAATCAACATATTTTCAAGTAACAAAGAAATAACTGATTTACAAAAGAACATAGGTATAACGATTATACAGAAATAAAATAAGAGGGAAATGGAGAAAAATCGAAATCTAAGCTAAAAAATTCGAGGGAACACGCAAATTTGAAATATAATATAAAAAAAAATATTTAGAGGGGGGAAAATGTGGATAGAACTTCAAGAAAGATAATTGCATTTCATTGACGATATCTGCAGCTATATGGAACTTTGATTTTAGTTTAGAACGGGGTAATAGGATTATTTGATGAAGTAGAAAGCCAAATAGATTTATAGAAATTTCAATAGGTTCAAAGCGAATGATATGGAAATTTAACATGAGATATATCAGTTCAAATTCCTTTCTTATCATCAGACCAGGGTTAAAAATTATGAGATCCTCTGCCATCATCCTGTGATCTAATTTATGTCACAAAGATTTAACATGTTGAGCTACGAAATATTTATATCATAATTTTGATATTCCCTACGCTACGTCGTATAAAAACGTTGTGACTATTATGCACTGTGTTTTCAAAACGTTGCAAGACACCAGCTCGCAAAAAAAGTACAAATGGCACTATTTTTACGAAACCGACGGGAGGACAAAGCAACAATCTTCAGTTACGCGTATCGAGTGGTTCCATTCATTTCTGACTTCGCAGTATTTGTTTACGTAAAGCATGTGTGTGTGCGTCATTATCACCGAAAAAAAAAAAGGAATAAACGGACGAACATCAAAATTTCTTTTGAACTGGGAATATCTGTTCAGAGAACTGCAGATGGTGACAACGCTATGATTTGTTCCCAAGTATTTGAATGGGATTTCGAGAGTTAAAGCTAAAAGAGACTCGCCCGTAGACAGTGAGAAATCATGTCTTCCATGTTCAAGGCGAAATTATGTAATTGTTGGGTTTGTCTAAATTGAGGATTGCGTCATCAAGGCCCCACTTTCATTGGGGCATTATACAGAGATGTTTAGTTTCTGACGTTGAAATGAATGTGGCACGTGAGGCTTGATTTTTTGCATTGAACATTTAGCACATCTTGCACTACAACGCTCCTTCTCAGAAGTCCATCTTAGTGCAGTGTATTTGGCGAGAAAGCAGATAAATAATATATCAATCATTACTTGTACACACTGGATCTGTCTCCTTGGAATATTTATTTTAATTTTCCAAATGAAATTGTTGAAATAGAAGATGGGGTGGCAGAAGTATGAGTCGTTAGAAGAGATTGACGCGGTGATGGTATCGGAACTCAGAACAGAAGATGCTTGCGGACCTGTACACTCAATCCAAGTGTTATGTTGAATAGAGAGGCAAAATTATGCAATTATGCAAAAGCTGTAGTGTCTGCCTTTCATTATTTAGCTCAACAGACATGTTAAATTCTATTGTAATTAAATAGACAATAAGTTAACAAAATCCATTAGGAGAGACGTCAGAAAAAGACAGCACTATTTATTTAACTATTCATATCTGCGCAGAGTACGTAATATTACTTCCTTTTGAATCCTTCGTAACTGACTTTAATCCTAGCTTGTATTTGAACAATAAAGTTTTACCTTTCCAACTCATTCTCTTCGTTTGAGGCACTATTCGATATTAAAAAAAAACTTTACTAAAAGAACTTTAAAATCATAAATTATTTTGAACAAAACTTAAATGAAAAAAATTCGCGCATCTCATTCCATTTAATAATTAGTAATCACATCTTTAAAAAATATGCACTTTCTGCTTAAACAAAAATTAAATGAATGAAAATATCTAACTATTTTTAAATTCGATTCAGTAAATACCTTTTTTCTCTTTTTGTATATAGAGTAAATGGATCATTTGTTTTCGAATACTATGAAAACCTAGCACTGCTAAGGACTGAAAGCGACATGTTACATTCGTTGCTTGTGTTAAAAATGCTTTAGTCTAAAGTGAAACATTCATCTTAGCTTAAAAGAAAACAAACTACCCGTCCATTTCTCTTACGTATAAAATAAATCAAACACGTTCATGTATTATAATACCATTTGCTGTGGAGACGCATTTGCCTTTACATTGAATCCGTACCTTCGAAATATTTCAGACTTTTGTTTTTGCAGGATTGAAAGCGGCTATTTTCTTTGAAATATAAGAAAATCCACTTAGCAATCTTGTCCATGTAAAAGCTTTCAAAACACGAATTAAGTAAGTTTATATTTATTTCAATAAATAAATATTAGTTAAAAGATAATGTTTAAATTATGCTCTTATATAAAATTAGACTACAAGGTAACAAAATATTTTTAATATAAAATAAAATAAAATTTTAAAAAACTTAAATCTCTTAACTAAAATACCTAGGAAATGGCTGATAAATTAAACACCGCAGTTTCTAATTTATATGTGATCAATAATAGTCTGAACGTCTAAAGATATTTAAAAATTATATGTTATTTTATAATTAAAAAATTATTTTATACCTTTTAGTCCCTCTAGCAATTAAAGCTTCATTTAAAAGTGTATTTTTTCACTTATATATATATGATCTTTTTTTTGTCTAGAAATTTCAAACTAAAAAGCAATTACGTGAAATATAAGTGTGTACAAAATTTCAATTAAATTAGATGTTAAGTGCAAGTCAGAGACTCTTTTCTCAAACTTTCTATGTCTTATCATGTTAATATTTTTCAGGTGTCTTCTTTTAACTGATGTATTTGAGGTATTTAGGAAACGTAAATGTATTCTTATCATATCTCCTTGATTTAAAAAAAATAGCACATTTATTATGCCCATGGGTTTTTTTATATAAAATAACAAAACAGATAAGTCTGCATTTTTATGTAACAAATGTGCAATGGCAGAATAATAAATATTGTATGAACAAAAAAATATACTTGAAAATAAGCAAAATCTAAATTTGAAACTACATTTCACTAAACTCAAACTTGCATTTGAAACCTCAAAAGCTTAGAATTTTCCTTGTTTCACTTATTTCTCTTCCTCTGTCTTATTTTTGTAATTTTTTTTCAGTGTCTTTCACAGAGCGTTCTTTAATAAGAGGTGAATACATTAAAGCCTGTATTCAAAGGGGCGTGGACCAGAAAAATTGTCCCTTAAATTGAGCTATCAAATATTCGAAGGTGTCCTTGTAAGATAATCGACTATACAATGTGAATCAGTGCAAATGACATTCTTCAGTTCTCCTGTCATTTAACGAATCAGGAATGAATTGAACAAGAATAATCTCATAGTATTAGCAGTACATGTATGATTTCATGATGGCTGGTATAGGGGTGCCTAAAATGTGTAAAAAATGTGTGCCTGAATGTGTTTATTTTCTCTCGCTTTTTCTGTCTGCGGTTCTCTCTCAGCCCTTTCATAATTTTCATTTCATTCAGAAAAAGCATCCAATCGGAAGGGGGGGAAATGATCCTACCCGTATCTAATCTTCGAGTTACGCTCAATTTATCTGGGGAAGGGGGGGGAAAGAAAATATGGAACACATGAAACTTTATAATAAACCAAATAAAACCATGGCCGCGAAAGTAAAATTTCATTATCTGCAATATGAAAAGTGAAAGAAGCAGAATAAAAAAAATTAGCTTCTTTTTAACTCCCGAATTTTGGAGCGAAGCACTTGGCGGGACGATTTGCTCACAGCGCAAACAAAGCGTTTCATCCATCACTCAATTTTCTCTCCTTTTTAACCAATGGAGAAAAATTGTATCACCCGCATTTTCACTCACTTTAACCACAACATCATGCTTATTTTTCGCTATCCATCATTCATCTCCCCCCCTTCCCTAGGCTGGAGGCGGATCCTTATTAAAAAACGATTCATCTTTGCCTATAAGGTTACTCACGAAGGCGACGAAATTCAGAATTTTTCGTTGCCATTTCGTTTTGTTTTGTGTATCGAGTTATACAAGATTGCAAAATCAATTTATGTATGAATCGTGCTATTTTCGGGAAGTCGTGAAGAAGATGCTACAAATATAGTTTTACATACAGATTTACTTTCCCCGTGCCACTTATTTTCCTCCAGCTAGACAGTTTTTATTTTTGTTTCAAATCTTTATACGTGATTTTTATACAAAATAATTTTTTAAACCACCTCATTTTTTTTTTCAGATAAAGTGTCGTTTTTTTTATCGTTTAACAATATGCATCATTTTGACTGCCCTCGGAATCGAACTTTTATTTCTCTCTGAAAAAGCCAGTACCATTTTGTGGCACTTTTCCGTTAGAACCATCCTATGCATTTCTACGATAAATATGGGTATTTTGACTTGTTTCTTTCCACGATACTAGGATTTTATATAAATACTTCTCCCAATAGTTGGTAAACGTTCTGCTCTATTCCTTTCCAAGACGAAAAATTGTAAAATTAAACAAAAAAAAATTGAAATTGGCTTTACTAATTTCCTTATAACATATGAAAGCGTATTTTTTTTCTGTTAATTTCTAGAAAATGTAGAATTTCTTACAATGCATATTAATGAACGTAAAGTAGGCGTACTTCAGAGCTACAAACTCACACTGATTCAGTTACTATCGAGAAAAAAAAATAACTTCACACACACACAAATCCCTAAAGTATTTTTTATTTGCACAAGCAAAATATTCCAAGTGCAAAAACTTGGTAATGTTAAGAACAAAAAGAATAAAAGTAGACTATTCTACCACAAAAATTAATTATTAAATTTAATATTAAAATATAAAAGACGATAAATTGGTAAAGTAGACTTTGATATTCTGTTCGTATGTTATAATAAAAGCAGACGTTAAAATATTAAATTAAATGTATCTTAACAATGTAAATATACATTAAACAATCTTAAAGTAATTATGCAAAGCAAAATGTATTATATTGTCAATGTTTTGAACTTTACGCCATATATCCTTTATTTTATGCTCACGCATTTTTGTCGCCCTTTTCAAAAACAACAACATGTTAAAATATACTTAAGAAATTGTAACGTTAAGGGGAAAGTTTTATTAAATATTTTTTTAAATAACAAGTATGCAATAAAAAAAGAGATTTTCGAACAAATAATTTAACACTTATCAACAGGCCTAAATTTTAAAATGACACCTGACATAACATAAAATTCTTTTTTTTTTCGATCTGATACGATTCGATTCCTCAAGAATTCTATTAGATAAAAATTCTATTATTGATAGACATTACTTCTGACTTTTATTCTGATATTTTGTTCTGTCTCCCAAGCTGATTGCAAACAATCCTGATCATGAGTTAAATACCACTTTTTTAATAAACTTCTGAGCAACAGAAAACAAAATGACATCAAATCATGCTAAGAAATTTGCATTTTTACACGTTTAGCAGAGTTCATTGTTAGAACGATAGCCAATTCGACTCTGCCGTTGCACTGTTTGGTATCATTTTGCCATTTCGTTGCCGAGTCGTGAACTGATATACGATCCGACCCAGGGAATTATTTTCTTCCAATACCATTAGCATTAAATTAAAAAAAAAGCTGAGTGTCATTTCGGCCAAAAGGCAGTATACGGCTGTGCGCCAAGTTTGGTTTTCCCCCTGCCAGTTTAGTATAAGAGGCACTTAGATCTAACATAGTAAACCGGGTGCACAAAATTTGACAGGAAAAGCCTCATCGCCAAAAAATACAAAATATCACTAATCAGGATTTATAATGCATCAGTGCCATCATTTCATTTTCTAACTGTAAGAATATTTTAAGCTATTATATGAATAAGTTGTTTTCTGTTACAATATTTAAGAAACATTTTTTCTTAACAAACATTTCATCGAATCATTGAATCGCCTAATGAAAATTCCAAAAAGCAAATTATTAAAACCAACAAAAATGTAAGAGAAAAAGTTAAAATAAAAAATGTAGAAAATAAAAAAAAAACCTCATTACCACACAGCGTTGTTACTGAAGTATCATTGTCTTTCTTTTGCTCTCTCTTTTTTCACAGCTTTTTTTCTTCCTAACATTGTTTTTCTGAATTCTATATTTTGCGAGGGAAGCCATCTAAATGCCTCTTCTGTCATTAATTTCTCCTATAATTTGAACATAAGCGATGACTCTCTGATGCTAGTAAATTATCTTGCGTATGTATGTGACAGTTATTGCATCCGCTTATTTTCATTGTTGGCCTGAAAATTAAGGCTGCAGTGCCAACCTCCAACATATAACTGTTCCAATCAACAATCTTGAGTTGCAATGATTCATTTTGAGTTATAATTGTCAAAGTTCAATTGAAGCCATCTCCTGGTACCACAAATGTTAACCTCAAGATTTTTAGAAAAGAGATTCTGTAACCTTCAATCCAATTTTGATTTTGCAACCATTTTCTCTCGTTTCAAGTTCCTTTCCTGAACCACCATTTCATGGCGTTCTTTTCACAACTTAATTTCAACTCATGGTCTTTCGAGCACAACTGTTTAATTTTAATAAGCCCTTTTGTTTAAAATAACTCAATCGCAGGCTTTTTACCCTTCGGCAATTCCCAAATCATAAAATCCATAGCAAGCAAATCCCTAGTGGTAAAAAAAAACCAGACCAACTACCTGCCACATATGCGAACTAGGATCAAAAGGGAACGATATCGCGGGCAAGCGCAGTAGTACTGCGTCGGGAGAGAGAAAAATAGTTCCAATTGTGTGTGGTTCTGAAATCTCTCAATGCGATTGGGCAATTTTTTGCGACCGCCTTTAACGAAAACAAGTACCCAAATACAATATTTTTCTTTGCTATGATTTGGAACATTATTAAAAATAATTAAAAAATTAAACTAAAATAATTTGTATTTAGCAAAAACACATTCCTTTTTTCGAACCTGAATTGCTTGCTGTTAGTAAAAGTAGGATTTTGAAATAATTACAAGCTCTGAATCTTATGTGAGAACCATTTTTTCGATGTTTGTGTCCTGCTTAAGCTTGTTGCTTGGCAAAGAAAATTCTTCTCGGTAATAAACTGCCAAACTGGTAACCTTCCACCTGGTTACTTTTCTTCTGCTGCTTATCGCAGTTTTTAAAATCGCACCAAGCAGCACTGCAAGCAAAGGCTTAACTTTGTCCACTAAAAAGATTTCTTAATATTTTTCCAAGTTGATATCTAAGTTTTACATATGAACATTTATTCATTCGCGTACACATTTATTCTTTCACGTTGGCCGCGGTAGCCTAGTGGCCATGGTCGCGACTTGCAGCTGGGATTGTTTTCGGTGAATCATGGGATCAAAACTTGATGCCATTGAAAACCTGTCATGTAGCGGGTCTGAAGCACGTTAATTCTGACTGAGATCTCATGTCCTCCCTTTGTGTGGTGTGGAAGTCTGAATAGAGAGGTGCCCAGCTCAGGCATCTCCCTCTTCAGACTCAGGCGTAGTCCTCGTCACTTGACCGATGTTCAAGTCGTCACTTGTTATTACCAATTACCTGCGAGGTAATAACAAGTGACGACTCCTCAGAGCGTTGTTAATAATGATTCACATCACTTTATTTTATAACATTGAAACAATTTCATCGAAATATTACTCGTTTTATAGTGGTAGGAAAGCGGTTTAGCCATCTAACTCGGCGACTGATATTTCACCAAATATGGTGACCCTCATTTTCTTGTTGCATATAGCCATTATACACGGCAACCCTAAAATAGTGCTAATCTTTCCCCCTCTTCCTCATTTTGGGCTTACTGCCCCTGTGCGCTCAAATCTTACCACTTTTTTTAACCATTCATTAAGTTATCCTTGTCTCGCGGCTTTTGATTGATTTCATGCATCCATGAATGACCTAAATGTGGTGAAAACATGCGCTTGTCCGAAAGGAAAGAAACGACTGATGTTTTTGAATGGCTGAGCAAGAAGAGAGGAGAAAACTTTCATGACTCCTGATGGAGTTCATAAGAAGTTTCGCGGTTTTCTCATACACATTTAAGTATGTGTGATGTTCTCCGAGTAACGAGATATTGGTTTGGAAGGTGTATGAATGAGTTTGTTATGAATGAGGTGAAGATCCACAACCATGCATTCGTGAATTGGAATAAGTTTTGCCAAGACAGACTTGGAATAATTTTGAATGTGGACCAATTGAAATTTAGAAAAATTACGCCAGGAGATGAAACCCTATACAGGATGAATAAGTGTTTTACTAGAGTAGTTACAAGACGTATAAAAGAGACACTTCTGAAAATTATTCGAGAGTTGGTGTTAGTGTTGCTAGGATCTACTATTATTTCAGATTATTAGAAGTCGTATGACTGCATCTTGGAAAAAGGGTTTCATTTATATACCAGTAAAATATAGGCTGCCATTCGAGAATCCTGACACGGGTGTGCATACCAACTCCTCTGATGGTACTAGGTTGGCAATCAAGCACTCCCTAAGAAACCATGCGGAACATGCGGAGGGAGAATTCGATTCTTACTTGGCAGAAAACATGTGAATGAAATGCACTGCCATTCAATAAATGACGATGTCTTCATCCATTTATAAACGCTGTTATTACTATCTACATACCTTATCATGCAGATACACATGAAAAATAGGTTAGTAAAATTTCCTTAAAGTTCTTTCATTTGATACTACTGTTTGTCTACGTTACTCCGGTAAAAATTGCTAATTTAGCAATTTTTGAAATTGCGCCAAAAGGCCGCAATTCAACCTACATATATATAACATAAGGCCTGAAATTTCTCCCTCAAAAATTATCTTCTAAATTCAGGAAACCTCACCTGCTGAATTTCTTGACGCATTTCGCCTTCGTCTCTAAATTTTGATATATCTTTTTAATCAATATTACGAAGAGATGGCTAATTTTAAATTTTAAAAACAGGTACCTAGTAATTTATGGACGTTGCCGTCAATGGTTCCTCTGTGGAAAGTATACACGAAGATCTCGGTGTTTTCTTCAACATGCTGTGGTCGGTTGGCGGAAGTATGTCACTGACGTTTTAATCGATTATATTGAAGATCAAGGGAGAGGGGGAGAGGAATTGTTAAAATAGGCGGGTCTAAAATTGGGAAAAGAAAATATAATTGGAATCATTTCGTTGAGCGCAGTTAACCTTTGGTGGAACAAAGCGAGAAACGGAACACTGTTCTTCCTGGTTACAATTCCCGACAAGGCAGCAGATTCTTTCGTAAGTCTAATTACAATGTGAATTGAATTCGGAACTCGTGTAATTTCGGATAACTGGAAGGGTTACGAGCATTTAAAAGAGGATGACCACAAGATTACACGATGTTAAGTTCAAAAGATTGACATTATAATTCATCATGATTTGAGTTATTAGTCACTCAAAAGGCTATATTTTTAGGTGGGGTTTTTTGACGAACCAGATCACATTTCAATATTTTATCGTTTGCTTCAATTTTAATTACATTTCGCTTAACTATATTCAATTTAATAATTTATCGTTTACTTTAATTTTAACTGCATTTAGCTTAAATATATTTAATTTAATAATTTATCGCGTTTTCTTGAATTTTAATTACATTTATAGCTTAGATATATTCAATTTAATAATGTTTCTTTTTCCTTAATTTTAATATCGAAAAAGTTCACTATTGTCCATTTCTCGATGTTTCATTGTTTACTTTAATTCATATATTTAATTAAGTAATTTAATAATAATTATAAAAGAGAGCACACTTTGGGGGATTAAATCGGTTATTTTCAAAATTTTGCATAGACCATTTTTATTAATTTATTACGTTTAACTTGCCTGAGGTATATTTACATTGCTGAGATATAGTTAATTTGATGTTTTATCATGTATTTTATTTCAGCACCCGAATAGAATATTATTGTTTACTTTAATAATTTATCATTAGCTCTTTTTTTAATATTTCATTCAACAATTGATATTAATATGGTTGAATCGTCTAATTTTATTCTTTGTGTTGTTAACCTTAGCGTCATTTTTGTACTTCAGAAAGCTTTGCTTGCGAAAAAAAAAATTAACTTCTAGATCCTACTCGGAAGTATCATATTTTACGCTAATTAATACTCATTTTGAATCATTCTACTTTTTGGAGAACGTAACAAAAAAAAAGAAGGGAAAACAAAAACTTTAGCACATATTAAAATGAAATTTGCAAATCCAATTATTATTATTTTCTTTTTCTTTATCTGCATCTCTACCTGAAAACTTATCAAAATAGTTCATTTCTATCAGTTTTCAATGAATCTGTAGCGAACCAAACTGTCTCACACACATCTCCATAGCAACATTGGAGAATACAATATTTAATCTACTGGATCATAAAACACATGATGTAAAGAGCGATTATGTAATTGAAAGGAAGTGAACATTGTGTAATTGAATTTAAGTAGAGTCATGTAATTTAAAATATATATAATATAACTGAAATATTCTTGCTTTTATTCATATCATTTTATAACGAAAATATTTAGTGTTTTGTTAATTAAACATTAATTTTGTTCAGTTATTGTCTTTATACAGTCAAATTCATTTTTGGTGGAGGCATACATCTACATTTTGAAACCGAGTTTCAGAATGGCGATCATTTTTTTTAAATGACGTTTGGATCTATTTAGAAAATTAAGGAAATATACTGCAGACAATTAACACATCTATTCCTAAATTGGCTATATTTTTGAAATTTACCTCATTGCTTATTCCATGGTAATCTTATTGTCACATTCAAAATATAAAAGTTTATTAAGTCCAAAAATACTGCCAAATTTCGACGACAAAAGAAATCAAATGACAATACGATAAAAAAAAATGCAAATTAGTACTTTAATATTGAAATTAAACAAAATATAAAATGTTGAAGTGAACAATAAATTATTAAAGCTTACTGTAATATTTATTCAGTTCAGATACTAAAATAGTTGACGAAATACTTTGAAGCACATGAATCCCACGGCTCTGAATATTCATACCTGGTGAGCTTTGATGAATTAAATTCGACTTAATCTTCCTAGAAATTTGTAATTAAATTATGTTTATAAAAGTAATGATGTTTAAAAAGAGAGAAATTCATTTTAAGAACTTAAATGTTCAATAATTTTTTTTTGAAAAAGGGAATTTGGGATACAGAATAAAGGCTTATTTATGTGTAATTAGGGCTTAACTTATACTTCCCCCCTTAAGAAATATATATAGACATATGAGTGTATGCACACACAAATTCTCTAGAAAATCCAAGAGATGGTGCTCGTAACATCGAAAATTGTGTTTATTTTTAATAAGCATCATGACTCACAACACAGCTATGTCTTTGTTACTCGTATTTGTGATCATGATGTATTTCTCCCCTCAAACATTCTCCGTCATAATTTTTCCGGCTGATCAGATCATCTTCGACTTTTTCGGAGCGAATTCATCGAAAGCAGCCCATTATTTTGATTGTTGCTTGGTTTCTGGTGAATAATTATAAATCCATATATCATGTGGACGGTGATGCCTCAATGCAAAATGTCATCAATAATATACATATATATAAGTTAACTAATAAAGTTCTAGCGGAACTTTAACTCGCGCTTCACTTAACCCGCACAAAGCAACCATGTTCCCCGACTAACGCTCTTTTAAGGGAGTCAGACAGTATTGAATGACATTACATCAAATTGAGTTGTTAATGGATTTTTCAAAGCTTTCTATATTCATTGCCATTTTTCGGTCAACCACAACAATCAAATTTTTAATCAAGTTTCTGGTAGGACAACTTACACGAAAGATTTAATTAGCAGAAAGAAAAATGTAAAACCTAGTCAGTTAGAATTAAAACATTTATTAACTAATTTGTTTGGGGTTAAATAATGATTATACAATTACCTATAGTTTCTTTTAATTCTGTATTTAATTTAGAAAAGTTTAATTTAAGTAGAAATGAACCCATCTAGATCATTTCACTCAAAACTGATTTAAAGGAAATATTACAGTTATTGATAAAAGTGGAACAAAGACTGAAGAAGGTACAAAGAAAGAAAAATTCTGTATTTTCAAAAATAGATGATACATAATGATAAATAATACATGTAAACAAAGTAAAACTATAGAAATTTTATATTGGGACCGTTAGATGGCAACTGTGGGTTCATTGTGAAGCTATTTCGCGAATGCTATTTTATTAGAAGCTTTCACGGATCTACGTCGCAGTTGGATCGGTCGCAGTGGACTAGATTATTCAATGTTGTACAGCTTGAACCTTTGACACCTGATACAGCCCCATGTGATTTTTTCCTTCGTGGTTTGGTAAATGATAATGTACCATCATTACCAGCAAATTTTACGTGAACTTAAGCAATGGATTTCTGCTCTGTCCAATCAATTACCACTGAGATTTTGCAGCGTGTTTGGTCGGAATTTACATATCGAATTGACCTTATACGTGTAACTAAATAAAGTTATATGGAACACTTGTAACACATGGATCAATAAGTCCCGAGACTAACATTGAAAACAACATTTTTTTTGCAACATTTTTTTTTTATTCATCAACATAATCACCTTTTAGGGTGATACAATCGTTCCAACGCTTTTCCAATTTTTCAATACCATGTTTATAAAAAAAATTATCTTTCGCTTCAAAATAAGCTTCAGTTTCAGGGATGACCTCCTCATTTGAGCCAAATCTTTTTCCCTGGAGCATTTTTTTAAGATCAGCAAAGAGCCAGTAGTCATTGGGGGCTAAATCTGGCGAGTATGGGGGGTGGGGAAGCAGATAAAAGCCCAATTCGTTCAATTTTGCCATTGTTTTCATCGACTTGTGGCAGGGTGCATTGTCTTGGTGAAAAATGATTATTTTTCTCTGCATGTGCGGTCGTTTTTTTGCGATTTCCTCCTTCAAACGCACCAGCAAGTCAATATAATAATCACTGTTGATCGATTTACCTTTTTCGAGGTAGTCAATGAAAATCACGCCATGCGTATCCCAAAAAACTGACGCCATGACTTTGCCAGCAGACTGCTGCGTTTTCGGACGGCTTTCGCCAGCTGTGCGCCACTCAGATGACTGCCGCTTCGACTCTGGAGTGTAGTGATGTATCCATGTTTCGTCCATGGTCACGTAACGACGCAAGAAATCTTTTTTGTTGCGAGTAAATAGCGATAAACAGCTTTCTGAATCATCGACTCGTTGCTCCATCGAAAGCAATTGCGGCACCCACTTGGAAAAAACCTTTTTCATGCTCAATTTTTCATGAAGGATAGTAAATACACTTCCATATGATATCTGTGTCATCTCAGCAATCTCACGGAGCTTCACTTTACGATCTCTCATTATAATTTTTGTCACTTCACTCACATTTTCCGGTGTAACGGCTTCCACAGGTCTACCCGAGCGTTCCGCGTCATTTGTGTCGGTACGACCACGTTTAAACTCGGCAAACCACCGACAAATCGTTGCTTTTGATGGACAAGAGTCCGGGTAACATTTTTCAATCCATTGTTTCGCTTGCACGGTGTTTTTACCCATTAAAAAACAATGTTTTATCAGAACACGAAACTCGGTTTTTTCCATTTTTTAAACAAACTACAAAACGACTTTACTCCAACCTCGATAACTCAGCTGTTTCTGGTCCGATCGACTTAAAATTTTGACACGTTTCAAGCAAAGGTTAGTACTCTAGATAGACTTGGTTACTGGTTTACTACGAGCGCCATCTCTGGGTTAGTCTTGGAACATATTGATCCATGTGTTATATAAATATTTTTCCCTTTACATTTATGTGTCGCTTATTTATGAAAATATATAATTTTGAAATCGGGTGACTCATTTTAAAAAACCCTGTATTATGTTCAGATATTAAAACTAAAATAAATGATAAATTAAAGTAAATGATTAATTTTAAATTAAATATATAGCAAAAGAGAGTTGTAAGATAAAAATAAAATTCACAAACGTACATTTATCACCATATATATATATATATAACACAAATCTTTTTCTTTGATGAAATTAATTGTAGTACGTATTTTTTTGACTTCCTTCAACGATTGCCTTGCCACACATTATCTCATTTTTATTAGACTTTATTTAACACTTGCTGTATTCGTATGCATAAGAAATATATTTTTCTAGTACAAATGTGTACTTGAACTTGAACTCCCTTCTTATCACCCGGTCTGGCTGAAATTTTGTTTACAAATATAACTTCAATGACAGTAGAATACTATGACAGTCTCAAGTAGTAACGAACTTGGGGAGGGGAAGGTGTCAAGCTTATCACTTAACAATGATCAATTAAATTTTGCACACACGCATAACTTACGTATTTGCTTTTTCGTCTTCAGTTTCGAATCTAAAAAGAATTAAATCAGTATAAATAAAACATCTTTTTTTTAAAATTAAGCTTTTATTTAAAGATAGATTAAAGGTATAAGAATATTTTTTAGTTTAAAATAATGTATAATCTATAAAGGTTTGAACCGTTTATACTTTTATTTAAAGCTACATAGTAGCTACATTAGTAAATAGTACATAGTACTACATAGTAATAAATAGCTACATTATGTAATTTATTGGTCATTACCTAGATATCTTCGTTTAACGTTTCGAATGCTTATAAAATATGTATCTACTGTATTTTATATTTTAAAAAAATATTTTATACCTTTTAGTCCATCTTTAAATTAAAGTTTGATTTAAAAAATTTTAATTAAGGGTTTTATAAACAAACCTTTCACAAAAACTACTCAACACATTCTGAAATATCAACGTTGTTTAATGAAAATCTTTTACAGTTGGAAGGATATTTGTATAAATTGTTGATCTTTGCATAAAATGTGCGGGATTCTTAAAACTTATCTTAACATTTTACTATAGACTGGGAGTAGATATGGAGTATATTCCAGAGATTATTTTAAAAGCTCTGTAAGCTTAAGTTTAGTTTTGGTTTAGTATTTATGAACGTCGCACCAGAAATAACACGAGGGCTAATGGCGACGGACCTCGTAGTTTTAAACCTCGGTCAAGTGACGTGGATGACACCTGAGATGGCACCCCTTCTCCTAACTTCCACACCACGCCAACGGGAGGACTTTGAGCCCCAAAAGATTTAACGTGCTACACGAAGTGTCTTTAGTGACCAAGGCTGGAACCCACAACTCAACGAAACCAGCAGGCCACGAGTCTGAAACCATGACCACTGGGCTACCGTGGTTACATGCTCTGTAAGCAATCGAAGACGTAGTTATTTAGAAATTATTTGAATAAAACACGACTAAAAATCTAGCCAATTCAATAATTTGGCCCTTTTTTTTTTGTATTTCGTAACTATGCTTTTCTTTTCAAAATCTTGCATTACTTGTTTTGCTTTATTTCCTATGTGTATTTCGAAAAAGCAATGCGGTTTCATTTACTGGATGGTATGCGACTTTACTTTATTCATGTACAAAACATACATTTATCCGTATTCCAGTAGATATTAGACCAGAGTACCACCGGTTATTGAAAGTTCACTAATAATAACTTATTTAAACTGCAAAACATATGCATTATATTGTATAAAATTTAATACATTACTCGCAAATAAAGTGCCAAACACACGGAATAACTGCAAAAAAGAGATGTTTTGCTTTCATAGCCTACATGATTCCATTGAAGTAGAAGCATTAAAAAAGCCTGTAAGGCTTGTTTGCTTGCTTAAAAATGCCGAATAACTGACATGAAAAGAAAGGAGACGCTCAGGGTTATAGATGGAGTGCTGCATTACACATTCTATTTCATTCGACTATTTTTCTTCAGTTCTTATTCTTCAAAATAAATAAAGCGTTCTTTTACAGCTGCAATTTACAAAAAGAAAAAAATCATAAATTTTACACATATTTTTCATTTAAAACTCAATTTTTCGCAAAACAAATTCAGTCCTTAATAAAAAAAAAATATAAATTTTTTTTCACACTTGTTTTTTGGAATTCATTTTCATTCTCTATTTCTGAAATAAGTTAAAAAGAAAGAAAAAAAAGAGTTTAAAAGCATTTACATTTGAAATTACAAAACAGGGGATTGTTGAACTATTCCTTTAAATAATATTCAACGTCGTAAAAATCAACTTTTTCAGGTTTATGACAAAATAAGTTCGTGTTTTAAAGTGATATTATTACAAAAATATTAATTGCATTCTTCAGCGCTCATAAAAAGAAGAAGCATTTTTATTACTTTTTTTATTGCGTATGAGCCGCTGTATGAACGCGAACTCTTTTTCTCCTTCAAAATATCTGAAGTGAGAGTAGTAGCTGATTGGTCATTGTCGCGAGCCTCCTGAATGTCGTATCATGGATTCGAGTCCTGACTCTACTTAAGATCCACTGAGAAGTGGAGAGAATGCACATTAAGTATGTGAATGCTCCAAATCGTCTTGCTGGCGTGATGTAGAGTTTTGGAGAGGGAGGTGCCAGCTCAGGTGCCGCCCACGTCACTTGACGAAGACTCAAAATGACGAGGTCCGTAGTCAATAGCATTGATTTCGATTGCTTATTAAAGTCGCACTACGACGCAAAACGAGGGAATCAGCGACTGACCTTGTCATTTTGACCTCGGTTAAGTGATGACCTTTACTCCTGATATTTCACTTCTCCCTCCAAATTTGTACACTATACACCTACGGTAGGACTTCGGATCATCTCCACTGCACAGGAAGTTTTTAGTGGCAACAGGACTCGAAACCCCGACCTGAAGGATAAAATACTGACCGTCTACGACAATAACCACTTGGCTACCACACCACCTGTCACCAACAAGTAACAAGAAAGAAACTGGTTGTGATTTCTGTGTCGTATACCCCTTAAAGTAATGACAAACCACCGAAAAGTTTGTCGTGTTTGATAATATCCGAAATCTTCATCCTTTGTTTAAGTGGTGTAGTAATTCAGAAAAAAATATGGATGTTGTTAGGGTATTCTGAGCCGGTTTCACCAAATAAAGAATACTGTTTGTGTAAAAGAAAGAATTCTTGTGTGCTTCACGGAATGCAATATATTAAGTTTCTGAATGTTTTGCTCTTAACCCACATAAATCAACACGTTTCGATAGTCTTCAACTGGATAGTCCACAACCGTTTGGAAGATTTTACGTCGGTGATTATATCTGTGACTGCTCGTATGTAATGAGAACGTTGACAATTACCAAAAGATTCACAGATTAGTCATGAAGATATTTATTCAATCATATTTTCCTAATCAAATGTTATTACTTTGGATCTCGGGACATTCGAAAATTCCTTTGGAATGAACTTTTGGACAATCTCACGAGACTGTAAACGGAGTCCAATGATTACATCGACAAGATTGTCCCAGAAGACATCAATAAACATTATTATCGGTAACAGAATAAAAGAACCAAAGAAAAGTTTTAATCAAGCAAATGTTTTGAAATCTTAAGGTAATTTTTCCGACTAGATATAAAATGTCCTCCGGAATAAAAGCAGAAAAGAGGAAGTACTAGGTACTCAAATTTATCAGAAAATGGTAATAACTTTTGATTTTTGTGACGGTCGTCCTTAAATCTCTTGCTACTTCTTATGTTGCCATGATGCAGCTTAATAGTTGTCGAACCGCTATCAACTTCTCATATTGCCATAATGCGGCATATTAGAATAATGTGCTCTCAGATATGTAAGTTGCGAGGCCGTGCACACCTATGGTTTTAGTATTTATACCCGTATAGCTTTCTGAAAGAAAAAAACCAGAAGAGGGAAAGGGGTATTTACCTTGTGACTCCATTACTGTACTCCACCAAATGCCCAACATTCCTCGACCTGTACGCATTTCCTTCAGGCTTTCGCTATTAGGTTTTGTAAATATTTGAGCTAACTTCATTATCATTTTTATTATATTGCTATCCCCTTGCGCAATATTATATTGAATGATAAATAAATGTTGATGTTTTAAAAAGTTAAACTGACCTGGTTCATTCGCAACTACTGATCTGAGTCATTTCAAGAGTGATATATGCTCCCACATCTTATTAACACTTCAGCTCCTACACAAATTAAATTTAAATGAAAATGCAATGCGTTGTATCTGTAACCGTATAAACGATTCGGAACACATTTTTTTACCACCAGAAAAAACGCCTCCCATAGAAATTACTTGTGCAATATATTCTAGATCCACAGTGCAGAATCACTTTCAAAAAGATTTTGGACAATGCTGTAGCTAATAAAAAAAGTGTTCAGAACGGCGAAGATGAAAGTCTTTGATATCTATTGAATTAAAGGAATATCTCTTCAAGGGAATAATAGCCTTTGTTGCCTGTTGCCTTATATCTCATAAACCAAAACAATCAATCAACGTTTCTGAGAAAATTGCATTACCATCTGTCATTCAGCCAAAGGAGGAGATACAGAACAAAATCGAAAAATTTTCCTTTTCTTTAGATGGGTTGTTTATTGCCATATTTGAGATACGTTTTGAAATGCAGTAAATTTAAACCCAACGATTACCAATGTAATGTATGGCTTTTTCAATAGTAAAGTACAAGGAAAGATATGCATATTATGAGAATATTTTTATGATAAATTAGAGGATTAGTTGACGATAAAATTGAAACTTGTTTTTTGCGAATACAAATTTGTTTCGAGAAAAAAAAATGAACAACTGCTATGATATTATTTAATCCTTAAAAGTCGTGTACAATGTTCAGTTTCCTCTAATTACTTATAGAAATTAATAAATTCAGCTTCGCCAAAATCCATAAATTTAAAAATAATTTAGTTAACAATGGATTAATCGCGATAAACTAAGTTAGCGAAAAAAAAACTAATTTTCGCGAAAAACTAAGTTAAACAAAAGCTGTCAATCAAAAAGAGATTTGTGTAGGAATATATTTTGTCACCGTTTTTTAAAAATATTTTTACATCTAATTTCATGATTCGCTTGTGGGTTTTCCAGGTTTTAAAAACTATTTTTAAGTATTTTCGAAAATTGGAGAGAGAACGTAATTTCGCAGAAACCTATACATTTTTTTGTTCTATCGGATGCACCTGTGTAGCATTCAAATAAATAAAAAAAATCTAAATTTGAGGATTAAAGTAGTAATTCCAAAGGATTGATATTATTTTCCAGAAATCCAAAAAAAAAATGGCTGGCGAACAGGAACCGCAACTCAAATTTTTCAATTCTCCTTTTGTTTTACATAATATAATTTCTGGTAGTGAACGCTGTTATAACTCTAACTTTTCTCTCTAGCAGAAAAAAACAGTTAATTATCGGTTTCATTGTGTTGTCAGAATTTTTTTTAATTTATTGGGCGTGTACATTTTCTGTAATCGTGTTTTGAGATAATTCAATAACTAATTACATTTTATCAATTTTAGTTAGTTTTTCATTATCTTTCTAATTAATTTAATTTAATACTTAGTTCACCCATTCGCTCGATATTGTTATCGCTGCTTGCGTCAAACAATGGGGAAAAAATCAGTGAATACAATAGTTAATTAAAATGAATTATTTTGAAATCACTCATGCAAATATAAACGCCAATAAAAAATCAGACTTCATTTGTCGTAATGCGGATTTCACATAATTAATTTCCAATCACTTACTTTAAAATACTACCATTTTAATTTCTTTCTATGCATTTGACATTTCATGTCAAATTTATTGAAAACTCTGTTTTTCGTTTTTTTTTTTTTTTTTTTCAATTTCTTTGAAAGAATTTGATAAGTAATACATACGAGAGGGTAGATCGTGTGGTTTTTAACTGTGATAAATCGTCGAAATACTCCTGGATCTCGGCGATTGGATTCCACATATTAATGGATCCTTTTGTACATACTGTTGTAACCGATGAATATACATGTTAATTTGTTTGGTTACAGGTAACCATAGATAGAAGTCAACCACAGTATGGAGAAGATAGAGTTTACAGAATCTGCTTATTTTCTACAATGACCTCCTTCCAAAGGTCAAGAAACGCTGGGAGAAATATATAACTCTGGAGGATGACTATGTAGAAAAGAATACTAAAGAAAAATAAACTTTCTTTCTCTATTATTTTTAATCATATATATAGTTGAAACCTTACGACATACCGGAATAACAATTAAAACTTTGTGAAACTGTGAATGACTTCAACCGGACGGCTTCCTAAAACCAATAAAAAAAAAACACGGATATCTACACTTACACAGCATTATGTACAGATGATCCATTAGTATGCAGAATCAGTTTATTAGTTATTCAGATATCTGGGTTATTTCTTAGTATTAATTAAAACTTTATGATATATCCTCGTAATTTTCTTAATTAATCTCAGAAAGTTTATTAGAGTTTATTACGAAACATGAAATGAAAAAAAAATTAACAGTCTCGGAACTTCATGAATATTTTTCCATCCTCTTACTTCTTGTTTTACGGTTAATTAATTCAGTTACCAGAATGAGCTGAACTGAACAGGGAACTCCATAAAACTTTTATCGATCAACACCTAACGAAAATTCTTGTCGCTTCTTAATGGCAGCGTCTTGGAAAATTTATAGTTTGCGTTGACTCCCGCTAATGGAGACGGAGCGCGGAAGTCGAAGATGATGGAAGTCTTTTTGTCCGAAGCGTGTATTTAGGGCACTTAAAAAATAAGATCTTAATCATCCGCGGAAGAAAACATCATCAGTAACCGAAACATTTTCCGTTAAAATCCGGAAAAAGGTATTTATGAATGGCTATTTCCAAGACGTTTTGGGCAAAACTTTTAAATTATCAACTTGATGAATGGAAAGGGATATTAAGAAGAACGATATACAGGTTTCTGTTGCTATGGGGTTTGTTACCACAATAAAAGACAGTCATTTGTAGAGTGCATAAAAAAGTAGGATAAAATACCAGCTAAACATCCAAACTTACAAAAGACGAATGATTTAGAATATTTAAATCATAGGTATAGTTAATGATGGGTACACATTTGGATCTCTTAGTTTTGCTGAACCTTTATCTCCAATCAGGAATTGGTGATTAACAGAGCTTTCCTTCTGAGTACCCAAACAATAGCTTAAGAATTATAAGACAGTGCCGGCTTAAATTGAAATTTTTTTTAATTAATAGCAGTGCAGGCTTAAATTAAACAGAAACAATTTCTAGGTTAGTTTTCAGGATAACTTATGTTAGTTTATCAAAAAGTAAAGACTTTCAACAGGGGTAGGCAGGGGAGACGGTGAGAAAATATCAAATTTTCATTGGTTGATGGTCGGTCCCAATCTTTCTAGGTTGGAATTTGAAAATTTTGAAGATAATTTAGTTTGAAGAAAAGGTCCTTAATCAGATTAATTTGGACAAATTGCGGAATGAAAATTTGATTAGATATTTAAGATACAGTTTTTTTTCAGCTGTTCCTAGCGTAAAAATGTTCCGTTTTGCTGCTCAGTTTCTTCAATTGCTTCAAGCTTGTGCATAAGATTTATATTCTTAAATGAACTTTGATTGATCGGTTGAGTGGTTTTATTAGAATAGCACTAGAAGCAGGAACGATGGTTATTGGCGACGTTCAATTGAAGAGAGAGACAACTGAGCTGGTATTTCCCACTCCTAACTTCATCATTTCACCAACAAGAGAAATGTGAGCTTCGACAGATTTAACGTGCATCAGCCCCGGCTACACGATGGGTCTGTTGTAGTATCAGGGCCCGAACCCCCGACTCGAAGAAAACTGCCAGGCATGAGTCCGTGAGCATGTCCACTTGGCTACTACGACCACAAAATAAATTTTGGTGGTGAATTGTTTCCTTCTTTAGTTATTGTCTTATTTTTTCTGGGTGTCGGAAAATTTGGGCACTTCCTATTCGCATTGTAATCATGTAACTTGTAAAAATTTGTACATTTGAAACCAGTACCAACGCAATTTACGGCAGCAAATCTTTCCTAGACTTATATTAGAATTTTAAAAAGATGGCCCGGACTATTTGTACTGGCACGAATTTGTTTTAATTCCTCAATCATAAATACTAATGTCAGGCATAAACATTGCATTTTTTCTGAATTTTGGGGAAAAAAGTGATAAGTAAATGTATTCAAAAATGTAAATAGGTAGCTAGGTACATACATGTTTAAGTGAATAAAAGTCTTTGAGAAAAATAAGTAAATTTTGACTTTTTTATATAAAATTTTCTTTTTGTAGCTCCTCCAAGTGGGTAGTTACGCCGATCATGCTTGCAATGCCGCATAATGGATTGGGCTACCAATTCGTGCGGTGATAAAGAAGAATTGGATGTCGTGTTACAAGAACAAATCAAATTCATTAGAATAAGTTCTAACCTCTAGCTGTAGTTTAGAAAAGTATATCACTAATTTTCTGGCACCAAAGCGGCATACAATTTACTTATCCTACATTATGGACAATCATAAGATTGATTTTGTTGTTCCTTATCCAGGACATAATTTTTGACAGCTTTTCCATCTGCATATTTCTCAGAATGAAATTTCAGTGTGGTTGCCAGTTCCTTCTAAGAAAAATAGATTGGAAATCACCGGCCGAGGAGATTTAATGTTAAGTCTGATTGATTCGAAATCAAATATTAAAAAAAATTATAATAAAGCATCAAATTCGTCCCTCCCATTTAATAGTACTGATTTTGTATGTACTTTTTACGTAAGAATATTACTAGATTCACATTTTGCGCCATTTTAATGAATAAAGGTATATGAATGAAAATTTTCCTTATTTTTATTTTAAAATTTTCTACTCTACAGTCAGCTCTATTAATGTGAGTAGCTATGTTTCATCTGTCAAAAACACGTTTGAAGTTGATGGATTTTTAAAAATTTGAATTTAGAATAGCATT
>BMAW01053160.1:628173-644059 GCA_019974015.1 Nephila pilipes | reverse complement strand
AAATTGAGGCAAGGAAAATAATTCATTGCAACCAAATTAAATAGAATTAAACTTTAAAATATTCTATATCTATTAATATATACTGACAAAAAAGCATTTTGTAAAACTAAAAGAGTTAAAATTTTAATTTTATAACATATTTCTTAATCATATCTCAATCCAATACGACACGACATCACTGAGCAAATAACCGTCAAAACTAATGATAGATTGATTGAATATACATAAATAAAATTTACAGAAAAATAATTATAAAATAAAATTTTAAAAAATAAAGTTATCCGATATTTAATTTATTTCATTTCAATTTGATTTCAAATTTTTTTAACTATTTCAAAAAAAATTTATGATTTTTATTTACGCTGTTTCTGCTTCTTTAAGTGAAAGAATAATTTTATAATTTAAGTAACATTAGTGTAAATAAAGTATACTTACTGACACTTAACAAATTCGAACATAAATTCTCTAATCGAAGCCTAAAGCATTCACTTTTCCCAATAACTTATGTTATTTCTGAAATACGCGCAACCATTCACGTTGGTACAAATGTCACGCTTGCTGGAAGATTAAAAAAACTATATTATATAGCATAACTAACTTATTATAAAAACCATTGAGATATTTTTTAATATTAATATTACAAAGGTTTTTGATCGTCTACTAATCACCACTAGTTGATTATTCTTCCTGGAGAAGTATCCTCTATTTCGAATTCTTCTGGCAGCTTCGCTTTGAATTGTGTTTTCAACATTTGCGAAACAAATCCGTTGTTCTTCAATTGTTTTTTCACAAATATCTCAAACAAGATATTTGTAAAAAAAATTCATGGAATAAATCTTTTGTTTTATTCTACATCTCTGTTTTTCTTTTCGAAAAGAAATTTGCATTTGGAAAAAAAAAAAATGCTTGTTTGTTTTTTCGCTCTGTGTAGACGAGAAAAAAAAAAAGAAAAAAGAACCATCGATTGCCTATGTGTCAGGGATAATAAATCACTGTCAAGCCTGCCTTTCATTGGTTAAAAAGTCTCCGATGGTTGCGGATGTTTCGTTTAGTCGCATGTGTTAACCAATGAAGAACAAGCTTGCCGTTGAATCTACTTTCACCGACGAATAACAGTCGACAATTCTTTTCTTTTTTCTTCCTCGACACGATAAAAGTCTATCTCCAAATAACAGTTCTAACTTTATATTAGAATCCCATGTAAAATAAAAACAAAATATATTTATTGTACAAAAAACAGACATGTGATAAGATTTTTAGAATAAAGAATTTTTTTTAAGTCACGTTTTTTCTTTTTCTATCAATGCAACGAAACAGATTTAAGGGGATTGAAGAATTTTCTCCATTTAATACTTGAAAAGGAATTCCTGAATTTCGAGCGTTTGCAACGGATTCTCACCCGCATTTCTCTTTAACTAAGCTCTGGGGCTACTTTATTATGAGGTTCGGAATGAGAACATCGCCTAGTGAAAAAACCGCAACATTGGCTGATGAGCTTTACTGTAGGAAGTGTAATGATTAGGAGAGAGATTGGAGGAGATTGAGGAGTTAGAGAGATTCGAAGGAGTACTATATTTGTTCCAACAACTACGCGATACGCGAAAGAGCATCGTCAAGGCTTAATCATTTTTAAAAACTAACCGAGATCTCTTGCTTAAACTTATTCTGCCTATTTAATGATCTTCGTATAACATTATGTTCTAAATGACAGCAGTCAATATTTATGTGTTTGGTGGCAGAAGCCGTAGTTTGAAGCACCCCATAGTACTGTAAGATTTTAATTATTATACCAGGGTATCGTAAAGTCTTAATTTTGATTAAAAATTTAATTTTTATTTATTATTCTTCTCAAGCTTAGTTTGGTCTTATTAACGTCGCACTAGAAGTAACACGAGGGCATTGGCGATGGTCCTCGTAATTTTGAATCTCGGTTTAGTGACGAGGATCACACCTGAGCTGGTACCCCCTCTCCTGACTTCCACACCACGCCAACCTTCTGTTGGCTTCACGCTTTGGGCCCAGATAGATTTAACTCGCATTAGCTCCAGTTACTTGATGAGTCTTTAGTGGCCAAGGCTCGAACCCGAGACTCAAAGAAACTTGAAGGCCACGAGTCCGAAACTATGACCACTAAGCTACCGTGGCCCTACTTTTCTTCTCAACATAATCATCTCCAGAGTTACACATTTCTCCTATCGGTTTCATGATTTTTGAAGGCCATCATTGTAGAGTTCAGCCGATTGAACTTTATTTTTTCCATTCTGTACCTTCCTAAAACCGAACAAATCAGCACGCATTAGCTGTATAGTACAACATTAATGCACATATGAGTCATTTAATGTATGGAATAAATTTATCCACATATATCAGTTATTTCTTAGGAAATAATTAAGACCTTACTTTACCCTTTCGTATTGTTGAATTAAGGACACGATTAGTTAACAGTTCTACATTATTATGATACAGTAAGTTTTTTGTCGGAATGCTCATCTTTAGAATCAGAATACGAGAATATCACATTAATCGTTACTACAATGATTTTGTGAAAACTGTGTCATAACAACCATCAGTAAAACAAAAGTATTTTCATATTCCTCTTCCTAATTCTTGTATGCATAATTATCCTTAATTAATTTCAGCTAAAGTTTGTTAATGTAACCGAGACGCCTTCGTCAAGGAATAATGAGCTCATTTTAAATGAGCTTTCAATCCCCCTCACCTTTCAATGGGTTTTCTTTAACTCGCACTTTTCCTGGTTCAAAACTGTACAAGCTTTTTTTCTCGCATTCTAAAGAGCTCAATTGAGCTGAAATTTTTTATACGCGATTGTTTTGAATTACAATAAGATAATTTAATTATAATTAATAAAAATTAATTAAAACCAATTACTTAAAGAATTAAATTTTACGCCAAGTTTCTCCCCAAGTCGTCAAATGGTCATCAAATTTGTCGTCTAATAATTTATCGTTAGCTTTAATTTTAATTACGTGTAGTTGATAGAGTAATAAAATTTGATAATTTATCATTTGCTATAATTTTGATCATATTTAGCTTGATAAATTAACACAATGCTTAATTGAGCTAAAAAAATTTCAGGTATTTGTTTTAGAAGATAAGTTTAATGAACATCAAGTAATAAAGTAAATTATTAAAACTAATTATTGAATAAATTCAATTTCACTCAAAGCTGAGTTTTTCTTTTAAAATTTAAATTATAAAAAATTATGTTGCGCTAAGTGTAAAGCTTGAAAGAAAACATATGTTCAAAAAAACTCATTTTTTTTACCAGTGTTATCAAAATTAAAAGCAAATGAAGTCACTCTGTAACATTAAGATATCTCTTTTTTTTTTTTGGTATCCTATTAGGCGATGAAAGCTCCATTCATAAACATGAATAATTATGTATGAGTGATTAATAATCATTAGTTATATTACCGTTTGTAAAGCATGTATTCATTTTAGGTGAATTTTGCGAACTTTAAATACATGCAGATTACTTACGAACATAAATTCTATATATTGCTCATAATTATCATTTCAAAAATTAAATTTAACAAAATTTAAAATTTTATCATTTAAGTTTCCGTAATTTTTATACAAATTTTCTACTGCATTTAAGGGAACTCGGCACCTTTTGACCAATTTTTTTATTAAAGTGTTTTAACTTATCTTTTGTGTATATTATTAACAGTTACTATTAAACAAAGTAATTTTACCATGAAAAAAAGGGCTTAATTTGATAAAAAATTTAAAAATTATTTTTTTAAAAAATTTCAATGATTTTAAAACTTTTTCTTCTTTCACAATTATCATTATTTTGACACCAAAATTTTTTTCAGGCTCATAAGAATATATGTAACAACTTTAGGGGTCGATTTCGCAATAAACAAATTAGTTTTTGAGAAAAAAATTAAAAATCATACATCTATGGAAAATAGGTAAAAAAAAATTATTTCTGCTACATTTTCTATTATAATATTTTTTCTATTCAAAATATTAAAAAATAGATTCCTAATTTTACTAAGCATATTATAACAAACAAACACACTAAAATTCAAGTTTTTTAATAAATATCTGTTAAAGTTTTATAGTTTTAAAGACCATGGTTTCATGAAAAATCCCAAACTGAGAAAACGCTATTTAAAGAATAATAATCAGTAAAAAAATATCAAAACAATGTCTAATTTTTGTAATAGTTTCTCAATATAATGTATAGATATATTGAGAAACCTTTAAAATAAAGCATAATATAATTCAATTTGAAAGCATTTATCAAAAATATAAGCTTTTATAAAAAGTTTGTCTGAGCCTGAAATTGCCAAAAATTTGAAAATCTTTATCTGACTGCTCTTTGAAAGAAACATATATTAAATATATTTAAATATAAATTAAATATATAAGATAAATAAAGTAAAAGTACATGAAATGTACAATGGAAAATTTAAAATATTTTGTAAAATTAATTTTGCTACTTAATTTCAATATCTAATATAAAATACAGTAAAACATGTTTAATCTAAATTGTACTATTTTTTCAATTAGATCGTTTCAAAACTTCGCACAGTTATACCAGAGGTATCAAGGTACATTTTGAGCTAAAAATCGAAAAATCGATATTTTCATCGATTTTCGGCATTTAAAAGGTGACAAGTCCCCTTTAATATTCCCCAGTGTTTATTTCAGAAAAATTAAATTCGGTGTGTACGATGCAACCGCATTTTATTATGTGGAAAATACCAGCACTACGGAAATAGTAAAATTTTAGGATCGCTCTGAAAAGCAACACGAGGGTCATAACGATCAACCTCGTAATTTTGAACTTCGGTCGAGTGACGAATACGACAGCTGAACTGGCATCTTCCTCTCCAAATTTCCACATCACACCAATGGGAGGACATAGGTACCTCGATTGATTGAACTTGTACCAGACCCATTATACGACGAGTTTTGAGTGACATCAGGATTCGAACTCACGATTATACGGAAACAATAACGGTTACGATTTCATGACAATGACTACTTGTCTACCACGGCCATTAGATTTTGAGAAAAATGTTCCAGAATCCTAAAACCCTCTTTTCGAGGAAAACGTAAGCACAGATATTTTACTCAACGTGAATTTACAAATTTTAAAATGAAATTTTTGAATGTTTTACTTATTTTCTGTAGTTAGTGTTTCGTTGGTTCTTCAAAATTGTTAAGTGTAAATAGACTTTATTGTTTCTAACTTTGGTCAAGGAAAACCGGTTAATTAATTGGTTAGTTGGTTTTACGAGATACAGAATAACAAAGTATGGCGATGTATAACCCCCCCCCCCCCCAAAAAAAAAAAAAAAAAAAAAAAAAACTCTTGTTTCAACACAAATGCAAGGGGGAAATAGTCAGTTAGTATTGTTTTTAAGATGGAAAAAAATGCTATTGTTCCGTTTCATTCTCATTGAGTCTGTTGAGAATTATATGAGATTTAATTTTATTTCTTTATTATGGAGTATTCACAAAAATCACCTATTTTCAAACACACTCTTCTGTTTAGAATGAACTGCCTCTACATGTTAGCTTTCGTATGAAAAGTGAAATTTAAAAAAAAAATCCAAGATATTGCAAGTCACTATTCAGTCAATAGCTTGCCGCTGAGGTAGCCGAGGGGTCATGTTCGTAAACTCGTGTCCGAAGTGATTTCAACAAAATCATGAACTCGATTCCCGAAGTCATTGAAGACTTATTGTATATCAGGGGTTATGCACTTTAAACCTGTTAAAGTCTTCGTGTTGGGAGAATATGGAAGTTTGGTGACTGGACAGTTCAGATATCACCATCGTCAATTACTTAAAAAAATAAATAAAGGTCCCTCTTCTATAATCCTCGTTTGTTCTAATTGCGACGTTAAGGGTGTCTTCGCCTAGTGTCAAAGAGCCCGTTCGAAACTTCGAACTTATATCCAGACAGAAAATTGGTTCAATTTTCATATAGTTGGCGTCGTTGTAACACATACATCCGATTATGATGCAGTTTCCTTAAAATTTAACAACATTCCAGAAATGTGCCATTTTTCCCATGTTCACGCAAAGTTCAACGGTCTTTTAATCACAACAGTATAGGAGACAAAACAGGGAGCACATTTTACACAAGAGAAAAGGTATCGATTCAGAAAGAAATTAGTAATGTTGTAAAGTACTCTGCTCTCTGAAAGGTAGCAAAGTCAAAATATAAAATTAGCGTTCGAATGTTTTGCTATCGGAAAAAGTATTTCAATTTCGGGTCATATTTTTTGACCTATCGTGAGTACAACTTTACGAAGCAATCAATCCATTCATTTTCGATAAATCCTATGTTTATCCACTTTTCGTTATATTTGTTGATACCTTTAAAGTATATGGCGATGTGATTCGCAATCCTATTTATTTACAGTATTAATCTGATGAGTTATGTTGGATTCAGCAAAAAAAAAAATCATGTAATATCTAACATAAGAATTTTAATGCTGTCAGTATCGTATCATTTTATTCTTTGCAAAATAATTATAAACTCTTTTTTTTTTTCTTTTTGGTGATTTCTTTGATCTAAGGGTTATTTTGAAGAACGAGGAAGATTTAAGAAGTACCTATTTTTGACGATAAATGGCGTTCTTATAACAAGGTGGTGATATCGTCCTGTGTGCTGTCTGCTGTTAAATAGTACATTATGCATCTAGCTGTCACAGACGAGGAGACCTAGATTCATCCTTACGCGATGGACACCAAGCAACTTTTAAGATTCTGATTAGCAAGAAATTATATATGACGCACAATTTGTTTTATCCAACCAGGATCACTAACTACTAGGGTGGGAGGTTGTTGTAAAATTCGTGTTACTTGCAAGCAGAACGATTTACGAACTACTCGCAAGGTGCTCGTTTAAATTATTATCACAACAAAGTATATCTCTCTACTAGCTCAAGTGTCGTTATTGTCACTTTATGGTCAAGATTACCAGATCCGTCTAAAATATATCTTCCCATTCGTTGTCGAGAAGTTCGTCATATGGGTCTCATTCTGTGCCACACGAGTCGATTTCCACTCCGTCATCATTTATCTCATAACAAATCGTCTTCAGTACCATCCAGAGCATTGAAAATCCCACGATTTTCGACGGATTTATTAGAGGTACATATGAATTCATGATTCGGCTCGTACTTCTACATCCAGTGCTACCAGGTGCAAGGAAACAAAATTTATTCCAGTTGATGATCTCTGATCTAAACTAAATTCAAAAGCTGTTGATAGTTTGGGAGTCGTCCAAAAGGACAGATATGTGCTGAAACTATAACAGTTTGATGAAAATTTATGCCTCTTTTTATCTAAGGGTTGTCTTGTTTGTAGAAATATGTGGTAGATATTTTTAAGCACGGATATCATTTTCAAAAACGAGGAATAAGGTGCAGTGTATTTTCACTTTTCTGCTCTGAGTTTTCTTTTAATTTGTTGGCTCAAAGTTAGAAATGGCAATAGTTCTAAATATTCTCTTGCGGTTACACCTAATGTTCTATTTATACAATGCGGGGAACTATAACTGGTCTTAAAAGAAAAAAGAACTTCAAAATTCAAAGCCGTTTTAGATCACCGTGGCCACGAACATTTAATGGCGGCTTGATTAGCTGCCTCCATAATTACTGTGCTGAAGGTTTATCGTTTTGGAACGCGAAGCGTTTTAGCACGATACAGCAGGCTTATTTATTTTTGTTTCTTGATCCTTTTAACCTATTTTCAATCTACTTATAGTTAATAGTGACACACAGGACCGCAACTGTAGAAAGGACCACGCCCAGAGCTTACTTGCCAAGAGAAGATCCGCCTTCAAAACTGGACGATTAACGCCCACGATAATGCACGGCATGCATAAAGCTTAACGCAGAACATAAATTGATTGAGATTCTGAGAATGATTATCCATTTCTACAATGGTGTCTTGGAAAGATGCCTAATGTCGTATTGTATGTAGTTCATTGGTTAATAACGAAAGATAAAAGTTTGGACATAACTAGAGAAATTTATTGAAGGTTAAAAAAACTGTAATTGGTTCGATCAATTAGAACGAAAAGGGTGTGGTCAATAACTCAATACAATATGTTCCAATTAATACGAGACCTGGTTTTCAAAAACTGAGAAGAGAGTGGCACAAAAAAGTAGCCTTGATCTCATTAGCTAATTAGAATTTTTAGTCTTGAAGAACCGAAATTGGAGGTCTAAAAGCAGGCCTGATCATCCCGCGAGCCACGGATAGCATGTAGCCAGTTTGGTATTAATCAGTAGCCTGCGGAGCTAGGTTTCCAAACAGAAATTCAAATTTTTGTTGTACATAAAAGTATTAAATAACATTTCACTATGAGTCGTTCCTATCATATCCCATTGCTATGAGAATATCTCTATACAGTGACTCAACTACCGTTACAATTTTTTTTCGATTTTCTTGTTTAGAAGCAATTACAAAGTTGAACTCATTTAAAAAGTGCGTGAGTGGACGACACATAATTAATACCTGACCAACAAACCTACTGAAGGTTGCAGATGTGAATTACTAGACGCGCGAAGGGAATGCGACGTATGTATCATGCAAAATATATATCAAATATATTAGGCTTGCAGTCTGTGTCTGCAGCAGGCCTAACACATTTGACCCAGATGCGTATGGTTTTATGGTTCCAGACAGATTGAATGATCCGAGTCTTTTTTAATCACTAATAATTTAGCACCAGTATTGTGTTGTAACCGCAGAATAGTTTTTAAAATTATATATCGTTACAAATACTTGTAATTCAATAGCATATCATGTCCCTTAATTTAATTCAGAATGTTCTTGATAACACCTCTAATAGGACTTGAAAGGTGAAAGAAGTAGTAATTTTTAACATTAAAATTTAAACTGGTGTTAAAAGCGCCCAAATTAAAACGAATGTGATAAATAGAATTCATCACACACTGATATATATATATATTCTTTATATAATGCGGCCTGAAAAGTCTTTTGGATTCGACAAACTAATCAAAAAGGTATTGAAAACAAAATTATAATGTATCAATACTTACTTTTACTCGTCATGCGGACTGGTCTAGTTCAAAGGACAATTAGAACTACTTGGAGAAACATGTTCGGTGGTTTTCGGTATTGAGCAAGTTATTCAGCGTGTTCTTTCGAGTACTGCTCAAGGGGTAGGGAATTGATTCTCAACGCCCACCGGTGAGTTGAACTACCTTCGTTGGGAAACAGCCATTCACCATTTTCTGTTATGGCGCATTCTTTAGTCAGTGAGAACGCAAAAGCACGTTCCTCCGTCGGCTGTGTGGGAATTATTACATTCCGTAACTTATTTTCAAAAAATTTCTCTTAGTTAAAATAAGTGAATATTTTGCAGATTTAGAATACAAAAGTTTATAAAATTACTTGGTATCTGCGATAAACTGTTAACAGCTTGAATTTCAATGAAAACTTTAACTATTGGTTTAGTTTAGTTTTGTTTTTTGAAAAAAAAATCACGTCTCGTTATAATTTTAGTAATTATTAAAGTAAACAATTTCAGTATCTCCGCTAATAGTAGCTGCTGTAGCCTAGTGGTCATGGTCGCAGGCTCGCAGCCAGCTTTCTTTCCGTCGAGCTTTGGGTTCGAGCTCAAGAAGTTCGAAGTTCCAAAGTCTTCCATTGGCGCGGTGTTGAAGATTTGGAGAGGGAGAGGTTAGTTCAGGTGTCTTACTCATCAATTAAACGAGGTTCAAAATAACGCGGTCTGTCTGAAATATCCCTCTTGTTGCTCTCCTCACGACGAAGTTAATAAACAATAACTCACTCATATCTGATCTTATTTCAAAAAATCATTGGGAAATTGGCGCATTTGGCATTATTGCTGTATTATTCTCACGGAAGTCTTTTTTTTTCCAACAGGTTCCAAGAATGTGGAGCTGGTTGCACTGCCTACTTGCAGTTGTCACACTTTTAATGACGTCATCAATGGCACAAGAACAACTCAACTCTGATGAAATACCCAGGTAAGAACCTTTTCTCAAAGAATTAGTAACGTAAAAGTTCACTATTTTAGTTTCATAATTTCCACAATTTATCAAAGTATGTCGCTGAATCCATGGGCTAAAGTTTAATGGATGGTAAAATACAGTTATAAATCATTTTTTGTAGAATGGCCTGGGGTCAAAAATGAAAAGTATTGGCGGAAAACAAGAAAGGCTGAGAAAATGAAAAAAAAGAACATTTAATTTACATTAGAAATTACAGTAAGTGCTTAAATGTGCTATCATCGCCATAACACTCTGAGTAGCGTCTAGCTATGGATTGCCGCATCCTTTCGAAGATATCAAGTGTTTCATAAACGGTTTGTTGTGATGTCCTCATCTGAGTATCGTACATAAGTGGTTTCAGATGTTGCCATAAAAATGTGAGTGACTGATGTTGAAGTTTAATAGCGCAAGAGCCTCATGTGGCTATGCTTCGTCATGCAAGGTGTAATTGCGATCTAAACATTTGGAAAAATGGGGCTGGGGAATACAAATTGGTCGACAAGAAGGAGAGTCGAAAATGTAACAGAATCGTTAGGTATCCCTGGAGAATGTCCGTAAGAAAAACTCAGTACTTGATGCTGTTGTTGCTAATCCGATCCGATCTAGCCAATATGTTAAATCAGAACAATGTGAAAACACACAAAAATTCTAAGGCAAGAAGATGATACGTAGTCAAGTCCTCCCTGAAAAGCGCCAGACAAGAAAGAAGGTGTAAAGGATAGGACTGTTCAGAATTAAAATTTCTATAGTTGGGGAAGAGAGAGAGAGGTATTATTCCTCCATATCAAATGTAAGGCACTCCAAGTGACTGCTTAGGAATCTTGAAATTGCAGTCGACTAAACCCGATCACCCTCATAAATGATGGCTCCACCCGGTCCTCATGGAAAAAGGGAGAACGTGACAGCTTTTGATCGCCCAAAGACATGAAGCATCCAAATGTAAAAGGCTGGCTTCGCTCCGAAATCGTTAGCTATAGTTGGATATAATATAATAGCATTCACACGTAGGTTGACCGTGCCAGAACTCAGGACGTACTTCATTCAGTAGCACACTCTCACCCCGTTTAGACAACTATGAGGATGAAAGAGAACTAATAGTAAATATGATAGTAGTTTCGCTAGGGTAACTTGGGGGCGTTCCCATAAGAAAATTCAGTACTTATCATGGTTAGTATGTACTCAGTAAGTTTATATAATATGGAATCTTGAAAAGCAATAGGAACATTATCAAGTAATTCTAATAATACTTTTTCCACACAAATGTGATACATCGTGTCTTTGAATTGATATGATAGAAAATATGTGTCAATAAGGAAATCATTTGCGATATCCGTCCGCATTTAACAGAGAACCTCTGCTGGAAAGCATGTGGACATGTAACATGTGGATTAGAGGTGAACAACACATGAGAATTCATTCAAACCTTTCTTAATAAGACGTTCAAACTGATTTAATTTAAGTGATTTTAGGAACCATAAACTTCAAAATCTTTCATTTTCGGGGAAAAAAAGATTTGACAGAGCCTCATATTTTTTGAACATTTTGGTGCCTAAATGAGTATTTATCTGCTGAAACATCATGAGTTATCGCGAAAAAACTAAGCCTTATTTAACTTTTTTTTGTTGTTGTTGCGCTTTCATTTTGCTTAAAGCAAAGTATTTTAGCCTACACCCAAAAGGTCTCTGAAACAAATATTCATTTTGTTTTGAAATATCATACATATGTTCAAATTAAGTTATATATGGCATGCACCCACCCCCATATATATATATATATAGACATCTACTAACAAAAAGGTTTTTATGGGAATTTTTTAATCGGAATTTTTGTTAAGAACATTTCTTCTATACTGGATTTCTTCCTCTTTTTTAATGATTGTATTAAAAAAAGTATTTCTTCGTTAAATTTTTTAAAGTATGTATAACTTCATAAATAAACATTTTTCTACTAGATAACACTACTTTTATAAATTCTAATCAATGCTGTAATTCAGAATCCTGCTCGTAGTAAAAAATTGCTTTTCGTAGTTTTGAAAAAAATGTCTAATTTACATTCCTTTTAGAAGACTCTTTAAAATTATATGGAAATATGAGAAATGATATAAATATATATGAATGTAGTAAAAATTTCAAATTTCTGCTTGAGAAATTATATTGATTTGAAAAATGTTTTTTCGCATACATGGATAATGGAGTCCTGAAATCCCTTAAAATATTTTTCATTCATTTCTACAGAATTTTTTTTTTCGTGCCAATGCTTTTCATTTCCGGTTCCTACAAAGTAGAATGCAATATACAAAACAATACACTGTACAAAAAATCTTTATGAGTAACGAACTTTTCCTTAAAGTTTGATCCACAGTTTCAGGGACATCCTGTACATATACAATATGTGTCGCAAACGTTCGAGTAATGTATTAATTAAAGAAAGAATAAAAATAAACGGAAACCAAAAAAAATCAGAACTGATTTTCCAACTTTAATTTTACGAATAATTTTTTTTTTCAAGACTTCGCTCTAATTTAAAATTTTGGGTTTTGAAAGAAAAAAAAGATTAATCGCATTAATTTTCTACTACTTTTATTCCACTTTCGTAGTCGAATGAAATTAAAAATATACGTTCATGAAATTAATTTATAATTTCTGTTAATAACATACTCGTTCCTCGGTTTCTTTTAATTAAAGAGTAGGCATTTATTATATTAATAAAATTGCTGTAAATTGAATTCATTTTGCACGTAAGCTTTCTTGCAAACACAAAAAAGGATACCCACCAAATTTCCAATTACCCTCATGAAAGGATTTCTGACAGAAAGGATCTGAAAACATTTACGGAATAAAAATTTGATTAAAACTTCATCATGCGCCATTAATATTTTTTGACATTTTCTACTTCCAACCTGTTGCATTTCCTTTTGCATCATTAATCTTCGTAAATACCCTCCGCATGTCAAACTCTCATTTTCTTGGCTACCAAGCTCTTTTTTCCCCACCATAAGCTTCTTTTCCCCCTTAATGGTGATAAAAAAGGGAAGAAAAAAGCTCTTCAAAGATTTAGTAATCAAAGTGACTTTAGGAAATTGAAACACGAGCTCCTTTTTTATTTTTTTTTTCTTCTTGATTTTACATTTTTTTTTCACAAAATAAAAGTCAACATTTAAAAGAATTGCTTTTTATAATTATGATATTTAATTTAACTTCCTACGTTTATACGTATTTCCAGGTAAAAATTTGTTCTTCAATTTTAACCAATTTCCTATGACCACACTGAGTAGAAATTTTGCTCACACGTATAATTCCGATTACAATACACTAATATGCTCAAGAAGTGACGCACTTAGAGAAGGAAGCGATCTTGTGAGCTTTGTTCTCGAACTTTAATTCAATTCCTATCATCCGATAGAGATGAAACTTTACATACACGTATAATTACGATTTCAATACTGTGGTATGCAGAATGTGGTGCATTTGGATTTAAGACGAGCTTTGCGCTTAAAAAAGTCCAGTTGAGTTAAGATTTCGCACGCACGTATAGATCGTGTAATTGCTTTTTAGCGTTAAATTTTCAGACTAAAAATCATTAATTAAATACTTGTAAAAGTAAAAAGTATATTTTTAAGCAAAGCATTTATTTAAAGATGGAATAAAGGACATGAAATTATTTTTAACGTAAAATAATATATGATATATGAAAGATTGAGGAGTTAATACTTCTTTTGACCTTATAATATATAAGTAAGTATGGGGTAGATAATTTATTGGTAATTACGCTCTTCTGTTAAGTACAGGCATCAGGACCTTGAAGTACCTTAGTGATCTTTGTCTTTTCCATGGGTTTTACTGCCTTCAATAAATCAATAACGTCAATAAATATGGGCCACGGGCTCCCTGGATATCATAGAGATTCTTCTCTAATTTCTAACCCTTCTTAACGTCAATAAATTTTACCTTTTTCAATTTTTGTAACGTCTAGATCACTAATACACATCATTCGGCGCAGCATGGACAGCTTTGAAGGAAATGATGGCAAGTTCTTCCAAAAAATATTTCAATCAACAAAATATAAATTCATATAGAAGAAAACAATATCAAACAATATCTTGTTTTAACTATTGCTCTCCAATAGCTCTCCTCTCATCATTCTCATTTTAATTTACGAAACCTCTCCTTTTTACAGACATACTCCAGTATCTCATTGTATTAACTTCTATACATTTTGGAGAAGGATAATCACCGCTTTTAAACATTCAGATTCATGGGAGTGCAAACATTTCCACCTGTCTTTAGATTAGTTTCGTCACTAAATATTTTAAATTTAATTCATTTCCTGCACATTCTAATTTAAATTCCAATTCATCTATTATGGAATAGAAATCAAATTAGAATGTTAAGAAAATCTATAAATTGGAGTTTAAATTAGAATTTTTAAATTAGAATTTAAATGGAGGGCAATTATGTTTATTTAAAGATTCCAGGTATTATTTGAAACACTGAAGAATTTCAATGCTGTAAACTTTTCTCTTAAAGAGATCTACAAAGTTAGATCGATCCAATTCGTGAGAAATTTCAATATTTAAACAATTAAATATAACTACATCTAATTTCTGTCCACTGGTGAAATAGATGTAAAGAATAAAATTGTATATTTTTTACAATACTCAGTAACTTTATTTATTGTCTTTAAACCCTGTTTTGTGATTGGAGGATCATAATAAACTTCAATACGCAGGCTTTATCCCTGGGGTCTTTTCTTTTTTGTCCATTGTAAAATATCTAATGTCTAATTTAGGTTTTACAAAAATTAAGATTCTTTCTCATTTCTTACCTCCTCTGTTTTATTTTTATCATTTTCAACATATTCCTCTAATTCTAACAAATGAACACATTCCAATAATTTCCGACAAATAAACATGAAACTCCATCATTTTAAATTCAGTCTATTTTTATGTGTATGGTTTCAATCATGCATTACTTATTTGATTACCAAATACTATAACTCTAAGTAATCTACTGCGTAACTAAGATTCCCTACGTCGGTTTATTATCTCGTACATTGGTGATAGACAATACGTGAAAGATCCTAATTCTTATGTATGACTGACGCCTTCCTACCGGTCCACATTTCAAAAGATGTTACATCTTTAGTCAGTTTACGTTCGCATCGCTTACATATGTGAATAAATTCTTGCAAGGTTTCATCCTAAAATCATAATTGTGAAATTTCTCGGATCAATTCTGCAATAGTTCTGTTGAATCTCTTTCTGCAGTTCCATTCTCTCCTGGATAACGAACAGACGTTCTTTGGTCTTTTATACGAAATTCTTTCTTTCTCTTTCTCTCTCTCTCTCAGAAAAGATTCAAATTCTATACCTCTAAATTCTAACTCGTTGTCAGTTCTAACAGATTTTACTTTTCAAGTTATTGCTTTTCTTTAAAATAAGAAAGATACTTTTTAAAACATCAAACATCATTACATTTTTTTTAAATTATAGACATACTAGCATACCTAGATTAATTATCAATTATAGACTAAAAGTATGACCTTCCACATAATTATTTTAAAGGGAAAGGACTCCAAACATGCGTATGTACTTTATCTAAAACGATAATCGTAAATATAATGAGCATGAGATTTAAAAGCACTCTAGTACATTTAGTAATATTATAACTCATAAGAAAAACTCAGGTTTACCATTTATGTTTTCTAAATCAGGTACACAAGAATTTATATTCATCTTAGTTAATAATTAAAATTTGCAAGTCCGTCATAAATTTATCATAAAAACATAACCCAAGAAAAATATAATATGATACATTTAAAACTATGGTTGTGGTATTGTTCAAAAAA
>BMAW01053160.1:594401-628163 GCA_019974015.1 Nephila pilipes | reverse complement strand
GGATTCATTACATTCATTATTATATTTTAATGACAAGTATGATATACAGTAAATATTTACACTTTAATTGGCAAAGAAAAAAATCATGAAGGATACCTCTTTTGTGTTTTCAATCTCTCTTTGTACCCCATTCTTTGCACATTCCTCTTTAAGGCGTTTTGGTATTTTCTGGTTTTTAAACTACTGCATTTGCTAATTTTTTATTCTTACTATTATTCTTATTTTTTCATCCTAATTTTTTTGTGTGGTTCAAGTAACTATTTTATTGTTTTCTTTTTTTTAAAAAAAACCGGACGTCTTTTGTACAGCTTGCTTTGATTCTCAGAAGAATTTACATGCATAAAAATAACGAATTGATTTATTGCACTCAGGAGTAGCAATATTAGACATTACTTCCTTTCAACTTCCATTGTGGGCTTTTCCTGGACACTATTTAATTCAAACAATTCAACTTCCAATAATGAAAAGCAAAGTTCATATACAAATTGAAAAATAGTGAGAATAAGAGGAGGGAAACAAAGATAAGTGATGCTAATAATAATTAAGGTTATGGTAATAAAAACAATTCTGATGTGATGTGTGCGGAAGTATGTCTGGCGTGTTTAATAAATTCGGTGAAATTAGGACTCAACGCTATTAGAGTGCTACGCTAGATACGCAACTGCAGAAGATACTTGCAAACTATTTCGAAAAGAGCATTCTTTGATAGACTGTAGATCTTGTTAGTACTCGCGGAGAAGGAAAATAAATAGATGAAAATAAAAAGTATATAGAAATAATACAATAGAATATAAAAATATACACTGCTGGCCATTAATATTGCAGCACAATAAAGAGCGATCTAACGAACGTTAAAATCTTATGGAAGGGAGAAGTGGCTGGGATATGCAAACGATTAGTATTTCAGCGTATTTAGACAATGCAGATGAGACAAACGACATCAGAAGCACTGCGTATAAGAAAAGATGTGAAGTGAAAGAAAGTTCTCATTCAGAAAGCTCTTTGTAAGGTTGAAGTTTGCTCAGAATATCGTGTTATGCATCGAATAATAAGAAAAAATGCTTATCAGCAACTGTCGGGATTCGATAGGGATAGGATCGTTGCCTATCGAGAGTGTGGATTATCGTTCTTTAATATTGCCCGTCGCATTGGACGAACTCAATATACTGTCAGGCGAATATGGAATTAATTGGTTGCTGATGGTCATATTGAACGACTGGTAGGATCACACCGCCCTCCCATGACTAACGTCCGAAAGGACAGACATATTGAGAAATCGGTTCTGCAAAATCATACAACTACATCACGGACCATTAGTTAGGAAATGGGCATATTTGTAGCACGCCTAATATCCGTTCGTAAAGTACAACGACTTTTGAAGCAACGTGGATTGTCTGCACGGCGACCATTACTTCGGCTTCCCTTGACAATGCAGCATAGAGATGGCGACTCTGGTGTGCCTAACAACAAAGCTGGATAGGGGATTGGCAAAATTTCATCTTTTCAGATGAGTCCAAGTTCTGCGTGCTGTATTCTGATGGCCTGTATGTGTCTGGAGCCTCCAAGGAGACCATTCATCGCCTACTTATATTCGATATCGGCATAGGGACCCTGAACCTGTTGTAATAGTTTGGGTAGCCATTGGGTACACGACACGCACATCTCTAGTTCGGAACGACGGTAAATAGAACGCAGATCGGTGTATTTCTGACATCTTACGTCCAGTGGTTGTGTCCTATCTTCGCGGCTGGCTAAAAGCCATCTTCCAACAAAATAATGCGAGACCACATGTTGCATATCGTGCTTCCAGGGGTGGCAGCTGTTTCTACTAATTCTGCACTCCTGTAATCTTCCCCCCAAACTGCTTGCAAATTTAATCATTTTGTCTTAATTCCATACTGTTTACGTACAATTTTTTTTTTTTTTTTTTTTTGTATTTCCATTATTTCATGGTGTTGCAATTTTAAGGGCCAGAAGTGTAGAAAGTGTAGGAGAAATTAAAAATATAGAAGGAATATAACCTTCTCCCTCCACTTTTTTGAAAATTAAATAAACATGTAATGTTAAGATGTAATTGACTATTTTAATTATTTAGTCTGTGCTTGAACTTAAAAGTGAAATTTAGCTTTTAAAATAGCAATAAAGATGACGAGTTGGAAAATATGATACCGTCATACAGGTCAATTATACTGTAGAATAAACACACATGTCGTCTTTTACATACCTTCCCCTTTTCATATATACATAGCAGTTAATTTAAAAGTAGTCTCGACTCAATCTTTCATTCGTTATGATACAAAGTTATTTCTGGTTTCTTTCCTTTCTCATCTGATACTTTGGCCTCGAGGTGTATTGCTGAAAAGAGAATTATCAGTTCGTACTTTTTTGACCCATGAGAAACAGAAATCAGATCCGGTTGAAAACCAAATAAGGAAGAAAATATTTTCCTATCAAGTGACATCTTTCGAACATTATTTGAAACATGTGTGATATTCGTGATTTTCTCTTTACTAATCTCGAGGATTTTTTGATAATTTGAATTGCAGAAAATTACATTTAATTTGGTTTGAAACATTGTAATTAATCTTTTGAAATGAAGCAAATTCCAGATAAAATTAGTGATTTAGACTTTATTATTAAATCATAATCTAGGATTGATGAGTTAAGAGGGATTCGAGAGAGAGAGAGAGCTTATTTATTCTTTGATGGTTAGTAAAATATTTTTGTCTTGCTCTTACTTATCTTCTATTGGAGTCCAGTTATTACCGACTATTTAATTAAACTGAAGGATGTCAGAGGATTTAATAATGAAGGAAAGACGTCACAAACAACAAATCCAAAAATACTAAATTTATTTTTATAAGTATTTTTTTGCATATGAGTGATGGGAATCTATAAGGGTCATGCAAGAAAAATGTCATTTTTCTTTGTGAAGTAAAAACAGTTCTACGAGTCTGAAAAAAGGAACGAAGTGAAGATCCATTAGAAGAATTCATATATAAGATGCCTTAACTTAGACCAATACGAAGTATCACGAAATGAATTACAGAAAGAAGTCATTTCGACCTACTCAATTGATATCTACCACATTCATGAGATTGTTTCATTGTTGTTTTATAACTTCGGAAAAAATTTTGTTTTCCTGTATCATTTCTTAAAAATAATCAACCATCTATTTTAGATTTAAAAATATATAGGCGATTAAGTTAAAAAATCAGAAAGAGAGATTGATGCATTTTCTTTCCTTGAAAAAAAATACTTTGTTTGAAACGATACGCCGACTTGAGTCTGAACAATATCTTCGCTTTCTCGTCAAGATAACTGCATAAAAACTCTCTTGATATATATTTTTTTTCTTTTTTGTCTTTGGAGTTTGGCCTAGTTTTCTTCAAACGTTTTCCAGCTAGAAAAGCATTGCTCATTTTTATTTTATATTTTCCAAACATTTTTTTTATTGATCAGGAGAGTTCATCTGTAACTCATGATATGCAGTTTTATAAAAAAAAAAATGACACAAAATACAATATCGTAAGATTTTAGTTTAATATACTGGGTGCTTGCAAAAGAATATTTCAACTTTGAAAATCTAGCATGGCCGGTTAGCCTACTCAGGCCATGGTCACGCACTTGTGGCCAGCGTTATTTCCGTCGAATCATGGGCTCGAATCCTGATGCCACAAAGGACTCGTCGAGTAGCGAGGTTGGTGCATATTAAATCTAGTTGAGGTCTCCCCCTCCCCATTGGCGTCGTGTAGAAGTTTCAAAAGACAGGTGCCAGCTTCGGTATCCTCGTCATCACTTGGCAGAGGTTAAAAATTACGAAATCCGCCACCAATAGCCAACGTATTGATTCTCATAGCGACGTTTATTATCAATCAACGTAAAATCTGTAATTACACGTTTTAAAGAAGTTACAACCATTTTGGAGCAATTAAATTTAAAATAATACTTTAAATTTTATAAATATTTAATGTGACCACTCATTATCACAAACAGATCAATATCCAGTCAATAACAGAACCACTCTCACATCTGTGACCTTTTCTTTCTAGCCGTGGAAACACCCCAATATGCAAGATATCCAATGCCAGTAATAATAGACTTGTGAAAGAAGATTTGTTTTTGTTTGGTTTTAGTAACGTCTCACTAGAAGCAACACGAGGGCTATTGGCGATGGACATTGCACTTTTGAACCTCGGTTAAGTGACGTGGACGACACTGGAGCTTGCACTGCCTCTTCTAACTTCCACACCCCGCCAACATGGGGACTTTGAACGCCCTACAGATTTAAAATTCATTAGCCCCGGCTACACGGCGGGTCTTTTGTGGCATCAGGCCTCGAACCCGCTACTCTACATGAGTCACCGGCTGTGAGTCAGCGACTATGACCTCTAAGGTATCGTTGGCACCGTGAAAGGAAAATGGGCCGAAGCGTTTATCTTGTGATATGGCATGAAAACAATAGCCTTCGACGGATGGTATTCCTCTTCAAAGCCTTCTGTTCCTCACGCGTGAACATTGTGATGAATGATTTTATGGTTGGTATAAAACTTCGCTTCATTGTTAAAGACAAGCTTAGATAACGAAAGATTCGTCTTCGTTGAGCGCATCGACCCTTAGCCAATGTCAACCGATTTCAGTTCGGGATGCTCAAATGTGCAATATTTGTGATGCTGGAACTGATTCAGGAGGAATGCTAATGTTTCTACTCAGTGAAGGCCGAACTGAATTCTTCTCGTTTCAAATAGGTGTTCAATATGTAATTCATTTATTTCGCAATAAGTAACAGTACTTGTCCATCAGGAGAGAGAAAAACTAGTGAGTTTAGATCTATAAATGCCCATCAAAAGAAGGGATATTTAGAACAGATAGTTAGATATTTTATTTCTCATTGCCATGCTTTGCGAATTTAATACGAAAAAAAAAGAACTTTTTTTTTTGCATTGACTGATTCAGACGTCGATGAGGAATGCAATTTAGTCTCTTTAGGCTGTAAAAAGTGTAATATTGACTAGTGTGCAGTGCCATGTTTGGTATATATCATACTATAAAGGACTTGTGAAATCCGGATACTCACTCATATTGTAGTATTTTATGTATCATTAGTTTATCATATTTAGCTTCAAAATGACTATATCATTTGGTTTATTTTGTTACAATTGAAATAGTTTTACTAAAACTCAAATCCTATATATATCGAAATGTTAAAAAGCATCTTCTTTTTGCAAAGTAATTTATTTTTTAACCTTATTATTGATATGAAGTACAAAATTAAGCAGGAAAAAAATTCCATATTAGATGCACTTTTCTCATATATATGCCACAGTTAAGGAATTAAGAGAAAACTTCCAAAAATAAATTCTCTGTTCTTTACCATTTTGGGTAAGTACGTACAGCAGCTATATCTTGCATAGTTTGAAAGTCAATAGTTTTCTCAACGCTTTCCATACATTCTTATTTTTTAAGCTATGGTTTCCTAGGAAAGGGGGACTTTTATCTAGAGGCCACAATATTGTGGTGGAGGGCGTCTCTAAAAGGTTATGTATGCGAACCAAATGGCGTGATTTCATAAAAATCTTCGAATGCGAGCGGAATATAAATCAACCGGGAAGCTATAATTTCCTAGGATACAATGGAAGATTAATGATATCATCCACAGCAATATTGCAGTCACCACATAAAGGTCTTAATCAGTAATCCTTTAGAAAACTTGATTACACTCCAAGCAATTTTTTTTTCCTCTAGTGATACTTAAAAGTGAAACTTTTTGCCCTGCAGGCAAAAATTCACAAATTGAAAAAGCAAATAACTGCTGTTATTCAAACGGCACCCCCGAACATGCTGAAAAAAGTTTAGATTGAGTTCTATTACCTAGTGGATAATATTTGTGTTTCTCTAGTGATGATTATTATTGAAAGCTCATAATTTTGTAAAATGTAAAGCATTATTTTCATTTTAATTTGTCCCAAAAGATTGTAACTTCTTTAGTTTTGTAATGGTAGCTGTTCATTAGTTAGGATATTCCTTTGCAAACACTTGTATAATTAATATACAGGGTGCCTACTAACGTTCCTTGCCACCCTCTTAACTTCGGAACGACTGCTGCTATATTTATAAAAGTGGAGTCGGTATAGTAAAGTTGTCATGCGCGACTGTACGACACTGCGGAATTTGCATTCCTACCTCGAAAACGAAACGAGATAGGAGGGGAAATGATTTACAAAGTTGTAGAGCATCATCGATTAAGCTTGGAAAGACACTTTGTGGACATCAATGCGAAGAATAGAACGGTTAAAACACGTATTTGTTTTTTCGTGGTTTTTCTTCTCTGGGACGTGACAAAACCATCGGAGAAAAAAAATTGGGAAAAGTTTTGCCCAAAAGATAATCGTTTCTCCTTCCGATCAAGTTTCGCGTCGTCACAGAGTAGGAAATCACGAAAAAACAAATACGCGTTTTAACCGTTCTATTCTTCGCATTAATGCCCACAAGGTGTCTTTTTGAACTTAATAAATGATGCTCTACAACTTTGTAAATCATTTTCCCTCTATCTCCTTTTCTTTTCGAGATAAGAATGCTAATTCCGCAGTGTCCCACCAGGTGGCACAGTAGGAGGTTTCATACAGTAGCGCATGGCGTAGACACCACTTTTATGAATATAGCTGCAGTCGTTCCGAAGTTAAGAGGGTAACAAGGGACTTTAAGTGGGCACCTTGTATACCAAGTAAACAAACTATTTCATCATATCACACTTTTTGATAAATGCAAAATCATATTTCAAACACAAAGCACACGGGGAAGGATAAAATATTTTCCTTGTTTCTGATGACAGGTGGCGTTGCACTTACAAGTTTGTATTTCCATTGAATGCTGCCAATCATTAAAGAGTGTTACTGATTCATAGATTAGTTTTTATTGCTTCTGCTTCGAGTTATCATCATTGATGAGATTAGGATTTATCATTATACGCTGGGAACTAGAAAGCAATTAAACAAATGGTAAATATGCTCCAAGGAAGTCGAAGAAGGTCTCCTCGGCCGGAAATGTGAATATGGCGACTCTTTGATATGCGAATGGTATCCTATTCAGAGATTTGTTGGGAAAAGAAAAAACGGTCAATGGAAAATAGTTCAGTGAGTTACCCCATTTCCCATTCCTAACTTGGGTCTAGTGGCGGTGGCTTAGCTGACATGATCACTAAATCGCTCTCGGCCTTGTTTTCATCGGATCGAAGTTCGAGTCCTGATGCCACTGAAAAACCTACACTTCAGCGGAGCTAATGCGCGTCGAGGTTCCATATCCTCTCGTTGACATGGTGTGGATGTTTGGAGAGGGGCTACCAGCTCAGATGACATCCTTCTCACTTGACCGAGGCTCAAAATTGCGAGGTCAATAGCCATTGTGTTCATTATAAGTGAGACATTTATAAAAATTAATCCAACCTAACAGGGGTACTTTTTGAGCTATTCTCGTGTTTTAGTGCAGAAAAAGAAACGAGCAAAAAAATTGTTTTTATAAAGGTATTTGAATTTTGTTCAACAAATTAAAAAGAAATTTTGAAACAATTATTTTATGAACTTATGCAGTCGATTCGACATAAATTGAGTGTGTTAGAAAACTTTTAATTAAATTTTGCGATAATTTTTAATGGAAGTCTTATGATTCGAAGTAAAAGAGCAAAATTTATGGTTCATAGAGGTGCATGCATAAAGATTTAATTTTAAAAAGTTTACATAAGATTTGGAATAAATAAATGAATTAACCTACCCTATCATAGAACTATTCTGAAAAAAAAAATTGTATAATTCTTACTGCATAACGTTACTATACGTTGTTTAAATTTTTTTAATTGAAGTTTCCAAACCATATTTTGATTATTTATTTTATTCTGTACATTATATTACAATACAATTTAAATGTATTATAATAATTGTAATTAACAGTTATATATATATATATATATTTAAAGTTATCCATCCACAAATATAAAACTTAGTTAAAATTATTTATGATTACATATAATAATTAATAATAATAATTATTATTATTACTTATAATTATAATGATTTATCTTTATATATTAAATTTATAATTAGTAATACTTATATATTACAGGGCGTAATTATAAAAAATTATTTATCATGGAAAACAATAATAAAGCCTGTAATAATCAATATAATTTTTTTATGATTATACATTATTATTATTATACATATAATAGATCATTGCAAATAATTTTAATTTTAAACAATTAATAAAAACAATAAATTTTTGTAGTAATTTATGATTACATATTGCTATCAGTTCCCTAAAATTTCTATAATCTTAAAACATTCTCATTTAATTACTTTAAATTTGCAATTTCTTAGTTAGAATCAATTTCGTTTCGGTTTGCTGTTCATTTTTGACGTCATCTCTACTTACGTATTGCTATTTTGACGATCTATTTTCTTAGACACCATGTTTTTGCAAAATTTGTCAAGCAACGCCCTTTACTTCTCTTTAATCAAAATGGTTAACCAATGTAACAAATAGATATATTCATTTTTAAAAATTATTTTGTCTACGCAAAAACTCTTAGTCCTTTGTAAACCGAATAACATTGATGCATAATATAAATTATTACATTTATTCCTTATACTTTGTTCAAAATTACTGTTTTATCATCGCAATATTTAAAAAAAATGTTTGGTATCATTATATTTGATTACAATCTCCATTTACTATTTTATTATAATTATTTTCCGTAACTTTAGTTTGATTGGTTGATTGGATGTATTATCAACCCTTTCGCTATCGGAGGGAGAAAAAAGTTCTTCTCTGGGCCCGCGTCTTCTTACCGCGGAGTGTTACGCTGAGCCCAGACGATTTTAGACATTAAGCCTAATTCAAGAAAAAAATTCCTCTAAAATCGGCTATTCATTAGAATATTTTGGTATTTACATATATCATTTAAAATGCTTTAAACTTAATATACACAAAAGAAAAAAAGATTTAATCGAAAATTGAATGTTTTATACATAAAATTACATAAAAATCATACTCTTAAGAAAATACAAAAATATATTTACATATTTACATAAATTTCATGGTGTAATGATGTACCATTATATGGAATAGATAGGCATAAAAGATAAATCTTATTTTGCTGAATGGTATATTTATAAAAAAAAATTCAATGCATAGTACAACATCAAATGTCTTACACACATATTTTGACACTTCACGCAAGATTTTGAGCAAAGGGCACATCTTAGTCCCTCCTCCCCCCGCCCTTTTTTTTTTACTTTAATGTCTATTTACAGATTTGGATTATTTTCGCTAACATTACTGTCAGATTCATTCGTTATTTCGCAAATCTCAGTATCAGATAAATACTTTTTTTCGTCATGACTGTCGCTACAAATAAAAAACGACCGAATGAAACGAACAGCTGAGAACATCAGCTACCAAAAGCCCTAACCCCCATAAAGGGCCATAAATTCCCCTTCGAACTTCTAAAAAGTAAGCAAGAAAGAAAAAAGTAAACAGAAAGCAAGTGCACCCTTTAAATCACGTTATTACATTTAAAGAGCAGCACCACAACACGTGCTCTTAACAATAACCCCCTTCCTAGTAACCAGAAGTGAAATCCAAGCTCATATGACCAAGATCAACACTCCAAATAACCTATCTATATGGATTTCGCAGTACTGTAAAGCCATATAGTAACATTAAAAAATCAAATAAAACGTTCTCATGAAGGGTATCTCTATTGATACGTTGGGTCTTAGAAGACACTCACGGATGTTATCGCCCATGATACGCTGGGCCCAGGAGAGCAAACACGAGCGTATCACCTGTGATACGCTTGGAGCGAACGGGTTAACGTCACTTTAGAAGCGACATAGGGGCTACTGGTGACAAATTTTCAGCCTCGGTCAAGTGATGAGGACGTCACCTGAGTTCGTATCCTCTCTCCTGACCTCCACACCACGCCCAAGGGAAGACTTTGAGCCAAGACAGTTTAAACGTACACCAGCCCCGGCTATACGGTGGGTCCTTAGTGGTATCTAGGAATTGTTGTTTGAAAAGAATAAAATAAAATTGTAATTCTGTAATTCGAATTCTGTCTAACGGAAGCGTTGTAATGTAGTTTCGAGAGAAAAGAGAAAGATCTTCTATCCCAACTGATTTGATCTAATATAAACAGATTTCTTATATTCGTTCGAATACACTTTTCATAAACAACTGTTTTGCAAAGCATTTGTAAACGAATTTTATAAAATGGGCTTAAAATAATGTGATAAAAAAAAAAAAACAGAGAGCAGACGAATGCTTATTCAATTTAGAATACTATTACTTTTTTTCTTAATTTCTTAGTAAATGCAGTTAAAGAAAATGAGTTCATTCAACATACGGTGAGTTCTTAGAATTCAGTCACAAGACATGAAAAAAAAATTCCCATTCACGGTGTTTTATTTCACGTGTTGACATAAAAGATTCTTAAAGAATTAAACGTCTAAAACATTAACTGAATCTCGAAACAACTGCCAGAACTTCAGTCTATCACTGAATTTTTCTTCCTCCCGTTCCAGTGCAGTTCAGTTTATTTCAGTGTTAACACTGAAGCGTTATTTGACTGGTCATAGCCTTATGATCCGAGTTATCTTCATGACCTTGTAACGTCCGTTTGAATTTATACTTGATTAGAAGATTCGGAGCCCTGGATCACTCAGAACTCGGAGTGAAAACTAAGATATTAGATGCAAACTTAGAGGAAATGGGGATGCTTAGAATCTGTGGGTAGAGGTAAGAAATTCTTCAACGTTTTGAATATTATCTTTTTACTTTGGCATCTCGCTATTGTCGAATAGGACCATTCACCATGTTGTGAAATAAATATATTCCAAGATGGTTTTCTTTATATTTAGAGCAGATTAGGATGAAGTATTCACTTGTCTCCAGTAATCTGTGAAAGGAACAAATTGGGGGATAAACTTGCTTAAATTTATGAAGTAAATCATAAAAAAGAAACTTTTTTGATCGAATTGTATTGATTAGTATTTCTGTAAATATATTCTTTGTCGCTTGATTAATCCAATTTTTGACGTGTGAGATGTAGTTAAAATTCTTATGACTGATGCTTTTTGTTCATTTCTCTTTTTATTTCTAAAATTTATTTCTGAAATATGAGGAGATCTTCTGCTGATACTCAAGGAATAATATTCCAATGTTATGGGAAAGTTTTAACAGGGTTGTCAACGTCTTCGTTAATAGCAATTCCTTGCAGCGCAGGGATCCATATGAAAGTTATCGATTAAAATAATTGAAGAATCGTTTTTGTAAAGCAAAACTTAAATTTAAATTAACTGTATTTGATATTCAATTAACATTTTGGAGGATTTTTAGACCCGAAAGGATATCTGTTAGAATTACGTATATTCTCTTTTTGTATTCCAGATCTTTAAGGCAGTCAAAATGACTATAGTTTCAATAATTAAGATACGACTGTATTCTCTAAGAAGAAAGTTTTGGCTCGTATCTTTTCGATTATGATTTCTACGCATGTTTAGTCGATAGATTTAGAGCCCTCTGTGGCTATTTAGGGTGATATTTAACTTTGTATGTAGCCAATAAATATATTTTACACTGTGAGTTCTGTGAGTTCTTTTACTTGGAAAGGTAATTCTTCCGTAAAAATTTCAATTTTTTAATTGTGAGAGACAGTGTGGAGAAGGGATCCATTAAAAAATATCTACCCTAGGGATGCAAATTTCATGAAAGATATTGTATGTCATTTGAGAAGGATAAATTTTTAGTAGGTTTATGGAAAGGTTCGTGCACAACACACATCCTAAAAGAATCTTGAATTTGAGGAATATTTTTTCAAAAATAATTATTTTAAGGCGAATTTTAATCAAAGGAAATCGTGAGGAGCTTGGGTCCTGTTACTCGAAAACTTGGAAGGAAAATTTCAACTGAAGTATTTTTATTAGATAAATCTACATTGTATATAGGTCCCTACTTTTTCTCTATTAGTTTTGTGAGAAGGAAAAAATTTAACTTAAAATAAAATAAATTGCTATATTTATAATAGAATTAGATGAAAAATTATCGTACCTAACTGGGTGAGAAATATTTATTTTAATAACATTTAAGCACTTGAACCACTTTTGTCGGAGGTGAGAAATGTGTCTGTTGCAAGTGAAATTTGAATCGAAAACTACACTAAAATTTTCAGATGTGAAACTTCAGGAATTTGATGATCGCCTATCATAAATTGCAAGCATTAGAGGTTACTTTTTTTGTCAAAAATTTATTTCTATTCCTTTTTCCAGGGAATTTTGTCAACTTCGTTTTTTTCAATCTAAAGCATTATTTGATTTAGAGACTCTTGTATTATATCTACTGTTTCATCCCAATTAGTGCAAAAAAAAAAACATTATAAATAAAAATAATATTGGTGAAGGCCAGAATATTACCTTTTCGAGGAATGTTTAAGAATTTATGCATAAAAAGAACGAAAAGTAAAGGAATTAGAATGCAGCCCTGAGATACAACCCAGTTATTATTTATAAATTGTGAAAGAGTGTTCCTCTATTTCCTTTGGATGAATCTCTGATGAAGAATTTGGCCGCGGTAACCTAAAGGTCATGGTCGATCTTTGGCCACTTCAGACCCAACATGTTGCTGGGACTGATGCACGTTTAATCAGTCGAGGCCCAAAGTCCTTCCGTTGACGTGGTGTGGAAGTAAGGAGAAGGGGGGCCAGCTGAGGTATCCATCGTCACTTGACCTTGGTTCAAAATTACGAGGTTTGTCGGCAATAGCCTTCGTGTTGCTTCTAGTGCGACGTTAATAAAAACTAAACTAAAACTAAATCTCTGATGAAGAAAGTTCCGAATACATTGTAATAAATTACTTAGGAATCCGACAGCTTCTAGTTAATGATTTACTCCATTCGGTCATACTGAATCGTAAGCAGATTTAATGTCTTTAGCAATAAAAAAATTAAAATCATTTCCCCCTCTAGCTGTTGTAATTTTATTTTTTTCTAAAAATGGGACGCTCTACTGCTTCTAAGGAGGCAAACACTATTGTGCTTCATATGAAACATTGTACTGCAAAAACTATAATCTAGCATTTTGCGTAATATCATTCTCTCTGATAATTTAGTGATGACAGACGTGAACGAAACGAGCTGATAAGAAAATTTTCTTTTGATTCTTGTTAGATTTAAGATTTGAATACAGTGCAACAACAAGTTCAATCCGATGGGATGAAACTGGAGGTCAATTAATGTTTTAAGCACTGAGAAGAAATTGCTTTCCAACTGTGGGAAGATTTTTAAATTTTGGAATTGTAATTTTATCATCCCCTGAGATGCTGATTTCTTATCGAGATATCGCAATTTAAAATTAAAAGGCTTGTTTATATCTAAAATGTAGTTCTGGAAGAGAATTCATTGGAAGTTAGTCCTATTTTGATTCGCATATTGTGAAAAACAATTCGCTTTTCAATTTTGTTCATTAGTTAACGATACATTGTTGTAATCAATGATATTAAAAGATAGATATACGTTATTTGTTCTATTTTTAATAATTTTAATTTAATCTATTTTTAATAATTTAATTATAAAGATCTTTAGGGTTAGAATTTTTTCCCACAAGTTTAACCAAGAATATTACTTTTTTGTATGAATAAGTCATTTAAGTTTGCGTTAATCCATTTCTCCACATAAAGGATTTTCCCCGCATTTTTGAAAAATTGTCTTTTATTTGTTCTTAATTAATTGAATTCTTGTCCCCCAAAGAGTACTTAATCTTGATTATTTTGGCACTATTTGCTGAAAAGAAATTTGAGCGTTCTTTATTTCTTCAAGAATATCTGAAGTATCTTATTCATTTAAATAATTTTTTTTTTTTTGAAAATTATTAGAATAAATATTACAATTTATTTTATGGATGTAGAATTTGGAGATAGGTATATTGACTTTTATAGTGGGTTACTGCTAAAATTGTCAATAATTGAACACCTAGTTAAATCAGATGCTAAATTAGCGGTGGACAAAGACAGATATATTGAAATAAGGGATCTTGAAGAGTGAAGATAAATTGAGTTTTTATCTGTAAGTAGAATAAGATCTCTTTCAAATATCCAGTCGAGTATTTTCTTTCCAGTAGCACTGGAACTGCTGGATCCGCATACCTCGTAAGACGCATTGAAATCCCCCAAAACTGGAATGCGATCATTTATTTTGCCAGTGACTTTGGATAAAGTGCTATCTTTGAATTTTCCTGGTGGAATGTAAATGTTAATGTTAGTAAGAGCTGTGTTATTTATCAGGATTTTACAACTAATATTTCAAACTGTTCAGTAATCTGAGGAAAAGTCTTGGTAGTACTAAAAGCAAATATTAGCCATTCTTCTCTTTTGTCCTCTCTATCAATGAGAAAAATATTTTTATTAAGGAATAGTGAACACATCTCTAGGTCGTAACTACACTTCTTGAATACTACTATGATGCTGACTTGTTGAAATATTGGCGCAAAAATTATATCATGTCTCTTGTTATTTATGTCACATGCATTCCATTAAATTATTTGCATGATTAACCAAAAAATATTTAAAAACAGAAGAAAAAAAAAAAAACATTAGACAGAGATCCAAACCAGAAATTAGAACTGTATATTAAAACCCTTTTATTTTAAGTCCTGGTATAGATTTTTGATCGTTCTCCCGAAATGGAAAACAATGAAAAAGGATAAAAATAACTTAGATCTTTTCTTTCTTTTTCGAAGTAGCAATGGTTTTTGTTACTTTATATCCCATTAAATCAACCAATCAATAAAACTATCAAAAATATTTCAATTCTTGATTGATTGATTGATTGATTGGTAGGTTAGTTTCAAGAGATATAAAGCAGCAAAAGTTATTATCGAATGTTTAAAAAATTTAAAACTTTTTTTTAATCTGCTGTAGGCTGGGCTATCATGATCTTCTGGCATCACGGAAGTGATATTGGATGTATTCTTTTCTAAAGTAGCTTCAATAGATTGCATTAAGAATAAAAATTGAGTATTTAATAATGTTTCTACTGCAGTTAGATCAGAAAAGAAATGATTCATTATTTGCTTTTGGTTTCTATATTTGTTCCAATATTTTATTCAAAACTTTTACTATCGTCTTCAATAATTTGCTCTCATTTCTTAACTTTCTTTCTCAACTTGTCAATATATTTTGTTTGGCCATTAGAAGTTTTAGCGGCATATGAGGATTGTATAAATTATGATATTTTTCAATAGCTCCATTTCTTGAAATATATTCTTCTGATTTAAATTTTAAAGTAATAACTTCTCCTTGATATTTTTCGCGTTCTTTGGAATAAACTTCATCGTCGTCACCATAAAAGGCACATCTAATTTTATAATTTTTTGAGCATTCCTTGTCAGGGAGACTAGAAGAACAAAGTCAAAATTTATTGAACTCTGACAAATTTTTTGCTAGTTCCCAAATTTCCAGGAATCAGGGAATTGACTTGGGTTTATCGTGGAGTAGTTGGATTCTAAAAATCTCAAAGGTAATGGGAATTTTATCTGGAATAATGGAACCAGTTTGAATGATTTCGATAGTTTTCGCGGAAATAATGCTAGTAGCTGTATTATGTTTTAACAAAATGTTTAATTTCTGGAATTGATATGTTGTTACTTTGCTGATAAAGTGTATTCTGGATCCACTCCTTGAATTATGAAATTGTTATAATAACACTATCCGATGATAACTTTAGATGATCGACTGCATTTAAAACATGATTTTCAGCCGAATTTTAATTATTTTTAATTTACCACTTTAAATCTCAATTCATAAGCTTTCTAAAACTGCTTTTATTTTGAGTCTGAGACAAGGAGAAATGAAATTACAACGATTTAAAAATTACGTCATACCTTTTAGCCAAACTGAAAGTGCCATTGCGGGCCATTCGAATGACCGTAAGTTTGACGATTCTTCTGAATTTTACAGTAATTTAGTTTAAGTAATACTTAATTTTCATATTGAAATGTTAAATAAACATGCGACAAAAATTCAAATAACTTTTCATGAATTTCTGCGAAAGAGAATGACATTATGTGAATATCTCATATTGTTCACATATCACATTCGGAAACATTCTTTTTTCAGTAATATTCATTTTTTTCTGAAATGTCGTTAAGCAAAATATTATTTTTGAATTTTAAAATGGGAGGATCAAGTTACAATCATAATAGAAAACGAAAAGTCCACGATAATTGATACATTGTCAGTAAGAATATTGAATCTAATACTAATGATACCGTTGCAAGTTCTTAAGAATTTAGAAAACTCAACAAACATTTGAATGATGATGACCATATGAAGGGAAAAGGTCTATGTCCGCTAATCTATCTCATATCAGATATGAAATTTCACTCCCTGAAGAAGTGCCCATCTTGGGTGGGTGAGTTCAATCATTTTGTTTACTATCTTCTTCCACTTTGAGCATTCCCTCCACCTCCCCCTCAAAAAAATTCAATTTAGAATAACATCTTAATACTCCAAATGAGAGAGATTAGAAACCACAGAAAAAAATAAGTGAAATGCTTCTGCAGAAAAAGGAGCAAAAATAAAATGCAGGGATACAGTAAGAATCTTTTAAGAAACCAGACCGAAAAGAAAAAAAAAACGGTACTGCTCTGGACACCTGTCAAATTAAGATTATGCCAAGGCCATCGCCAAACTCTTGAAACCTACCATCCAATGCAACTTACCTTGGCGATATTTCTTAGTCGCTTGGCGATTCCTCGTTGAGCGCCACTTTAACAGGGAAGTATCAAAAAAAAAAAAAAAAAAAAAAACCAAAGAAAAACAATAGAGATGCAGGAAGGGAAACCTTTAAAAGCACCTCTCGAAAGTAAAAAAAAACCAAGACGAGTCAAAAAGACAGTTGCGAGGAAACCCTGTTGCTACTCTTGAAAGAAACGCGGCCACGATGCAAAAACTGTAAAAAAAAATCAAACCGATTTTCAAACCGATGCGAAGGTCGCGAAACCAGATTGTTATCAAAATTCAGTTAAAGAAATGTGAAAACGAGAAGAAAGTACAGAAAACAAAAAAGGAGAAAGAAAATATGTGCTCTGAGTGTCTGTAGTGAGAAGGGGATGATACGCAGAGCAGCAAGTCCCCTGATCGTAAAGTGCAAACGGGGATTTCACATCATAAAAAAGTGGATAAAAATCCAACAAAGGCTAGACGAACAAAAGGTAGAGGATCAATGGTAGAGGTAGAGATGCATCAATGGAAGTTCAGAGAAAAGGGAGGGACGATCTATATAATACATTTTCGATATCGGATCTGAGTGTCTGAAGAATAATCATTTTTCGGAAAGTAAAATATTCCGATTTGGATTTTTTTTTTTTTTTTTTTTTTTTGTAAAAGATTGTTTTCAAGATCTCGCTGTCAGTTAGATTAGCTGTTCGTTCAGTTATTTTTATTTATCAAATATTAAGAGGTATAATGAATTTTTCTTGTGTAACTGTTTTCCGTAATAATTTATAAAAAATGTCGAAAAAATGTAAGCGTAACACAGAAAATCCATTTCAATGTTGGAATTTTTATCTCTCGATTTATATTAGTATTATAACCCATGGTTCTCATAACCCGTGCTTGGTATCCACGGCACCCGATTACCGTGATTTAATGGGATCCGACTGTAACAGCAAACGATATTTTGATAAAAGTTATTAATCAGAATTTTCAGCAAGAAGTAGATGTTTATCGTTTACTTATGAGAAAATAATTTTGAAACAAGCTGGAACATATATTTTTTCGTGTACGTTTTAATGGCTGCTCGTTTTGAATAAATTTATACTTTTCTCTAAAGGAATTTTTATATTGAAAATTATAAAAGCGATTTTATTATTTTGAAAGAAAGCCAAAATATTTTAAAACTACATTTTTTACTACAAAATTTAAAAATAACAGAAGATTTTTGTAACAGCTTCGATCATTTATTTTAAGCTTACAATAAAAAAATTAATTTGAATGTTTCTTCAGGGGGGGAAAAATACATTTTCAAATAGCAAAATTGGAGAAGATTTTCTCAAGTGTCATAAGTACTATTTTGTAAAAGATGAGTTAATTGTAATTTGAGAGATACATAAATACTTTCATTTTATATTTAAAATCATATATTTTATAAAGCAGGGTTTCTTCATAATTAATAAAAAAAAAACTATTATAGTGAATATTTTAAGTCGATTTAAGAACACAATCTAATTTGTTTTTTTTAAAAAAAAGGTTCATTTGTTTCTTTTCTCTCTAATAAAATCATTTGGTTCAATTGGTTTTAGTCAAGTTATTTATTTTATTAAAATTTACCCGTGAATTGTTCAATAAGTCCTCAGAAATTCGAAGAGATGGTTTTCGAAGCATCAAAAATTGTTTACTTTTAGTAAGCATCACGACTCACTAGATAGCTGTCTAATCCTCAGTAACTGGTTTTCTTGATCATGACGTCCTTCTTTCTCTTTCCTCTAAAGATCTTCATCAAAACATTTTTTAGAGCATATTCACCAGAAGCAACCCATTGTGATTGTTGATTGATTTCCGGTGCATAATGATGAATCCATGTTGCCTCAGCGACGTCGACAACTCAACGCGGCAGCAATCAAATTTTGGTCTGGCAGCAAATAACTACCAAATCAAAACTAACTAATGAATCAATGTCAGGTTTGTTGCGGCTCCACTTAACAGATGTGAGCACCCATTGGTAACAACGAATTACCTTAATGATGCCTTCTTTCAAATATTAGTACTTTTTGAGCCACTCTTGTAAGAAAAACATTATCTCATACATTTTATATCATGAGGAGTAATTTAAATAGATATGAAACAGGACGAAAAATGTTTAATAGCTGGAAAGGTTATATTTCTTTTGAGTCAAGATTGTACTTGACATAAAAACGTTTAAAGGATCATTGGTGCTCTAATTCTCAAGAATCCAACAAATATGACAGATTTTAGTATTTCGTGTCCTACATTCCTTTAAAACTGCTTCTTTGTATAACAAGAACGTTTCAATTTTCTACAATGCATAAAAGAAATAAAGGGTGATTATAAAACAATCATAAGGGAATAGAAAAATATAATTCCAAAATTTTTAAATGCGCTGTCTTTACTAGTTCGAGAATATGGAATGTATAAAAACACGAGTTTTGGCAGACCGAGGGCTTCACACGATGTAGTAGTGGATAGAATTTGAGACTGTTTTGCTCAGAACCCCTACAAATCAACACTTCTCGCAGTTCTTGAATTGTGAATTCCTCAACTGATTGTTTTGAAGACTTTCTTCCGTGATTATTCGCGAAAACACGCAACATTCAGAACGAACGTAGATACTGACATACTCTAACGTCTTGGGGGAAGGGGAGGACAAAAGATTACTATATTGATACTTGCCGAGTAAACAAACGAGGACAGTTAGAACTTTTGTAACAAAAATGAAAAGTTTCCCTTTTTTTTTTATAAAGAATCGTTCATTTTCATATTCGTAATACAGTACTCCTTCTATAATCGACCTTGCGACCTTGGTACTAATCCGTAACACTTACACAGGCAGTGAAGTCACTGCCTGTGTAAGTGTGCTCCCTAACGTGTAGTATTTCATAATTTTATTTCTGTATGCGCTTAATTTTGTGTTTAAAAATGTCTGTGTGGTGTAAACTTAAGCATAGAAATTTATCTCGTGTGGGAAAAAACGACATTTTGGAGAGATTTGAAAAATGTGTTGGTTCAGTTAGAATTGCAAGAGAAAATGACGTTGATTGAGCTACACACATAGATACAGCTGGATACAGCTATGATGCTGTGACAACAGACGACGTAAGCGAATGGCTGACCAATGACGATGAGGAAAATAGCTACATTCCTACGGATGAGGGCATAACTCGATGTAATCTCAACAGAAAATAAATGAAGGGGGGAAGAGAATGAACGACATTTTTTCGAATATTTTTTTACAACTCAGCTAATAATTCCTTTGTTACATCCATTATTTGAGCAGAAGAAAATGGTATCTCTAAGAGAGACATTCCAATGTTAAAGCGATCTAAAGAACACTTGTTGAAGATGTCGCTTAAAGTTAGAAAAACTGAGGAAATTAGAAAACTATTATGGCTTCTATTTTTATGAAATAATGTAAGCAACCAATACAAAACAACACATTTTTTGCAGTTTTAGTTGTTTCATGCGCTTGACGCTTTACTTACGTGTACTGTCTTAGATTTCTTGCAATATTTAGCTTTTGCTGTTTAAATGCGACATTAATTGTGACTTTCCGGTAATCCAACGATATTTTGGGCCGATATCTGACGGATTACCGAGAAAGTACTACACTTGTTTTAATTATAGTAAATTTAAACTCGATGGCTAATTTTTAATCAACTGTACTTCAAAAGGATTTGCGTTGCAGAGAAAAATAAAATTGATATCATTTTTCAGTCTTTGTTTTTCATTATACTTTATATTGCAAGTACGATTTATCTAAAATATTATTTAAAATGTTACTATTTTCGTTTAAAATTAAACATCCTATTTTCTTTCTTTAATTTTATTTTAGGTTCACGTCGGAAACCGACAAACAAATCCTGGATATCATCCTGGATAGAAAGCGTTACGACTACAGAGTTCGACCTAACAGTAAGTTTTTACTTGACTACTTTATAATTATTTCCTTTTTTTATGTAATCTTCATTTTACTTTCATCGAAGCAACAAGAAAAGAGTTTGATCGATTTAGGGTTGGGCATCTATTGTTTGTGGTTAAACGTGTCAACCCCATTGATGAAAAATGAATTATTAAATGAAATGAGAGCTTTAACATCTGACCGCCATTCATGCGGGCTCCTGGTCCTTTGTTGTGGGCCTCTTTTTTCTTCATTGAGCGTTATTGGGCTTTTTCATTCCATGCATTTAGATTGATTGATTTTTTTTATTATTATAATCCAAGTTTTTTGAATGGAGGAAAGGAAGATTTGTGGGTGGAAAGGAGATTTATTCGTTGACAGGTAATTAATTAATAGAGTAAAATTAAAATATTGACCTACTAAAAGTCTATTGTATTGTTTGTTTTATTTTTTTTAAATGTACTGTTTTGGAGAGAGGGAGGTATATTTAATGCGATTAAATTCAGCTTATCTTTGTGACATCTAAGATAAGAAAAAATGCGCTTTGATATTTCCGTACTAATTTTCTTAATCAATTATATCTTAAAATCTGGTTGAAAGTCAGAATCAATTAAATGCAAAAATATTTTATAATGAGAATCAGTTACTCATATTAATTGATATTTTTCTAATTTTGATGGGGTATTGAGATTTAACAATTATGTTGAAATCTAAAAAAAAACTTTTTTTTAAAGTTTCAAGTATGAAAGTCCTTACCCGTAAAAAATCATTTTGTCTTGAATTATTTTCAAAATTTCTAAAATTTCAAAGGACCATTTTCAGGAATCTGACTTAAGTAGCTTATTCAATCGCCATATTTTAAGTAACAATCGAAACTTATTAGAGTTGCCCGAATAAAAAAAGATAAGTGTGAAAGGATCATTACAGAAACGATAGTAGGGTTATAAAAAACGTTCAAGGCGTGTATCGCAGTTTACGTGTATCCGAATAACCTGTCAGCGCACACAGAATGAGAATGCAGTGGAAACACGCTTCATCTCTTGCACCGAAAAAGTCAAAAGCAAAGCCGATTGCGAGGAAAATGATGTTTATGTTTTTCTTGGATTACCGCGGACCACTTTTGGTTGATTTCCTGCCACAAAAGTGCACCATCATTTCTTCTCAATACTGCTATGCTCTCGCAAAACTTTGCAACTCGATCAAAAGCAAACTGCTAGACCTTTTCTCACAGCAAGTAATCTTTTTTACAAAAACAATGTTATTTAGTACAAAAATATTAAACTTTCCTGTTATACGTCTTTTTTTTAAGAAAACTTAGAGAAAAATAAATTTAAAATAGGATTATTAAGGAAACTTTGGAATTTTAAAAAAAAATCAAATTAAAACTCATATTAAATTTTTTTCTGTTAATAATTTATCTAACAATTTATGTATAAAATCATAAAAATATCTTATTTCAAAATGTATATGAGATTTCAAACTAATATGATTAATAGTTTCTGAGAAATCCTATGCGCAAGCTAAAATTATTTGTTGTGATAAAAAATATTGAATCATATCAAAAAAGGTTAATTACAGAAAGTTTTATTTCTTCTCGATAATATTCTGGAAGTTTTTGCTGCAATATATTAGCACCGAAAAGTTCAGAAAAGATGGGAGTGTAACACTTTTTTTTCCTTCAAAAAAATTGGAATGTTTGAAATTTAAGACTCCCGAGAACCCCTTTAATATGCGGAATATTTTATCCAGATATTTTGGTATGTCTTAGATACAATACCTCATCATATATCTTACAATACCTCATCATATAGCAACGTTTCTTTAGTATGCAAATAATATCATATTCATGAACTTCTAAAAAAAATGTAAAACTGATCATTGTACAATACTACAGTTAGATACCCCATTTTCCATTCCTGTCCCAGGCATATTTTGAACCAACCTCATATAACTATTCGCTCCTCGAAAGTGTAGTGAAGTATCTTATATTTTTCTGCCTATTAATCGGGTATGTGTTTTTTTTATTTCAGATAAAACGGAGGTGAACGTTACCGTCCTCATCCTTTCTCTATCATCGCCAGATGAGTCTAGTCTTGTAAGTGAGTTGCGCTTTCTAAGCTCCAACCTTCTGAGCTCTTAACTTCAAAAGCACATCTGTCTATCGACCAAATATTCCAAATTATTGTGCATTAACTTTGCCATTACAAACGACACGATGACTATTAGCGATGGACATTGTCATTTTGAATCTTGGTCGAATGACGAGGACGACACCAGAATTAACACCTCCCTCTCCAAACTTCCACAGCACATTTTCAGGTGGAATTTGTCACCCAACCAGATTTAACGGGTACCAACCCAGCTACACTATGGATCTTAAGTGGCATCAGGGCTCGAATCCACGAATGGACGAATACAACGCCGGCCTCGACCAGGCATGTAGACATCTAGGCTACCGCTGTCCAATACATATTCCAAGTGATTTAAATTTCCACAATTTTCCATTACAACGTCTAAACAAGAAATGGCGAATATTCAATTTTTTTTTCGAACGTTAACGGAACATCGAAACCCTAGTACCTAAAAAAGAAAACCAAAAATATGTTAGTTATAATTGTTACTTGTTTTTTTTATATCATTAAAAGATAAGTAAATTGATTTAACAACAGGAATCGTATTTTCTTTTGATACTATTTTAGATAGGTTAACTATAACAAAATATCAATTACGAACCTATTAGTTTTTGTTGCGATATAAACGCATTATATTTAATGGTTTTTCGCAAGTTCGCATGTTGGTGGATTTATAGGTTATCCTGAGTTTTATTGTAGTATGGTTAATACGTTATAGCCTGTTTTTTTCTTTTTAAGAAATATGTGTAAGACCCGGTACGGAATTTCTTTGACTATAATTATTTAATCTATAAGGATGTGTTAAATCAATGATTGACATTATATCGATAATTCCTTTTGGTGTTTTGGTGAAATTCCATTAACTGTGAAAACTGGTGCAATTCTAGTCAAACGAGCAGCAATCATTTTCACCCCAAATTCATCAATCCAATCATTATTTGGCATTATTTCCCCCTCTCGATATAAAAGTATTTTACACATGTATGTTTATTTTTTTATTAAAAGGAAAATTCAAAAAATAAGATTATATACTTAACGAGTAAATATTAAATCTGGTTGTGTTTTAAATAGTCAATCACCATCATAAATAATATTTACTTATGATGTTAATATTTACTTATAATTAATACATAATATTAATATTTACTTACTGGTCATAAAACAGTATCAAATTATAAGACTATAGTTTGAACTTTGGCTACATACATTCGCAAATGTAACTATTAAATCTTCTGTTATATACTAATAAGCGACATTAAAATTGCAACACCAAGGAATGGCCAGGGAGCGATGAAACTCGGCAAACAAAGAGAGACAGCAACGAACAATAAGCGGATTTTACAACGTTTTTCTGAATTTCACTTGGTGTGTGTGTGTGTCATCAAATTTTCGATCGTTAATTTAACCAACTTCCCATCAAGCTAGAGCTTTGAAATTTTGGGAATCGTTCTTACTCGCCTAACAATGCAATATTTAGACGTTTGCGACAAGTTTTAACTAATATTTCAATAATTTTAATAAGTCAAAATATTCTTTCCTCTAGGCTCTTTTAGGGTTGAGGAAAAAACTTCTTTCCCCCTCTGGGAACACCGGGCACTCCCCACACCACATGAGGCCTCGTAAAACTATTGTACTCACAAAGGGGAGATACTATCTCCCCTTTACTATCTCCGAGATAGTAACGGTTGCTGATTTTTAGTCAATAATCATGAGCAAGAAAGAAAGTTTCCAATATTTGGCACCATGTCTTATCACAATAATTTTTTCTGAATTCTGGTTCCCATTTTTTTTTAATAGAATGGCTTACAAACTTTCAAATGCATGTTTTGATTTTATGAGTATTATAAATTTTTTAATACTCTCACAAATGTCTTTTTTTAAGTAAATTTTAAAGTTAAAAATAACTAACAGATTTAACTAATATTTCAATAATTTTCTCTAATAAACTTTGCCACCATATAAAAACGTTGTTTTTAAAAACGTTGGTTTTTATATCGAATTATTTATTTTAAAATTATATGCATAATTCAGAGTGAGAACAGCGACGGCTCAGTAGGCTGTAGGACCACCGTGGACAGCAATATACGAAGCTACAAGTGTAGATGCAAGCTAAATGAAAGTACAAATGGTGTCCTGAGGAATAGCTCTCCATTTCCCACCAACCATTCCCCACAATTTGTCTGCTGAACACGGCAGTGTCAAGGTCCGCAAATGGCGTCAAATCACATCCCAAATGTGTTCAATTGGTGAAAGATCAGGAAAGAACAGTGGCCAGGGAAGCCATCTGTACACCTTGAAAAACACATTGGCTGATGCGAGCAGTGTGCGGCCGGACGTTATTCTGCTGAAAAAGGGCATCACCTGAAGTTAGGAGAGTGTCAACGGTCGCAACACATCATCCATGTATCGTTGGGACGTCATAAACCCTGAATACAAACTAGAGGTGATCTGAAATCGTACGCAATTGAGCATCAAACCATGACGCAGCGCTGTCGCGTGGTGGAGGGTTCCACAATTGCTGCAGAATCGAATCTGTCTCCACGTCGACTCCACACTCTTACACAGCGACTATCATTGGAGAAACAGAAGCTTGATTCACATGAGCACCATACTATATTTGTGCTATTCAGTCATCCACATCGCTGGAGCTCGGCACCATTGCAGATGTTGACATCTATGCTGTGAGGTCAGTGGTATTCTTTTTAACGGAAGCTACGAGTACAGGCCACTAGCAGCCAATTGAGGGATAATGGCTCTAGTCAATATGAGAGATTCAGGGTATCTTGAACATATAGCAGAATGGAGATAGAAGTAGCTTCTGGGTCCGCCACCGCTGGTTGGCAGATGCGTCGATTCACACGTACTTACATCACGGTGGCTGCACCGACACCCTTCAAACTTGCCACATTTCCTTCCTCCAACCATCTTCGCCACAGCCGGTGCACAGTGGATGCGTCCAGGTGTCGGTCAGCTGAGATTTTCCGTATGCATCAACTTGCCCTTCTCAGTCCGATCACCATGCCCCTCGTAAAATCGTCTCTCTGCTGGAACTGCCTCCGTTGAAGACGGCCTGGCATTCTATGCTATTATACGTTCCTCTGAGATAAGAACAAATTTTCTACGATCATTTCCCTAGAAGAAATAATGGCATTAAAATTGAACATTCTGTACCTTTTTCCATTATATCTTCTTCAACGTGCGCTGGATAGCGGCGCATTTCACATCATTTGCAAAACTTTATAGCGTAAGTCTACCCTGATATTCACATAATGTTCTGGCCACTTCAACTTTGCGTTGCATTTTCAGTGTTGCGTAGTGTAAATAATATTTAATATACTCAAGTTCATAAATTATCAGCTTTTATAAATTGAAAAAACCTCCGAATAATAAATTGGTTTATTTTTATTTACTTCTGCTATTGAACACTACCAGTAGAGTAATATAGGTCTCTTTTTTCTCATTTAGATCTTATGAGAAATAATATTAATTTAAAATAAATTTTAAGCAAAATTAAGACTAATTTAATTTATGAATCATCTAATACAGCCATGCTCATACTGTGGACCGCAGGGCCCTGGGAAGCCACCGAAATTCTACGTTTAATATCTTACTTATGATTAGCCGCACTTTCTACAGAGCCCTCAGTGGCTTGCCTTCTTACGATAAGTACGGAACACATTTAACCGAGGCGTCCTCGCGATATATTACTTTACTACGGTGTTTACGGTTCTTGGTAAACACGAGTGACATGACCCTAGAATACTCTAGCGATCCTTCTTTATTTTCGACTCTTCTTGTTAACCAGTTTTGAAATTTTTCTCATTTTTTCAAGCTTCTGGATCCCAGTTACATATTGCGTGGTGCACCATAGACATATCTGAATCTTGCGCCTTTAAATTTCACCATCATTCACTCACTCATGTTTTCACAAAGCTTGTGGGACGTGAGAAAACCTTGTGATGGCAAACTATTCCTATTCGCCTAATGTGCCATAACTAAACTCGAAGTACTAACACTAAAAGTCAATACAGCATTCAAGAAGACGTTACACAGGTTTCACACACTATGCTTATCGACAAATTGCTATTATAACTACAAATGTAACAGGCTCTCCCCAAATATCGCCTTAAATATATTAACTTGATCTACCAATATCAAATTAACAGAGTCTTACCAATACCGTAAAGTTAAGGCTGTCTTGTCTTCTAACTTTCACTATGCAGTTGATAACTTGTAACAATTATCGGCCCCATTTTCGACTCTGGAACAATTACCAAACGCTAGAACCACTCGACCACTTTCGTGTATCTCAAGCTTAATTTATATAATTCCTATCTCCCTCGCTTCACTTTATTTCAACCTGCTTGTAATTTAAATATTAACGTTTTATTTTTGGTTGGGCAAAGGTTGTTTAGAAAAAGCAATCAATCTTAATTAAAAGTCCCCAAGGTTAATGAAGAGAAAACAGCGAATAGCCCAATATCACAACCTTAGCTCAAAAAATGCGTCAAAGTTGAAAATGTTTGGGAATTACTAGTCTAGTATATAAATTTGAAAATCTGTTTCCTTTTCTTTGTTTGATTCCTTGTGTGTGTATCCTTTATACGAATATGCACACCATTAATAGCGAACTCTAAATTTCTTAGAGTGCTTCGCTGATATGTGAAAAGAGCGTAAGCATATTACCCCAAAAAATGTTTTTATTCAAATTTATTTTTGGTGATATTTTCTGGACATCCTATTGTTTCGCTATTTTCCCCGTGTTTTTCAGCATATGCAACAGTTTTCCCAGCTCAAAGAAGGCGCCTTTAATAACTGGTTTAACACAATTTGAATTCTTGACATCCGTTAAAAAACCAGGGAGCCACATTAGATCTTACAACAAACCATACCTTTTATAAAAGTGAGCATTCAATGCATGGTTCGTTGTTTTCTATACAAATCTTTACCTTTCGTCAACCCCACACCCCCTTTCAAACTATATTGAGGGTAACTAAAACTTACTTTTGAAAAAGAATTACGAAAAATTTAAATAAGAGGTTTATACATACTCGTATACACGCACACGCACACACACACATATACTATATATGGGGTGCATGTGTTATATGCATACACTAACACGCATACACACACACACACACACACATATATATATATATATATATATTACACATATATATATTATACAAAATATAAAATCATACATGTATGTTTCTCTCTGTGTATTATTTGTTCGATAGATGGCGCGTTACAATTTTCTGATTTTGCATCTTTAAATTTTGCTATTAAATATTTATCATTTAGAGTTCTCTTTCAGATTTTCTTTTGTTGACTTTGTAAGTTATCAGTTTTAAGTTTTGCTTCATATTCTTAATAAGTTGTACTGGTTATGATTTTGATTTATTTCTAGAGTTTAGTGTTGTATTATGCAACGTTTAATGAGTTTCTTCAATTAGGAGATGCATAGTGTTTTCTGCGTTTTGATTTTCCCTCTTTTTGCATTTCAGATAATTATATGAAAAATAAAGCATTAATGAGTTTTAGAGTGAGTAAATATTTTTCTAATTTTAATTTATTGATGTTATGCAAATGTATAGATTTGTTTTCGTTCCTTTGCGTTATTATATTTAATATTAATACAGTGGATATTATACTTGAAGAAATCATGTTTACTCTAAATTTTAGTTTCCAGTTAATGATTTTAGGTTTTGGATTTTAAAGACTTTACCGCATTTTGTGTTTTCATTTTCCATTGTTTGGGATTTAAATTTTAAGATTTTTGAATTAATAATTTTTGATATTATATACCATCACAACACTCATTATATTCTCAATTTTGTAATTTCAAAATTCAGAGTTTATAAATTTTCAAAATGAAAATTTGATTTTCTTAGAAGTTCTTAATATTTTGTTATATATTCATATATATATAATGAATTCTTGGCTTTAAAGCAACATATCCTGTCGGACTTTTGTAATGTAACAATATCAAATAACAGTCAGGGCTATTAGATTTTCACTTTTGCTGCTGAGAGGCATTTCATTAGGTAGTTGGTTACATCATTAAACATCATGCAAAGGTTAGAGCAGAAGAGTGTACGAAAGAGAACGTTTTCATTGTGTTTTAATATACTAGGAAATTCCCATCAAACGTCAGAAGCTCGTGTATGAATAAAGTTCAGGAAATATAATAGATAGAATTAAAGAGATTATTTTGACAGATTTATAATTAGTTTACAAGCAGAGTTCCTTTTCAATACGTGATGTAATAAATTATAGGATACTTTGGAGGATAGGAATGGGAATGAACTCTAGCTTTTGTATTAGGGAATGAGATAGATAGAAGCTTAAGTTATTATTTAGGGTAATTATTGAATTAAAAGTTAAATCATTTACATATATATATATACATCTCCCAAAGTAAGGTTTTTACTTTTCGTCTTTTTCTCTTTACTAAAGAATATTCTTTGATATCGGACGCTTGATCTTGGTTACTTGACTGACATTTTTGATAAATGTGATTGATAGTCAAGGTTTATCACACGATCACTGCCCTCGCGGAAAATCAGTGCATCGTTCTTAATTGCGCCGAAGGTTCAGATTGTGAAGAGAATGGAAGAAAAGCAGCATAAAAAGCATTAGAAAGAATTTCCTGTTTGAAACAATGATTATCGTTTTTGAGTAAATGTGGTGTACAATCAAGTGACCATTACAAATTAGCTGCACCGTCGGAATATCAGTTTCATCAGTTCATGTCTAAAAGCATCGCTTTCTGCTAGTAAAAGATCAGTGATTTTTGCTCTTTTTCACTGGTTTCATGAATTTTACTCAATTTATTTTACAAGTTTTATTTTCCGACTGCAATGCTTAAAAATAGTTTGACATCATCCTGTTTATATTAAGCAACTTAGAGTTTGAAATCGCTCTTTTTCAATGTTTTAATTAATTATATTTTACATTTTCTTAAAGTACTACTGTCTGGAAAATGCTGTCTTGTTTCATTTATAGAAGCTATGAGTTTGTAAGCGTTCTTGGCATCAATTGCCGAATAGTACGCTGAAAATAGGACTTTGCCTGTAAGTAATGAAAAATACGTATATGTTCCAACGTTTGCCAAGAGAAAAATGTTCTAGCAAATCTTACGAGATGTAATGAAGAGGTCATACATTTTAATATACATTGAACGAATGATGATGATAGCACCCAAACATTGTCCATTGAATAATTTTGCGTTAGTCAGGTGCAAAATTTTCAACACAGATTTTGGTTTTGGCGTGAACTCGATATAACATAAACACTTCCTAAAAATAAACTCAATTTTATAGTCCCATAACCAGAGCTTGCGCTTGGCTAACAAATCTACATTTTCCAGCTAACGGAAATGCAAGACAAAAAAATTCCCCGTTTAAACACAGTAATGTTATTTTTATCTCTTTCATTATATGTTTTTCATTCAGTTTTCATCTAGTATATAGCTACATTTCTCTTCAGTTGCTTTGCCAATCCTATCCGATCTAAGTAGGCTAAGCTATTCAAAGTCAAAACAAGAAGGGACACTTATTCAAGTCCTTCTTGGAAAACTTTGCATAAAAATTTTCAGAATAAGCACTGTTCAAAGTTAATTTCTACAGACGTGAAGATCTCATTCCTCTGATTAAATTTGAGTACCTCAAAGAGCTTAGAAATCATGTGCAATCTCCTACGTTCGATCTTTTCAGAAGCAGTGACTGCACCCTGCCGCTTGCCACAATAAGTCATGTGTAGATGAAGAAGAAGAAAGATCGATGGATGATTTCATTCTTGAGTAAAGTCTCTAGAATTTATTATAGTGAGTAGGTAGAGCCATTGAAGTCTTACCTTAACAAGTATCAAGCCACTTCGTTACCGATGCTTCTAATGAGAAGGATTCCTCTGATACACACATCATAAAATGATGAAGTTTTTAGATAAGGTTCAAATATATATATATATATTGATGAAGAGATTGATGCTATCACCATTGCGAACAACAAATATTAGATAAGAACTAGTCGGTCAAAATCAGATATCTTGATAGGCGGTGCAGAAGCTGCAGACCTAAGTCCTCTTCAATTGTAATTGGCTCCGATCAAAAACAGAGTAATGAGTCGAGCTAATGCAGTCAAATGAATTAAATTTACATTAAACATTGTTATCAATAAGGTTTTAACATTGAAACTTAAGTTATTTGCCAACCTAATTCTTTTAAAAATTCATCTTTAGTAACAGGATATATTACAGAATTTTACGTAATGGTTCCACATGGACACCATTGGCTCTTATAAATATAGTAGATTCTCAGTTTGCGATATGTAAATTTTAATTCAGATTAGTCAATGATAGATCCGATGCTATATAAGCATATTTACAGCAATCTATAAAATAATTAGTATAACCCTCTAAAATTTCTTCCCATAGTAAAATTTGTATTTATTTACAATTAATTTATAAACAAACCCTTTCAACTTGAGATTGTCTTATTACTGTGTAAGGTAAATTTGTTAATTGTATTACTCTTTATCTAATTACTAATTATCTCCTTATTATTTCGGAATCATATCCATCTTTTAAAATATTCTGCATTAATTAATATTCCAGCTAAAACTGCCTTATTTCCAGGTTTAGAGAATTTTGCATTAAACAGTATCTAAATAATACTCTGATAAAACATTTTACAATGCACTGAAAACATAACTTGCTGAAATTTATGTGATAAACGTACCCACTACAGTTCCTTTCCGTCTTCCCTCAACCCAGTAGAGATAATTTATTCCCTATTAATTTCCAGAATAATTAGTTTACATTACGCTAAATACTTAATTCAAGTTTTCAACACAGATAAGGAAAGTTCGTGGATAAAGAAATGTGAAATAAAATGAATTTCTTTACAATTATGTGAATTTGTTGAAAGATAAGTTCTACGTGTCTGCTACCGATGGGAATTACAAAGGAGGCCCAACCTATGCCTGCATGTACCATTGCACCCTCAACCATTTTACGATTTCCCTCTGTGGCTTCAATAAAATAATTATTTAAGTGTTAATAAAAATTTTGCCAACTATTTCGTTAGAATATAGTTTAACCCAAATCCTTAGCAACAAAATATTCGTAGGAGGTATCAGATGTGTGGTAACTCTCGCTTTTCGTTTAAACTGCTGACTAGTTATCTTGGCAAAGAGTATTGCTATCTCCGTTATAGATAAGTGCTTATCATCGTGGTTTGGGGTTTTAGCATGTTCTTAGTTGGAAGATATTTTTGGAGGAGGGAACTTTTTGTCGTAAGAAGATGAGATGGTGGTTTTAATTTAATTATTTTTATGATACTTTTAAAATGTTTTCTCGTATGAATGATGTTTCTGGAAAGGAATCTTTAGAGTTAGAGTTGTGTATTATGCTTGATAAAGATAGCTAACTATAATGTGGAGGCCTGTAGTATTTGTGGAGTATATGCATCTAAATTGAAAATGATAATGATCATGGCTACTTATATCCACCATGATATCAGTTAAAAACAATTTTCTGTCTTATAATTTAGCACTCTTGTAGAGTTCAAATGCCACTTTGAGGAAAGTTGTTATGCTTTACAATCGTTAAATCTTTTTAATTTAGTTTCTGAAGTATTTTCTAAAATTATGATATATATATGTGTGTGTGTGTGTGTGTGTGCTATGCGTGTATTGAGTGTTTTGCGTGTGTGTGCGTGCTTGCGTGTGTGTTGCGTGTGTGTGCGTGCGTGCGTAGCGTGCGGTTTGTAGCATGTGGTTGTAGTATGTGTGTGAATTTCTAAAATTTATTTTGAAAAGATGGAATTTTAAGATTTCTGACAACAAACAATAAATCATCACTGTGTAATTATCAACATTCATATTCTAAAATAATGTCGCTTTCCATTTTTCGAAGTCAGGAGTCCTTTTAAGCTCATTTTGACATAGGTTTAGTCAATGGGGATAAATTTTATGGAATTGTGTAGTTAGATTAACGTGGAATACAGTTTTATTTGAGCACAAATATAAAGCATCAACAAATATCACATTTTTTATTACTTGTGATGATTAATGTATCTATATTAATGAAAGGTAGTTATTAAATTTTTAAACATTTATCAGTCTCAGAAAAAATAGATTAAAAAATCTTTTCCCTATTCTTTTTTTAAAACCCTGCATAATTTGACGATTGGCACATTAAAAATTCAAATTATCGATTTTAAAATTTCCAAAGGTCTGAGCTAATCGCATTTTCTGAGTATAGAACTCACCCATCACAAAACGAACTCAATCAGAACCGAGGTGAATCAGTTCGCATTGAAACCTGAATCAATCGGAATCTATTTATCAATACAAATTCGAACTGGGCATATGGAGGCCGTAATAATGAACGCCATATTATTTCGCAGGAAGGTAAACTGTCTTCAAATGCTCATAAAAATTGAAATAAATCGAAAAGACTGAATTTGGATTCTCCATTATCTATATCCTGACCTTAGAGACAACACAAGAAATACATACCCATTCTTTCGAAGGCGTAAGGTGAATACTGCTCAAGATTTGATGGGACTTGATACCGGGTGGCCCAGCGGAGTAATGTTTGAAAAAAGTCAATAGATGCTCTAGTGCACGTAGGTAAACCAAACATGGTATGCTCAGTGAGTGAGCAATTATAAATGTAGTGTTCCTTCAGTCTGAGGTGCTTTAGAGGTGATTCTCGTTAATAACATGAACAAATATTCGACGGATATTCGCTCTTTGTGCTACAAATGGCCAGATGTGATGAAAATGAAACAGTTCAACGAGCATGGCAGGAGAAGTTCTAACAGATTGGCCAAACAAAGGACTATGGCAATTGAGTCATTTTGTGCGTTTTACAGTACAAATTTTCCTTTTACGCTCATGCTTGTTCTGAAAATGTGTTTCAATCTCTTCCCTGTAGATT
>BMAW01053160.1:520224-594376 GCA_019974015.1 Nephila pilipes | reverse complement strand
TATATATATATATATATATATATATGTATATATATATATATATATATATATATATATATATATATATATATATATATATATATATATATATATATATATATATATATATATATATATATATATATATATTATACACAAATATAAATCTAACACATAATATGTATTGTTTCTCTCTCTGTGTGTGTGTGTTCGATAGATGGCGCGTTGCAATTTTCTGATTTTTTGCATCTTTAAATTTTGCTATTAAATATTTACGTCATTTGGGATTTCTCTTTTTCAGATTTTCTTTTTTTGATTTATTTTGTAAGTTATCAGTTGTTAAGTTTTGCTTCATATTCTTAATAAGTTGTACTGGCTTATGATTTTTGATTTGTTATTTCTAGAGTTTAGTGTTGGTATTATGCAACGTTTAAAATGAGTTTCTTCAAGTAGGAAGATTGCATAGTGTTTTCTAACGTTGTTGATTTTCCCTCGTTTTTTTTTTTTTTTTTTTTTTTTTTTGCATTTTCGAATAATTATATGAAAAAAATAAAGCATTAATAGGTTTTTAGAGTGAGTAAATATTTTTTCTAATTTTAATTTATTGATGTTATGCAAATGTATAGATTTGTTTTCGTTCCTTTGCGTTATTATATTTAATATTAATACACGTGGAATGTTATACTTGGAAAATCTTGATTTTACTCTAAATTTTTTTTAGTTTCAGTTAATGATTTTTAGGTTTTGGATTTTAAAGACTTTACCGCATTTTGTGTTTTTTCATTTTCATTGTTTGGGATTTAAATTTTAAGATTTTTTTGAATTAATAATTTTTGGTATTATATACCATCACAACACTCATTATATTATTCTCAATTTTTGTAATTTCAAAAAAATTGTAAGGTTTATAAATTTTTCAAAAAATAAAATTTGATTTTCTTAAGTTCTTAATATTTTGTTTATATATTCATATATATATATATATATATATATATGTAATGTAATGATTCTGCTGGCTTTAAATGTAACATATCCCTGTCGACTTTTGTAATGTAACATAATATCAAATAACAGTCGAGGCGTATTGAATTTTCACTTTTATTTTAAGCTGAGAGAGAGAGACCATTTCATTAGGTAGTTGGTTACATCATTAAACATCATGTAAAGGTTAGAAGAGCAGAAGAGGTGTACGAAAGAGAGAACGTTTTTCATTGTGTTTTTGGTTATATACTAGGGAAAATTCCCATCAAACGTCAGAAGCACGTGGTATGAATAAGGGGATTCCAGGGAAATATAATAGATAGAGAATTAAAAAGAGATTGTTTTTGACAGATTTATAATTAGTTTAAGCAGAATTAATCCTTTTCAATAACGCGTGATGTAATAAATTATAGGATACTTTGGAAGGGGATCAGGAAATAAGAATGAACTCTTTTTAATTTTTTTTGTATTAGGAATGAGATAGAATAGAAGTTAAGTATTATTTAGGGTAATTATTGAATTAAAAGTATTAATATATATATATATATATATATATATATATATATATATATATATATATATATACTCACAAAGTAAGGTTTTTTTACTTTTCGTTCTTTTTCTCTTTACTAAAGAATAATTATTATTCCCTTTATCGGACGCTTGACTTGGACACTTGACTGACATTTTTTTGATAAATGTGATTGATAGTCAAGAGTTTATCACACGATCACACTGCCCTCGCGGAAAATCAGTGTCATCGTTACTTAATTGCGCCGAAGGTTCGAATTGTGAAGCAGAATGGAAGGAAAAAGCAGCATAAAAAAAGCATTAGAGAAAGAAATTATTCCTGGTTTGAAAACAATGATTATCGCGAATTTTTTAGGTAAATGTGGTGTACAATCAAGTGACCATTACAAAATTAGGCTGCACAGTCGGAATATCAGTTTCATCGATTCCTTGTCTAAAAAGCATCGCTTTCGTAACTGTAAAAGGTCAGTGATTTTTTTTGCTCTTTTTTTCACTGGTTTTCATGAATTTTACTCAATTTATTTTTACAAGTTTTATTTTCCGACTGCAATGCTTAAAAAATAGTTATTACGACATCATCCTGTTTACTATTGAAACAACTTAGAGTTTGAAAATCGCTCTTTTTTTTCAATGTTTTAATTAATTATGTTATTTACATTTTTTCTTAAAATGCTACTTTGTCTACGGAAAAAATGCTGTCTTGTTTCATGTTATAGAAGCTATGAGTTTGAACATAGCGTTCTTGGCGCAATTGCACCGAATAGTACGCTAAAATAGGACTTTGCCTGTAAGCCAATATGAAAAAAAATACGTATATGTATATGTTCCAACGTGTTGCCAAGAGAGAAAAATGTTGTCTAGCAAATCTTACGAGTGTAATGAAGAGGTCATACATTTTAATATGGAAATCATTGAAAGAATGATGATGATATGCACCCAAACATTCCATTGAATAATTTTTGCGTTAGTCGGGTGCAAAATTTGTCAACACAGATGTTTGGTTTTGGCGTAGACTCGATAAACCTATAACATAAACACTTCCTAAAATAAACTCAATTTTATAGTCCCATAACCCGAGCTTGCGCTTGGCTAACAAATCTACATTTTCCAGCTAACGGAAATGTCTGAACTAGTGAAACAAAAATTCCCCGTTTAAACACAGTAATGTTATTTTTTTATTCATTACTTTCATTATATGTTTTTTCATTCAGTTTTCATACTGATATAAGCTACATTTCTCTTCAGTTGCTGTTGCCAATCCTATCCGATCTAGCTAATGAGCCCCAAAACATTCAAAAAGTCAAAAACAAGAAGGGACACTTATTCAAGTCCTTCATGGAAAACTTTGCATAAAAAAAAGATGTTCAGAATAGCACTGTTCAAAGTTATAATTTCTACAGACGGTGAAGATCTCATTCTCCTGATTAAATTTGAGGTACCTCAAAAGACCGCTTAGAAATCGTGACATTGTAATCTCCTGCGTTCGATCACTTTCGAAAACGATGACTGCACCCTGCCGCTTGCCACAATATGAGTCATGTGTTAGATGAGAACGCCAAGAAAAGTCGATGGATGATTTCATTCTTGAGTAAGTCTCTAGAAAATTTATTATGGTAGTGGTAGAAGCCATTGAAGTGCCCACCTTAACAAGGGTATCAGCCACTTCGTTACCGATGTTGCTAATATGAGAAGGATTCCTCTATGATATACAACATCATAAAATGATGGTTTTTGAAGTAAGGTTCACAATATATATATATATATATATATATATATATATATATATATATATTGATGAAGAGAGAGATTGATGCTATCACCATTGCGGAACAAGCTCTGTAAATATTGAATGAAACTAAGTCTGTTGGTCAAAATCCAGATATCTTGATAGGCGGTGCAAGAAGCTGCAGACCTAAGTCCCTCTTCAATTGTAATTAGCTCCGATCAAAAAACAGAGTAATGGTCCGAGCTAATACAGCAGTCAAATAGAATTAAATTTACATTAAACATTGGTATCAATAAGGTTTTAACATTGAAACTTAAGTTATTTGTAACCTATTCCTAATTCTTTTAAAAAATTCATCTTTAGTAACGAGATATATTACCGAAATTTTACGTAATGGTTCCACATGGTTCTACCATTGGCTTTCTTATAAATATAAGAATGAATTCTCAGTTTTGCGGTGATATGTAAATTTTAATTCAGATTAGTCAATGATAGATCCCGATGCTATATAAGCATATTTACAGCAATCTATAAAATAATTAGTATAACCCTCTAAAATTGTCTTCACATATCCCGTGTAAATTTGTTATTTACAATTAATTTATAAGCTGAAAACCCTTTCAACTTGAAGATTGTCTTATTACTGTGTAAGGTAAATTTGTTAATTGTATAACTAAAACTCTTTATCTAATTAAATCCCTCAGTATCATATTATTGTTCAGAATCATATCCATCTTTTAAAAATATTCTGCATTAATTAATATTTCCAGCTAAAAACTGCCTTATTTCCAGGTTTAGAGAATTGATTTTGCAATTAAACAATGTCTAAATAATACTCCCTGATAAAAACATTTTTACAATACTGCACGGAAAACATAACTTGCTGAAATTTATGTGTTGATAAACGTACCCACTACAGTTCGCTTTACCGTCTTCCCTCAAGCAGTAGAGATAATTTATTACCCTATTAATTTCCAGAAATAATTAGTTTACATTACGCGCTAAACAATAATACTTAATTCAAGTTTTCAGGGTACAGATAAGGAAAGTTCGTGGATAAAAGAAATGTGAAATAAAAATAATTTATTTACAATTATGCTTAATTTGTTGAAAGTAAGTTCTACGTGTCTGCTACCTCCGATGGGAATACAAAAGGAGGCCCAGGCCTATGCCTGCGTACACCATTGCACCCTCCAACCATTTTACGATTTCCCTCTCCTGTGGGCTTCAATAAAATAATTATTTAAGTGTTTAATAAAAATTTTATGCAAACTATTTCGTTAGAATATAGTTTAACCCACATCCTTGGCAACAGAAATATTCGTAGGAGAGGTATTGTCAGATGTGGTAACTCTCGCTTTTCGTTTAGGCATGACTGTTAAATTTGGCAACCCTAAAGAGTATTGCCTATCTCCGTTACTAGATAAGTGCTTATCATCGGTGGTTTGGGGGTTTATAGCGCATGTTCTTAGTTGGAAGAGGTATTTTTTGGAGGGGAGAGGTTTGAAACTTTTTTGTCGGTAAAGAAGATGAGATGGTGGTTTTAATTTAATGTGTATTTTTTATGATACTTTTAAAATGTTTTCTCGTATGAATGATGTTTCTGGAAAGGAATCTTTAAGAGTTAGAGAGTTGTGTATGTGCTTGATAAAATAGCTAACTATAATGTGGAGGGCCTGTAGTATTTGTGGAAGTATATGCATCTAAATTCGAGAAAATGATAATGATCAATTTTTAAAGCATTACTTGTATCCACCATGATATCAGTTAAAAAAAAAACAATTTTTCGTGTCTTATAATTTAGCACTCTGTAGAGTTCCAATATGCCACTTTGAGGAAAGTTGTTATGCTTTAATACAATCGTTAAATCTTTTTTTTTAATTTAGTTTCTGAAGTATTTTTCTAAAAATTATGATATATATATATATATGTGTGTGTGTGTGTATGTGTGTGAATTTCGTAAAATTTATTTTGAAAAGAGATGGAATTTTAAGAGATTTCTGACAACAATACAATAAAATCATTACACTAGTGTAATTATCAACATTCATATTCTAAAATAATGTCACGCTTTCCATTTTTTCGAAGTCAGGAGGTCCTTTTTAAAGCTCATTTTGACATGGTTTAGTCAATAGAGGGATAAATTTTATGGAATTGTGTAGTTGAATTAACGTGGAATACAGTTTTATTTAGCAGCAAATAGCATAAAAGCATCAACAAATGTCACATTTATTTTTATTACTTGTGATAGTTAATGTATCTATATTAGTGAAAAAGGTGATTGTTAAATTTTTAAAACATTTATCGGATCTCCAGACAAAATAGATTAGTAAAATCTTTTCCCTATTCTTTTATTTAAAACCCTGCATAATTTGTGCGATTGGCGCAATTTAAAAATTCGCCAAATTATCGATTTTAAAAATTGCTCCAAAGGTCTGAGCTAAATCGCATTTTCATAGTATGAACTCACCCTTCACACAAAACGAAACTCAATCAGAACCGAGGTGAATCTGATTCGCATTGAAACGCCAAGTCAATCGGAATCTATTTATCTTCTATCAATACCATTCGAACTTCAGGCATATGGAGGCCGTAATAATGAACGCCATATTATTTCGCAGAAGGTAATGCAGTAAACACAAAATGTGCTCGCCAAGAATTCACGAAATAAATCGAAAAAGACTGAATTTTGGTATTCTCCATTATCTATATCCTGACCTTCAGAACAACACAAAGAAATATACGCAATTCTTTTCGAAGGCGTGAGAAATTGTTTTCAATACTGCTGAATTTGATGGGACTTGATACCGGGTGGCCCAGCGGGTAATGTTTGAAACAAAGTCCAATAGATGGCTCTAGGTGCACGTGAGTGAAGCCAAACTTGGTGCGCATGCTCCAGTGAGTGGGCAATTGTAAATGTGATGTTCCTTCAGTCTGAGGTGCGCTTTAGCGGGTGATTCTCGTTAGTAAACATGAACAAATATTCGACGGATGTTCGCGTCTTTATTGTGCTACAAATGGCCAGATGTGATGAAAATGTGAAGGCAGTTCAACGAGCATGGCAGGAGAAGTTCCACAACAAGAATTGGCCAAACAAAAGGACTATGGCAAGGTGAGTCATTTTGTGCGTTTTACGGTACAAATTTTTTCCTTTTTGCTTCCATGCTTGTTCTGAAAAATGTGTTTCAATCCTCTTCCCTGTAGACTGTATGCCAAGTTCAAACGTACTGGATCGGTGGAAGACGATAAAAAAGCTATGGCTACAGCCACTGCTACTGTGGTCACAGATGGTGCAAAACAGGTCGTCGTTGACTTTTTCGCTGCCGATCTGTAAGGAGAGCAGCAGAAATGTTGGGAATAAAGCGTACATCACTTCAGCGAATAATGAAAGAGCTCGAATTGTCGCCTTACAAAATTCAAGTAACCCAACCTCTCAACGAAGACCATACACAAAGACGATCTGAGTTTGCACAGCTTATGCTTGAAAAACTTCAAACAGGTGAAATCGATGTAAAGAAAATTTGGTTTTCAGATGAGGCCTACTTCACTTTGGATGGCCATCCGAACAAACAGAATTATCGCTACTGGGGCAGAGAAAGGCTGGAGATCACTGTTGTCCGAAACCTCCACCCGAAAAAATTTCTTGTGTGGTGTGCAATATCCTCGCATGGTGCATTTGGCCCTATTTTCATCGATGGAACTCTAAGCACGGCGAATTACAGAAAGTTCCTGGACGAGGAGTTCATCCCTTTTCTCCATGGTCATGACTTGGTCCAAGGTCATTGGTTTATGCAGGATGGAGCAAGACCACATCGTACGGCGGATGTTTTCGAGGTGCTCAATGAGCATTTTAGCGATCGAATCATTGGGTTAGATTACCCATCGCACTTCCAAGGTGGTATCGAATGGCCCCCATATTCACCAGATCTGAACCCCTGCGATTACTACCTATGGGATTATTTGAAAAGCAAAGTGTGGCAGACAAGTCCTACGAACCTTCCAGAACTCAAAACCGCCATTACAACCGCCTGCTGTCGACATGATTGACAGTGAGGCCTGCTCACGAGTAATGGTTGGATTCCAGAACCGCCTAACTGCTGTCCTTGTTAAAGATGGCGGGCACTTCGAACCTCTTTATCATTAATTGCCCAATATGTCCATTCAATAAACGTCATTAAGTTCTTCTCATGTCTCTTATTTGTTTTTATTTTTTTCATTTGTTTCAAACATTACCCGCTGGGCCACCCGGTATCACGACACAGGATACAAATTAAAGAAAGTATATGAAAAGAGCCAAAATGATGAAAGATCACATTTTCAGAAAATTAGTTTTGAAGTATCTTTTCGATAAAGTTTACATAAGTAAGCATGTATGTTTTCTTTTGAATTCTGCATGAATTTCTGTTAATATTATTTTTATTACTCACTTTATTAGCAGTATTATTTGCTTTGAGATTCATTAATAAAAGTTTCGTATTCATCGCTGCGTCTGGTTGTTGTTTCATGATAATAGGGAGAAATTCTGATAGACCGAATCACTTAAGAACTTGAATCGAATTTAACAGGATTCGACTAGTTTGAATTCGGGAACTAGTCATATTTGAGCGTCAAATTAGATTCTCCTGGATTCAGATTTGTTCGGCATAAAGGAAGCATAACATCCTGGCAATTGCTTACGATCAGGAATAAGATTATACTCATACTGAGCCAAAATGATGAAATGGCCAATGAAATGTTATGACAAAGATCACATTGACTTTAAAAGTCAACTTTTATGAATAATTTTTGTACCAACAAACTGTAAACTAAAGAATTTGAAAAACTTTATCTATATTTTTTTAATAATTTTTTTACGTAAGAATATTCATAATTTTTGACTATGTGAATCATAAATTTACCTTGATAAATACAAAAATTCTCATCACATTGCTGATATTTTAACATGTGCTCTAAATAAAATAAGTATAAAAAAAAATTAAGTCAATTCCTACTTAGGTCAACAAAGAAAAATTTTATTTTAGTTAATTTTTATTAAATAATTACAATTAATAAAAATATGTATATACATATGACAGAATCACAGTATTAAGTGGGAAGATAAATTTTTTTTCAGTGATCTTCACTCTTTGTCAAAGACGGTATTTATTCCTAAATTTATATCCTGCTAAATATCTTATATAAGAGAATTTTTTTTCTGCCATATAAAACTAAAATTAATTATTTGAAAATCAAATAAAAAAATTTTATGCTTCGCCGAGATTCGATCCGAAGGCATGAAGATTCTACGCCAACGCTCTATTAACTTTGTCATTGCAAGTCAAATGACGTAGTAGAAGCATTGGCTTGTTTCTTAATTCATTCGGTAAATTAAATGGTTGGAATGTATTTTAGACCAACTACCCTTGGCGAAAGGAATTATATGGCGGTATTTTGCTAAATGTGGCTACCCTGATTGGCTTCACGGACTTAACGTTTAACGAAAGAAATCGCCAAGTTTGGCAATTTTTGAAATCGCACCAAGTGTTTGGGCTAAACTGCATTTGTACCAATTAAATTTAATTAATGAATTAATATTTGAAAAAACTGTATTAACATCCACTACAAGTTTAGAAAAATGTATTTGAACTTGAGTGGATGAACAAAAAGTATTTAAGTAACGATTAAAAATTTGAACAAGGTATATAAATATATATAGGGAGAGTGTGAATTAATAGTAGAAATTTAAAAAAGATTTAAGGTCCCATCATTACACTATTTTCTACAGTTACGCCAGTGCTTGCTGCACCATCTGACGTAATTTATAACCGTGTGCATCTTTTCATATTGAGTTAAATACGAGTATATCTCTTATGTGGCAAACCTATTGTTGGGTAGAGCAAATCTTTTTTTATAATAATGTTTGCACTCACTAATTAATTTCTATTAAAAATTAATGTCCCTATTCGAACTAATAACCCCAATATCAGTAAAACGGCTTACCGGTTATTTGTAAAAAGCGAATTTCAGTCTGAAATTGTTAATGATAATTATTCATTTTTTTTACTTGTAAATATACACATTATTGTAACGCACATTTTTTACTGGGCTGTGGATTTACTTGTCTAACTAACTACAATAGAAAATTAAATTGAATCGTGTAATGCACATACAAATCCAATATGCATAATTAAATGAAAAGCAGAATACAAAATATTCCGAAAATCCAGTATGCATAATTCCTTCGATATCTGTAATAGCGAAATCTATGATATACAATCTTAACTTATTGATCAAAATAAAAACAAAGACTACTTAGAAATCCGCAAAAAATACATTAACGGTTATTAAAATTGCTACACAAAAAATAAGTGCAAGTAACAAAATGATATTTATTGGACAAACATATTATGCAGGAAATAACAAGTAATTAAAATTTTTCAAGAATTTTAAAGCATAGATCCTGATAAATCAGTATTCGGAATAACCACTTCAGGCAACACTAACAACTCTTGTACGCCTGGGCATTGGATCAAACAGAGATTGAATGGCGTTTACTGCTGCATCTTCTTATACAGCTTCAACATGATGCCACAGTTCATCGACAGAACAGACTGGCGTATGGTTACGAGCCATCTGCTCGGCAACCATTGAGCAAATGTTTTCTTTTTATGAGAGATCTAAATAACGTGCTGGATAGGGTTCTGTATCAAGGAAGGCCGGTTACGGTTGTGCATTATGCTGCCGAAACGTAGCTTTTTGCAAGGCTCTTAGAAAAGGTAGAGAGCCACGGGCCTTAATACACCACAGATGTAACAGCCATTGTTCAAAGTGCTGTCGATAGAAACAATATTTGACCGGGACGTGTATTCAATGGCACTCCATACCATCACTGAAGTATAAAGAAGTCGAATGCACGCTGGCAAAGCTCCATCTCCATGATGCCGCCAAACGCGGATACAATTATCATGAAGCTGTAAACAGAAATTACATGTCATGCCGTTTCTGAGTCCATATTCGTCATTGATCTCACTGCTGAAGGTGCTCCTGTCTGTGATGTAGCTTCAGAGATAGCTGAAACAATGGTCGCCGAGCTGACAGTCTATGCTGCTGTGAACCTCTTCAAATTGTTAGAACAGACAACTTGTTGTTTTGAAAACGATCCCATTTCTTGAATCAAGGTTCATGACGTTTTCGAATGATCCTTTACAGTCATCCGGAAAACTTTTAAGTCTTCTTGGCTGTTAGTAATAGCAGGTCGTTGAGATCCAGCATAGTGTTTCGTATGACCATCCTGAACCCATCGATTCCATATTCCAAAAACGGTCATGGGATATCGACCGATCGGAGCAGAAATACTGCAATACTATAAGCAGCAATCACGATAGGCTACAATTTGACCTCTATAAAACTAAAAACATGCTTAAAGTCAGAAAAATTATCTCTTTCTTACACGAAGCATCTCAACAACTTTCCATCAGGTAACAACGTTCAAATGTTAATCATGCATGAGAAATCTGCTGTACAATTTCTTCATTTAAAGACAATGTAAGTGTCGCTATCGGAGCCTGTTTAATCCTTTCAAAAGCTGATTAATTGTATATCTCAGCATATTCTTCCTATTGCGTAAATTTTATGTGCGTAGTGTAAGACTACCGACCTCTGAATGTTTTGAGATTTCAAGATTTTCGAGGTGGTTCATCTCATTCACACTACAGTTCACAACAAGTAAAATGAAATAACCGAAGATGATAGGAATAGCTGTATAGTTGTTATTTTTCACGATTTTCTGTACAATAGAGTAATTTTAACACATTTCATCAAAATGAATAATTAACTACTCGTAGAAAGCACAACTCAAAGTGCGCCATACAAACGCAAAATTTGAACTTTCCATTCATAGAAGAAACACAGAATGACATAGTACGTTTGCCACGGTAGCCTAGTGTAGAAGACATTGGACTCGTGGCCATTCCAATCGTAGGTTCGAACCTGATGCCACTAAAGTGTCGTTCTCATCACTTGATCGAGGTTCAAAATTACTAAGTCCGTTGCCAATAGGCCATGTTGCTCCTAGTACGACGTAAACTGAATCAATCAAATGAAAATTTGCCACTACTGCAAACAAAGTTATCTGCTGTGGTTATTCTTTTAATATCTGCCAAGGGGTGCACAATTCTTAAGTTTTACTACTTTTATGTATTTTTAATTGATATAGCCTAATGCATCTCTTAAATTACGAGAATGTGTTTGAAATAAATAATTAAAATGTAAAAATAAACTTTTTTTATATAATTCGTAGTCCATGAGTCGAATGTTTAGTTACAAAATAACACTGATTTGGGTTTAATTATTTAGTGTTAAAAGAGAACTGGGGTATTTTCAGCAGGAAATTATAAAAAAGGGGGAAATATATTCCAATAATGTACAACTCCTTAATAGTTGTGAAACCCACAAGTGGGAACCCTAAAAGTATTTTTCTACGGCGAATTACTTTGTAGAAAAATTAGATCACAATTGGGAGACCTAAGTATTGCTCTCTTATGTTTCTTGCTTACTTATTCAGTGGCCTCGGTAACCTTATGGTCGTGGTCATGAGCTTGAAGTTCTGTTTTCGTCAAATCAAATATTCGAGTCTTAATGCCAATATGGCCCTGCATTTGGAATGATACACGTTACATCTCAGAAGACTCCAAGTCTTCCCGTTGATTTGGTGGGCATATAGAGAAGAGAGTGGCAGCTGAAACCATGTTTCAAGATAATAATGTCCATCGTCAATAACCCTCATATTGCTTCTAAGGGTTATGTTAATAAGCAATCAATCTCAGTCAATTCATCCTTATATTTTATATATATTAATAAACATATCACTTTTTTAATATCACGTAATTAAAGATCACGCATTTTTCATATTTTATTATTGGTTTGATAGGAAATTTTTTTCTCGTATGAGTACTATTTGTAATTTGTTATAAGAATATAGAAGTTTGTTTATATTATTCATGTTCAGAATGCGATTTATACATCCTTATATGACAAAGCTTTCAAATATCAAACAATATGTCTCATTATTATTAAGTTTTCGTTTATAGTTACGATTTTAAGAATTCTCCAGTAATTTTTCAGAAGACAAGTTTTGTTTAAATATTTTGCTGCGTGACCCTTAATGCATGAAAGGAGGTAATCACTAACCATAACTACTCTCTTTGCAGAAGTACGAGGTGGAATTTCTGCTGCACCAGAACTGGGAGGACCCTCGTCTGCGGTATGAGGACGGCGGGAAGTACAAGTACCTGAACGCCATTTCGCACCACCAGAGCCTGTGGACGCCCGACATCTACTTCATCAAGCACGGGGAGTTCAAGGCGCCCCTCGCACAAGTACACATGGCACTCAAGATCTTCAACAACGGCTCCGTCCGATACATCACTAGGTACTCCTCCACCCTCACCACCTTGAAAAATTAAATTTTCGGAAGGAAAGCATGCATACAGTTGGACCGTATGAACACGCGTGCTATTAGAGACCTCACTGTCGGCTACAGTCAAGATGATATTTTCGCTCTCAAAAAGATTTTTCCCCTGAGTCTAAGCTCCGCCCCCAGTCGTCAGGGTACTTCCTTATCACCAATTAGATTCCTCTTTTTTTTGACTTCACCGAGTCGAGTTAGAAAACTTTCTCTTTTTATCATTATGGCATTGTTCAAGGATATTCTTTTAGTCAAAATTTTTAGTTTTTATCTAAAAAATCCCATCTCTTCTTCCCACAGATTTCAAGTCACAAGGTTTAAGCTTGCTTTTTCTATGCGTTATTGAGACTCTGTTCCTAAATAATTCCAACTCCTTCTGCTGACCAATGAAAATTCGGCGTTACGCTTGGATCGTCCAATCGTAATTTTGCATTGAAAATTTAATAATAATTCTACACAGCTGGTCTCTCACCCATCGATTCCCGGACGTTTGCATCATGATCCCATATTACTTTCAATTCCTAATTGATAAATTTTTGGCCATTCTTAAATTAATGATTAAATTTCTATTAATTATGTTGGGAGGGATGAACTTAATATATTAAATTATGTTAACTTAATGCATTAAATTAGGTATCCTGTAAATTTATGCAATTACCCCTTTTTCAAATTAAGGCCACAGACTAATTGGAACCTGAATATCCACCCCCTGATTAGAAATCTGAACAAAATCTCCACCATCATCCAGATAATTGTTTGCTAAATCACATCTTCTAACTTTTTTAATCAATTATCGTGACATAAACTTTACTTTTTTTTTTAATTTTTAAAGTAAATAAATCATTCTAAAGATTTTCATAACAAATATTTATCTTCGGGCTTTTAAGAGAACACTTAGTACCAAGTAAACAAAGTACAGAGAAAAGATTTCAAATTATCGCTATAATATAGAAATGAAAATCATTTCTCTCTCTCTCTTATAATAAACGTTTTTAAATTTTCCTTGTTAAATTTTACTAATTTCAAGTATTTATAATTTTTCAGTAATGATTTATCAAACTTAATTATTTATTATATACGACATAATGAACTATGGATCTGACAAGTATGGCTCCATAGTTCAGAGTTACAATCGCTTTTGCAGTTAGAATCCCGAGGGGTTAAAAGCACCAAGTATACATTTTCCAATCTAATTTAATTCACGATTCAGCAACACGTAAGTCTGTTTTACTCATGGTGTTTCTACGACTCAGTCGATATTGCTTGGGATATCACTCCTAGATATTGTGGCGTCATAAATTTTGTTTTCCTTTTAATGCAACTCAGATGAATCTTTTATTCAGATGATATTATGACTTCTTGTTTATAGTAGACACCAATACTTTATCTTTCTTTCTATTTTGTATCTATGGATCACCATTTCTCGGAAAGTAAAATGTTCCAGTTCTTTTTTTTTTTTTTTTTTTTTTTTGTAAGAGATTATTTTGAAGATTAGGCGGTAAGTGAAATTACCTGCACGATCACTTATTTTGTATTGGTCAAAACCTAAGCCCAGATGGTTAGATCAACCGGTTCGACCCAGATGGTGAGCGATTGTTCAATTCGTCCAAACAGCCTCTTTCATTTCGATAGCACGACCTCTTTCAAACTCTGACATCTGCACCTAATTTGCACGCATCTTTCGGTGAGGCATTGTTTCCGCCGACGTAAGATATCCACAATCGAAATGCAACCGAAATTTTGACCATCCGATTGAGAATCGCTCCTTATATACACCTGCTGAATGCGCAGTTCCGATGCGTGGAGCTATCGAGATTTATTCATTGGACACCAAAGTTTAACCATTTGCATATTCGGTCCCAATGTCTTTGCATGCGCAGTTTCATTTCAATCGGGCAACTCCTTCTTGGTGAGAGTATTTTTTTATATAGTGTATATTAATGTTAATAAATAATATAAGATGATTTTTTATATTATTTTTATTTTTAAATTTTTATACCCTAAGTCTAAATTCAACGTTCTTGAAGAGAAATGAGGAACTGCTTGGAAATATTTATTCAATTGATAGTCTATTTTTCCGAATCAATCGATAGTAACTATTTAATTTTTCTAATTATTCTTAAGAATTTTGCTCATTTTTTAGATACCTGTAAGAGAATATCTAATGGAATACTTTTGTTTAATAGCCTTTCATAGAATTTTATGCAGAAATAACGGAATGATTATATATAAAAATTTATTGTTAAATTAAGTAGCGCATAAAGAACTCTGGGCATTATTATTTTATATAATTTTTTGTCGGCTGAAAATTCATGTTCGGCTGTTTGGGATTAATATGCTTTTTCTTTTTGTCGAAAAGCAGAGCATTTCCGTTGAAGCGATATCCCAGCCATCTGTGCAACATTGCATTATATATAGATCAGTTGGTATTGTATTGTGTGTGTGCTGTTTTCCTGGTTCTTGTTCCTTTTCGTCATGAATGGAATATCGATTTCTTTTGTATCGCAGTTTTGAGTGGATTATTTGTGAACTCCAAAGCAAATTTTGTTTGACGTTCTGCAGTATTTTCATTGATTGCTTTAAAAAACCCAATAAAAATAAACAATTATTAATCAGCATATCTAATTCATTTAAGTTCGGGGCTGGTAAATCAGAATTAGTTATATATTTACCAACAGCAAAATACATTTAAATCATTGAAATGTTATTTATATGTAGTTGAATCATATTATATGGGGGGAAAGGGTTTGGTGACATAAAGGATTTTGTCAGACGATATGTCATCACAAAGTATTTCAGGCAAATCTATAGCAAAGGATGCATTTTGGCTCAGATAATCATGCCAAACAACCCCCCAAATAGGACTTTACCTTACTCATAATCAAACATTTCAAGTTTTTTTGTATTTCTGAACTGAGATTAAAATAAAAATAGATTTTTTTCTAGATTTTAGAAAACTAGAAAGGATGTCTTAGAATAGTGTTCGTGAATCTCTAATACACGTTTCAAAGGTCACACGCGAAGACATTTTAGGTGACACACGTCGTTCATGGACATTCAGTACGAACAATTAAAATAATAAGAATCCATATCTGGTAGTTTACAGTACTTTGGAATTAAATGATTTCCAATTGATGCGAATGGATAAATTGATATAACTTGCAGGATTTTAAAAAACCGACTCGTGTTTGTCAATTTCAGGTGCAAACTTGAGAATTTGGAAAGAAATCTCTAGCAAAATTAAGAATGGAGAATGCCACTACGAACAGAAAATTTGTAAGTTTTGGAACCAATTATCAGTTACTAAGCGCTTTGAAATACCTATCTATGGCTTTCTAACAATTTTTGACTCATACTGTTGTGAGATCTTATTCTTAGCGTTTGATAATATTAAAATCAATAAAAAAAAAAGAAAGCGAGGAGATCCCATTTTAACCTAAACGAAAACAAAATGGCGCCCAAAACTGTGATAGATGAACTAAATTAATAACTCTTGCAATGTAATCTTATTAGAACCTACTTTATAGCAACTTTATTTTTGGTGTCATTTGGTGCTGTTTTATTTTCTGTCTCCAAGACGTTAAGCCAAATAACCTTTTACCAAAAAAAAAAAAAAAAAAAAAAAAAAACGATTCATAGATGAAGTTAGTAACGTTTGTTATTAACATTCTATTGAAGATTTAGCAAATGAAATGTAGCCACAAATAGTTACGGTACATCGTAGTTTAGCGTGCTGCTTAGCAAAATTTTCAAAATCCCGCAAAATAAGGTTATCAGAATAATGGTAACCAGAAGAAAGATGACCAGTTTTGTTACTTATCACCACACAAAAAAATTAAGTAGAGAAGCAACACGCTAAATTAGGATACAATCCAAAGGCATGACTGTAGAACTTTTTTAAATAAATAAGTATATAAAAATATAGCTTCTGATTTTACTAAAACTAAAAAGGATTGATAAGTATATAGATATTTCTAGATGTGACATAAGATCGAGTTAAGCTTGATTTCTTTATCAATTTCGACACACCAAGCTTGAAAGGCTCGTTATCACCATCTTATTTTCAAAATTATTAAAATAATTGCCAAGAGCGATATTGCGTTCATTTTTATTGATGAAAGCTGAATTATATAAAATCCAGGAAGCTAATTTTTATTTATTATTAATCTCACATATACCCTCAAATTTCTTTTTCAAGAATTAATACATTTATAAGAAAAAATCTTTTTATAGGTGAAAGTCTAATTTATCCCCACCACTTGACACTTAATTGAAAATCGCCTAATTCCTAACTTTCTACGGAATAACGAAATGAGAAGACTAACCGAAGAAGAGATAAATTGTAGGGTTGCTGTGTATAACCACCATGTTGAACCAGGTATTCGAGACATAACCTTTGATGACTTATCACCAAAATTCTCCATTGTTCTAGGATTACGCTACACTACAACCTTTTTCGAATTTTGAGGGAAAGGCTAACCCTCCATTTTATCAATTATTTGGACTTAAGATACCAGTCACTTAGATCCTATTTTAACCTACACCATGGCGATGGAAAGAAAAATGGCGACCTAAAGCGTGATAGATATACCGGATTGGTAACTCTTTCAATAACACTACACTAAGCGCCAAATCTAGGTAGTAAAACTGAATTTTGAAAATCGAAACGATTAATGAGAAAAATTTAACATAAGGCTAACAGCCATTTGGGTTGCAGTGTATCAGAACAGTGAATGCAGATAATTAGAAGTAGAAAATTTTCAATAACAAGTGTGTGCACAATCACTCGCTGCCTGATGGGTGGATGGGTTCGATAACATTGGAGAATTCCTGATGCAATGTCTAAGGGATTTAAACTGGATATTTAATAGAGAATATTTCGTGGTCTTTTAATGTTCAGGTCAGGGTTATAATTTGAAATACTTTATAAAGAATTACTATTAATAGTCACAAATTTTTTTCAATGAATTAAGTTCAAATTTTGTAAGTAATAGTTCTAATGGAAGGAAATTTAATTGCATCAATAAGGTCAATATTTCTCATGAACCATCTTGCGTTAAAAATTTACCGAATAATATGATTTTACAATCTTTCAAGTTTAATTATATGGGTATTTTCTGAAAAACTCCAGACTGGACAAGCATATGTTACGATTGGTCTAAGAATCAGAGTGTACATAAGCATCATTTTCCTCTAATCATTTTCGAATCCCGTGCAATTAGTTGGTAAATATGACACGGGAAAGTTCAGAATTTCTTTTTGATATGTGTGCTATGTTGTTCAAAAGTGAGTCTTGTATTCAAAATTATACGTAGCATTTAGTGTTTTGACTTCTGTTTCGTGTGCAACTATTTTAGTTCTATAATTGATGTCTCTCGAGACAGTACTTCAACCTGACCTCCGAAAACTTTACTCTATCTGATTTTCGTCAGTGTTATACGCTGCTCCTTGATTAGTTTGCCTCAAATAGTTCTTCTGACTCTCCTGAAAGCATAATAAGTCCAAGTCAATAGCTTATTTTGTTCAGTAAACTACTCGATGGCACAGAGAGCGTTTAGTCCCACTGAAAACTAAGGTTGTAGATAGCTTTCAACTGTGCCGCAGAACTCATCACACTGATTTAGTAAGGCTTTCATACATTACTTTCATTTTTGAACTTATTTTTGTTTAGAGACAATGACTATCTTTTTTTTCTTTCTCATCCTTAACTTAATTTTCTGGACAAGAAACAGTTCAGTTATAGAATTTTTCTGAATTTCCCCTAAACGTCGCATCTCTCCGTGTCACCGGGAGTGATATCACAATGAAAATCCTCAACTGTTCTCCTAATCAAGATTCCGACAAAATTCCAGCATTTTCTAAAACCTTCATTTTGTCGCCAAATTCAATATTTTTTGCCAATTCACCAAAATATTCACCAAACTTTTCGTCAAGATTAGGGGGTGATCACTTAAGTTTTCCTTGATATCCGACGAAATCTTAATAAATGTCTATTATTCTCTAAGAGATATGTTGCAAGAAAATGTCATCGATAGTTCGCTATAGTATACAAGTCTGTATTTAACCAATCAATAAATCAGATTACCACGATATCTTATCATGGTTTTTACGAACGTAAAACAATCTTAGCACCTCTGAATAACGAAGCTGACTGGGTTCATTTTTCGAAAAGATAAAATTTTCCCGTTGCATCCACATTTTTAAACGTCACAGATTTGAAAAATTGCAACCAAATAAACGGGCGTGTTACATGTAATCTTCTAACCATTTTTTTTTTCGCGAGGTGTCTTTTCATACTAAATCAAGAAGGCTCTACAACTCTGTAATTGACATTTTTTCCGCGTCTCTTATTGTTTTTTGAGATAGGAATGCTGATTCCGCCTTTTTCCACCATGTGTATCTGCAATCGATCTCGATATGTGGCACAATATCATTTTTGCCGTACCTAAACACCACTTTCTCAAGTTAAAGTGGGAGTGCAAGAGTTAAGTGAACCCTTTGTATAGGATTGATCAAATGTGGCGTAGAATGCTAACCGTTATAGACTACCAAGAACTAACTAGCTCAGAAGGTTAGTTTTAAAAATTTTGCTGACTTATTTGAAGAAAAAAACTAAAATAATCTAGTATTTTCTTAATTAAAGAATTTTTATCGAATTGAATATTTTAAACTGCCAGTTGAGTTATTTATTTTTCATCTAAATATTAAATATATGACCAATAAAAAAGAAATTTTACAGTATTTCGAAGATACTTTTTTTTACCACTTGAATAATTAATTATTTTTATTTTCCAGACGAAGTATGATTTTAAACTGTCAAGGGAATCTACAAATATTTCCTTTTGATAATCCAAAGTGTCCTTTTGCAATTGAAAGTGGTAAGTAACGAATTTAAAACATATTTGCAGTCATGCATGGCAATAAATTAATTTCCGTATCTAACATATATGTACACATTAAGACAAAACAATTCGTAGAATGTTTATATACATTCTACGAATACTGTGTATATATTCCTTCCCAACAATGGAATATATATACAGTAGTTCCTTCTAGTAAGGGACACTCATCGGACGTGATATTTTGTTCCTTAAGTAAGTGTGTCCTTTAATAAGAGGTAAATACATATTCTATTCAAAGGGATTGGAACCAACAGTTTTGTCCTTTAAATAGAGGTGTCCTTTTTTGGAGATGTTTCCTTTACAACAGATATTACTGTACTTATTTAATATTTCGCTATTAAATTTATCAAATACAGACTCGCATAAATTGATCCATGAATAATTTATTATTTTAATGAATCTTCTTCCGAAACGTGCACATCGGGGTAGTCGAGGGACCATGGTCGCGAGCTCATGGCTGGACTTGTTTTAGTCGAGTCGTGGGTTCGAGTCCTGATGCCATTAAAGATCTGATGCACTAAAGATGGGCTGATTCATGTTAAATCTGTCGAGAATCAATGTTCTCACATTGTTAGGAAGTTTGGAGAAGAGGTGCAAACCCTGTTGTCGTCCTCGTCAGTTTGTGACATTCCGGTTTCGCTTTCGTCATTAATTTGCGCCATCGCTAGCCAATAAAGTTCCCACAGGAAATAGAGGGCATTGAAAACCTAAAAAATATATATTAGATACGTATACATATCCAGAACTCAATATCTGTATTATGTAAATGGAGCAAAATCCTCACATCCTCAATAAAAATTATCAGAAAATACTTCGTGTTCAAAATAGTTCTAAAGGTGAATCAGAGTCAGGAACTAATCCAGCATCCATCTCAGCGTATAAGCACGCAAATAGTTCAAACTTCCTGATCTCTCTCTTATTAAAGCAATTCTAACATTAAGTTTTTCACCGCAAGTAATATTTCCTTATGAGACCTTTTCACTACTCCTAAATATTTCTATTCTAATCACGGTTCAATTTAAAAAAGATGTTCTCAAATCAAATAAAGTCATAGTAATGTCTCAAAGGTTAAATGAAGGGGGGAATGCGTTAGAGATATTGACTGAGGCGTAAAAATGATGTCCCCTTCTTGTTGCTTTTAAGTGCAAGATCAATAAATAATCAAACAACCATTATAATTCAGTTCTAATTCAGAAAAGAAACTTGCAGAATGTTTTTAATACATTGTAATACTATGGACAATGAAATGAAGTGTACCTGGCTATTCGCGATTTTCTGTTCACTAACCTCTAGGACATTTTGTACTTTGAATAACATGTCATTATGATTTCTTCCAACCCAAATGAAACGTGATTAGGTAAATCAGATTAAGATTACTAAATGTAGTGAATTAAATTAGAGATAGTGATAAAAGTTAAAATAGAATAGAAAGAAAAATGAAGAGAGATAGAGGATGTTTCTTAACTCTTTAGTGATTAATAAATTTTTTTGTATTCCTCTTACTTGTCTTCATTTGAATTTTAATAATTATTGGTTATTTAAATAGAAGAGAAAAAATAGCAATAGAATTAACTAATGAAGAACTGTCGTCCCACCTGATATAGCACCACTCGTCAACAAAGATTTGGAACTTATTTCAATACATCTCTTATATCATGCAATAATGAGTAAAATTGTAATTACCATTAAAAAATAAAAAAAATATCTCAATAAGAAAGTATTCCGCATATTAATGGATGCTTATGTATATACAACAGCACTTCACGTCGATTTACATGATTTCAGAAAGAGCCGCAGATTGTAATGACTCGTAGTATGGAGAAGTTAGAGCTCATCGGAAGCTAAAGTTCTACAGTGACGGCCCTTGAAAGATCAAGAAATGTTGGGAAGATGTATAACTCTGAAGAATGACTTTGGGGGAAAGTTTTAAGAATAATAAGCAAAAATATGTAGTTTCCATTTCGATAATTTTTTTGATAATTAAAAATTTACTATACCACGGGATAATAATTTAAATCTTACGATATATTTACTTCAATTAATGGCTTCTCGAAAACAAATCAATCAACACCAATAGCTGTCATTTACAACATTATTTATATAAGAATCAATTAATATGCAGAATAAATTTTATCTTCTTACCTTTTAACTATATAACCTCTTACATCAAATTGTTATGAACAGTTCAAGATACACTTATTGTTTGCATTTATTCAAACAAACAGTGAAATAAAAAAAAAATAGCGAATATTACTCAAATACGCGGATGTTTTTCTCCTTGATATATAGAGCTTTGGTTTACAATTTAAATTCAATTTTCTGAAACTTTACCTATAACATTATCGTAAATAACACATTTACGGAATCGGGGAAGTGACCTCTATTTCTTAACTGTACCATAGGAAACAAAATTTAAAGTATTTTAGTATCTCAGCTACCTTAAATTCTATGCATTTAAATATTATATCGATGCAATCACTGATTAAAGTTCACGACGCTCGTAACATGGACGGGAAGAACCATTTTGCGTTCTCAGTAAGATAAAAGGGTCTCGAGTACCCCAGATGCAATTGTAAAAGTATCCAGATTAGCAACTTTGTCCATGTTTCGTTTCTCAGTAATCGTCTTATTTCCTCTGGGAAATATCTCCTTTCATACATGAGGAATATGGATGCGTCTCATTGATTGGTCGGCTTATGCTCGCGTCATCTTGCCACCTCTCCTGGGGCCAATCACTGCTTTGTTTTCCTTTGCTTATTTACCCTCTTCTTTTTCCGTCGTAATATAAAGTTTTTTCAAATCGCTGCTTTTGTGACTCATTCATTTTTACGAGGGGGCTAGTGCAAAGTTTGAATTATTATACTAAGATATAAACGAGATATCTGAATTAAAGCTATTCTGCATATCAATTGATCCTTGTGCATATAATGTTATCAGTGACAGCTACTCGTGTTGTTTTGTTTTATTTCGGAAAGCCGTAGATTAAAGCAGCACTTAGAACCGTAAAGTTGTAATTATTATACCGGGGTTTCCTGAAAGCTTGATTATTATCTCGCAGTATCGTAAAGTTTGAATTAATATCCAGATGTATCGTTAAGTTTAAATTGTTACTAAAAATTAATCGAGATAGGAACTTTATCTTTATTTATTATTCTTCTGTACATAATCACCTTCCAGAGTTATAACACCTGCCAGCGTTCCTAGATCTTTCGAACTCCGTCATGGTAGATCTCGACAGATTGAACTCTATCTTCTCCATACTCTGGGTGACTTCAGTCGACGGCTTCCTGAGACCAAACAAATCAACATGATTAAATGTAACTTACAACGTTATACACAAAAGAATTAATTGGTATACAGAATAAATTTTATCCACATATATCTTGGTTAATTCTTAGAAATAATTCAAATTTTATGTTACCCCTACGTATAATCCTAATTTAGTTAGACATTGAATGATATTTTATAGATTCCTTTTTAATAAAATACGCATATCTACTGCCGTCTAATGAATTTAGATTGTGAATGACAAGAAATTAAATATAAGCTATGTTTTTAATGTATTTAATATTAAACACGTACGATTACAGAAACTAATAATCGCTGATAGATATTGAAAACTCACTATTTCCTGTGATCCCTTAAATTCCGATTTGTAAGTTTTAACAGTACTTGGACTTAATGCAGAAGTTTTATCAGTAAATGGAGATTATTAAAAAAAGAACGCTTTCTATATAGCTTTGTGTGGCCGCTCCATCCAGCAGTGTTCCAGATTCCATTTGTTGTCCTCGTCAATTGACTGAGGTTCAAATCGACGACATCCGTCTCCAATTGTCCTCGTTTTGCTTCTCAGTGTGACGTTAATAAGCAATGAACCTCTCCAAATTTTTACCGCACACCAACAGAAGAAATTGGAGCCTCGACAGACTTAATGGATCTGCAGATCGTGTATCAACCCCACTACACTGCGGTCTTAAGTGGCATTAAGACTCGAATCCCCAACTCGACGGAAACAAAGTAGGCTGAATGGTCGTGACCATGCCCACTAGGCTTCTGCGGAAGCTCCAAATAGGTTTGCATTTAAATAAAATCTAATCTGCCTTACCAGACTGATCGATGAATCATTTTTTCTTGAAAGATGGCCGTCAGCACTTGACGTGGATAAAGCCTGTCGTCCGGACTAGTTCGTCCTTTACGAAATTTACTGCCCGATTAGAAAGCTGAATCGAGAGAGAGAGACTCTGTCCCACACACAGAGTTTGTAAAAGACGACTAATCTCAACTGGACACTCATTTTCTGCAGTTAAAAATTGCCTCACTGCACGTTGACTACGTTCGGATGTATCCGCAATCCGACCGGCAGAGATTTCCTTCCTTCTACATAGTCACGAAGACAATTGACGCATTCCGAATACCTCGCCTGCTTTCCTACCTTTCAGAGCTTTCTCTTTGCGTATGCACAGCAATCTGCCTTTTCAAGCGACGCACGTGTGACAATCCCACTTTCATTTGAGTGACCCTTATATTAAATAATCGAATAAATTCTTGTTCTTGGTATTTCAAAAACGAGTTTTTTTCCCCACGAAGGATTGTGCTCATAAGATAAGTTTCACGTTATTATAATGTGCTGTCATATATTAAACGGTGTCCAAACTAGTTTCATGCTTATTCACAGATTGCGCAGCAACCATTTGCAACAAGATCGAAATTTATTTCAGTTTTACAGTTTTCTCTAAATGCTGAACAGAATGTAGCCAACAAAAATCATTCATTACAATTAAAAAAATTCTACTTCTAATTTCTTTTCCATAGCCTCTAATAAGTTGAAAGAAATCAATTACAGTGGAACATAGCTTACCGAGCACCTCTCATGAAAAGCAATTAGCATAACCAGCAAAACAAATCTTTAAACGAACCATGTTTCGCATAGCGAGTGACGAGGAGAGTGAAGTCCGGTTTGAAAGCCTGCTACATCAGTCCATCTCCAGCTTTCGTTCCACTAACACTACACACATGGTTTCCTAAGAAAGCGTAGCCGTTTTCTGGCAACCTCAGTATCGCGGCGAAGGACGTCACTAAAACGTTGTCTATGTAAATTACGTGGTGTTGTTTCCAAAAGAGCGTTGAATATGAGGAAATCTCGTCACAGGTTTGCATAGTCAAAGTTTTAGTGAAGTCATCCACCACAATATTGCAGTAGCAGATTACGGCACCAATATTTTAGGAAACCGTAGCTTTAGTGTGGGTTGTGATTACACATTTTTCCAAACTTATATTCAGTTCCTGTAGAGCCTGTATCAAAGAGATTGTGTCCTTGGCCAAGATTATGGAACTGGTGGTGAATAACAATGATATCTATGAGCTTGTGGAAGAGCATAGCCAAGAGTTCCCCATCGAGGAGCTTCTAGAGTTGCATTACGTTTTATAATAACAAGTTGTGGCGGAGAATTTATCAAAGGAGTTAGAGGCAGCAGTAAAGTAACAATCTTCTGGCGCATGGTGAGAAACGCTGAAAGCAAAGAAAGCTGCTGCGTTGTATGTTAAAATCATCGCCCTGATAAGATGATGGCTTTGGATACTACAAATTTATTGAATGGTAATGTTGTGTCGATCATTCACCAAATCTTGAAACATCGGCAGAAACAGATGTCTGTAGAGTCAGAAGACATCTGTTTTTGCCGTAATTAATAATTCTGTCTAGAGTCTAGACAGCTTTCAAGTAAAAACGAATAAATTATCCATAATAAATAATAAGCGGTTTGTTTTCTGCAAATTTAATTAGCATTCTCATTTGGTTTATTGGTTTATTATGCTGTACATAAATATTTTCTTAGCAATATATGTATTATTTATTTGAATAAACGTCATTCGTAAAACTTTTTAAGTATATTTTGGCATGGAATTCACTATCGTATTTTACAATCATTTAGATGGAAACCATCAAGGGGTGTCAGTAATCTAAACTATTATCCTTAAAAATGCGAAAAAGCCTCATTTTACAAATCAATATAACTTACCAATGAAACAAGGCACAAACTTGCCCCTTTTATCGTGCAACATTCATATATGTTTACATTAATTCTCACATTTTGATATGATTTTAAAAAATTCTTAAAAATAAAAGGAAACATAAATTGGACACTTTTTTCAAAATTACAAAAATCAATTTTTTATTTTGCGTGTAGGATTCATAAACACAATATTGTTAAAAATTTATGAAAATAATATTATTGTTGAAAAATATACGATTTCCAAGTCATAAATAATTCTTAAAAATTAAAAGAAAGAATTTTTTTAAAATACACTTATTTTGAAAATTATAAAATTTAAAGAAAAATCGAATCGAATTAAAAAAAATTTCTGTCGCTACATTGCTTAAAAATTATGTGTGATGTATAAGTAAGAAAAAGCTTATTTTGAACATGTGTATGAAATTTCAAACTACTGTATCAGCTGAAATCAATGCGATCTATTCTTTTTACGAAAAGAATTCAAAGAAAATATAATTTATTCCGATAAGCGTTTATTTAAAATAGTTAATAACACAGGTTATTATTATTTTTTAATTTATTACAAATTAATCAGAAGAGTTGTCGCATTCCATTAATAGACTTAGAATTTAGCGCGAGTCAATATTTTAATGGGAAATGTTATTCGAAAAATATTACGTTATATATTCGGGCTAATATAGTACTATCGAAGAAATCTTGCGAACAAATTTAAAAATTTTATTTTGAGAGAAATGAGGTTAAATGTTAAAAAATAATATTAATGTTATTTAAACGAGGTTAATTATTTTGTAGGTAACTCTGGAAGTTTTGATAGTACTGTTAAACTTATGGCCCCTAAATGTTCAGAAAAAGATTAGACTCTAACAGAGTTTTTTTCCGAAAAACTGAACATTTTAAAATGTAACGGTCATTCAAAGTACTTAGTTAAAAACATTGCGACTAGCATGTGATACTGAGTAACAATATGAAACATTCATTTCGCAAACTTTAATGGCAGCGACGATTTATAGCAATTGTGCGCCGTCGGCCGATTCCTTGTCATCTCTCCTGTTGACGTCTCCCTCAATCTGCGCTTTGAAATGAAAGCCTCGCGGTATGGAATCGCGTTTCACTTTCTTCATATAATGAGCCAGATTAGAAGAGAGAGATTTAATTATGCAAATGAGAGAAGCAATCCATCGCAATGCGGTGTCCTTGAGGAAGATGAATTTTCTGCCTTTCATTCCAAGGGTCTGTTTCGGAAGAGGCTTGAGGATTTTCCGAAATTTAAATTCTCGCTTTCTAGGAGGGGAAATTCACCATTGCTCCACAACTCCGGAGCGATCTAAAGTGGATTGGGAAGAGAGCGCGAGTCGTTTGCTTAATGGTATTCAGAACTATAAAAGGTTAGTGAATTCATTTGTAATGGCATTGAGGTTCCGTATTAGTGTAATCGATTTTCTTCTATCTGTATTGTTATTTTGAGTAACAAGGATTTCGCATTAGAGCACAGCAAGTATCTGCCATGCAAGAGATTAAGAAGAAACAAAATGCCAGTGGAAATTCCGTTTAGGATGGATTGATAAAACTACAATTAAATTTTCTTTAACTACCTTAAGTGTTCTTTTATCAACTATTTTTGAAATTTTTTTAAACAGGTGTGACGTTCGGCTATTCGTGATTTTCCCTTATCTAACCTCGAGTTATGTTGGTTATTTGAAAGGCATAAAATTAACAATTCCTTCTCAACCCAAATGAAACAAGATTAGGCAAATTAGATGAAAATTAAAACTGTAGTGAACTGAATTATAGATTCTGATATATAAGTGAAATAGAATCGAAAGATAAATGATGGGAGATAAACGATAACGACTTGCTGACAGATATTAGAAAATTAGTTTGAAGCAACGTTCTTATTCTTTTGGAATGAAGTGATTCGTAGTCAAAATACTAAGTGACGAAACTATTGTTAGTAAGAAGTGTCTGAGTCTGAATGAGTGAATGGGTTAGCTAAGACTTTATTAATTGACCATACTCTAGATTTTGTGATTTAAAACAGATTCGAGAGAGAGTGACCTCATATATTATTTTGCAGATAATAAAGTGTTTTGTCCAGCTCTTAAGTATCCTCAATCGGAGGTTTGTACTACATTCACTATTTAATAAGACTTTAAGACGGCTTTAGAATTTAGAAAATGAAGGAAATACGTCACACGGGAGATTGATTTACTTGTAAAAAGCGTATAAGGCTATAAATATAATTTCTCGGATTAACCAGTTACTCTACCAGTTACTAAAACAGTTATTCAATTTAATGCTAATGTTCAATATGCAGAAAATTTATACAGAGGTAAGAACTTATAAAATGGCTCAATTTATATTAATGAAGAAACTCGCGATTCTCTTAACCCGAGGTTTAGTAACCATGGACCCGACTTCCGCGCCTTAAAGGAGGTATTACTGATATTTAAGTTACAGATAATTAAAAACAGATAATTAATAACTATTTTTAACAAGCTATGTTCACGTATATGTATGCAATAAAAATGTACTCGTATATTTCCTGTTCAAAACTGGTGCTTATATTTCAAACTACTACTTATCCTCCGACCGTGCTGATATTTCGAAACACGTAACAGTCCGACGACAGTAATAAATACCATAGTATACTCAAGCAATGACGGGCGCAAAGGGACTTGGGTTTTGCAATTAACAACGTCCAACTGAATTGAAATTTTGCAAACTCGTATAGCTCGTATAATTACTTTTTAGTCTTAAATTCCTAGACTAAAACGTGACCACGGAAGCCTAGTAGTCATGGTAGCGGACTCGAGGCCAGGGATTTTCATCGAGTCGTGGGTTCGAGCCTTTGTGACGCACAAGACCCACCATTCAGCCGAGGCTATATGTATTCCCAATGGAGTGGTGTGCAAGTTAGGAGAACGAAGTGCCTGCTCAGGTGCCATCCTCGTCAACTGACCGAGATTCAGAATTACGAGGCTCATTACCAATAGCCCTCGTGCTTCTAGAGCGACGCTGATAATAACCAACGTAAAATAATGTATATTTTATAAGCAATTGAGGAGGTGTTAATTCTTCTTTTGATATATATATATAAGTAACTTGGTACTTAAATTATCAATCATTACCTGAGTATTTTAGTTAAGCGACTGAAATTTTAACAAATTATAAATGTTTTACATTTTGAAAAAAGTATTTTTATACCTTTTAGTCCATCTTTAAGTAAATGCTTGATTTAAAAATATTTTATTTTTATTTTTCGAATAAATTTGCACAACATATGTTAATTAATTAAGATACACTTTATTGTAATTTACATTAACTTGAGGAAAGCATTTTAAAAAGCACACAAAACGTCTCTTTACATACGTGAATTTCTAACCTCTCTCGTCTTGTCTTGCTATTTTTCCAAATAGGGAAAAAGAAACCTGTAAAGAACTTTCTTCGGCACTAAGCCCTTTTTTGTTAGGGTATTCAGCCATCTGTAGATGACTTTTGGAAACCAAAGAAATTATCTGTCACAAAACTTGTTTTCTCTCTTTTTACGCTGACGCGCGTGCCTTCTTTCTCGAAAAAGACATCGAGAAAAGTTTTTAAAAGATTCGCCTTTTTTCCCTCTTCCAGCCCAATGCGGCGAAGACATGTCACCTCGAGGAAAATTATTCCCACTAAGCCTCTGATGCTACTTCACTTCACTTTATTTCCGCCGCTCTGGATTCATTTATTTATGAAGTCCAATGTCGAGAGAGATCTTTCTTGCAACCTTCTTTATCGGAGTAGAAGCGGTAGGGAAAAAAAGAGGGAACATTCATCGAATCGAGAGATATTTTTGTTAATTCTGGTGCGGATGTGGTTTGGACTGTAATGATATAATCTGTCGCTTTAATTAGACCTTTTTTCGTTCCATTCGTAATAAATTTATACCTAGCAGAAAGTTTCTGTTTTACCGACTGACTTCTCACTGTAGAACTAAGCAATTATCTGTTAGCGAAGGACTTCATAATTTTGATCCACAGTCAGATATAGACGATGACTCCCGAGCAAATATATAGGGTTATTCAAAGTGTATCATTCTATCTCAAAATTCTATATTTTCAAAACCAAATGACACAAAAGGATAATTCCTACATAAATACAAAGGGAAAATACGAAAGTCTTATATTGAGGAAAATAAATGGCCCTCGTGTGTTCATCATGGAAATATTTCACGAAAGCTGTTTTAGAAGCTTTCACAGAGCTATCTTGTAGTTGGATCGTTCACAGTGGACCAGATGACTTGATACTACACTGCTAACCACCTAAGCCACCTCATACGGTCCCAAGTGATTTCTTTCTTTTGGATTTTGTGAAAGATCAAGTGTATGGACCACCATTTCCCAGAAATTTATGTGAGCTTAGACAATGGATTTCTGTAGCTGTACAATCAATTACACTGAAACCTTACTACTTGTTTGGCAGGAATGTACATATCAAATTGTCATTACGTGTAATAAAAGGAACACTTGCAGAAAAAAACAGAGAAAACTTCCACGTTTCCCCTTTGTATTCATGTAATATTTATCATTCTGTGTCGTTTATCTATGAGAATTTGGAACTTCGAAATCGGATGATTCACTTTGAATAACCCTGTACTTCATTCTTTCATCTCACACATCACACGAAAGCATTAAATATAATGTCAAGAATTCCCATTTCTCCCTCGCAACAGTCTTTAACAAAAAAAACAAAACAAAATGGAGCTCTTAACCCCATAACCATCAGGCTCTACCAACTGAATAAGAGCAATTCCCGGATTTCTTATGCTCATTTAAATTGACGATATTAAGGTTCCCATAAATCGGCTGTTTGGATTTCTTGAACAAAATGTTAATGCAAGGGAATTTTTACTACTAATCTTTACTATTTTTATTTTATCTATTTGAATACAAAAAAAGTGCATCTGAAAAAGCAAAAATTAAAGAAGAATTAAATTTTTCCTCCTATTTTTAAAAAATATTTTTACCTTTATGTTCTAATGATTCGTTTGTGGGGCTTCCTGTCTTTAAAAAATATTCTAAAATATTATCAAAATCGTGAAGAAATTGTAATTCGGCAGAAACCTTCGTTACTGCTTGCTCTTTCAGGTGCACCTTTTTGCATTCAAATGAGTTAAATAGACTAGATGACGATAGTAAAAATTCCATGAGATTAACATTACGTTCCAGTAATCAAAATGGCCGGTAGAGGAGAGTCTTAAGTCATTGAAACTTGTTGGTGCCTCATATTTAATAGATAAATCACTTTTCGCTTTTCAGCTTTATACTATATGTTCTATTTTTACCGCTTAGATTCTTGCCCTTAATAATGCATTATAAAGTTTCTCAAGTTCAAAAATTCAACAATTAAAATTTTATTGTCTTAACAGAAGCCTTGAGTGTATTGGAATCTATGAATACCAGAAATTATTCACCCCTCCAATCATAACTTACTCATTATAAAAATACATAAACTTAAGCATTGAAATACTCAATTGTTGTTTTGTTGGATAACCATCCCCACACATCGGAAACAAGAGCAACGGAAGAGTCGATCGTGATGCCAAATCTGCACCTGGTGAAATATCTATCACCATTTCATGCAGTGATATCATAAAATACATTAAATCAAATATTTATGACCACTAGAAAGATTAATGGAATCTTGAAATACGTAATAAACTGAATCAAGTGAAATTCCCAATTTCTTATTGGAATTCACTATCATGTGGAAGATACAAGGTCACACAAACGCGTCTATGGATTGGACACACGAAACTTGTGCACAAACTCTTCATTCTAAAATAAGGTGACCAGATTTTAACATTCGAAAAGCGGAACACCCTTGACGGGGCGAGGGGGGGGGAGGTGATTAAAAATTTGTTACCTAAAAAATTTATCTACCTTTGGCATTTAAGTAAATTACTCACCTAAATCACCTGAATAGCTTATTTGTTGACATCACTTTAACTAGCACGCAGTACGATATGCATCGTATGAGAGACAATTACAAAACTCAATATACGACGTTGTTACTTAGTGGACGACCAACAAACTCCTTATACCCTGACCCTTTTTACTCTAAAAATCCTTTCCGTTTCCAATTTTTGTATAAGATGTAATCCCCTTGCAACAATGTTCCAAATGATGCTAGATCGCTAGCGGAACTTATCACCATAAGAATAAAATCTGTCGAAGTGTACAAAGTGTTCTCTCTGCATTTTACAGCTACAAAATGTTTAAATCGCTGCCAATGCCGAAAAATGCCACTGTTCATTAAGTCCAAACAATGATGGTCGTATTCTAGCAACTGATCAAGGCGAACTTCGATAAGCAGTTCTCAACAATTATTTTTATTATTAAAGTTTAACAAAAAGTTTGCAAAAATAATATAAAACTCATATCCTGGTGAAATAGCTACATGGAAGACGAAAACCGTATATTCTCTTCCCATTCTCAAGCCGTTCCATTTGCTTGTCGTACATTCTTTCTAAAAATCGGGACTTTCTGGAAACCCTGCGGGACGCGGGATAAATTGTTAGAAATCGGGACTGTCCCTACCTTATTCTAGGAGAAAGGCAATGTGTAATCACTGGGTGGGACACGTCCTGATCAAAAGTTTTGTATTTAACTATACTCGTTTTAAACATTTTAAATCCTGCACATCAATTTTAATTGACTTGGCTGGGAAAAATCTCTGGTCAAAACTATTTTACTTTTTACCTGGCATCGGTTTCACTCCATACATATAATTTTTTTTTCTTTTCAAAACTGTTTTGTATTCTGTTGTAGCAGGATATAGTTATCGAAATCCTCGGTAGATGTAGCTACTTGTACCAAGTACATTAGATTCGAATTGCGTGACTTTCTTGATACACGGTGTTCTCCCCACTGCGCCTTGATGTCAATATGAGAATTTAAACACTGTTAAGGCATTTAAAATTTTGTGTTTGTAGAAGTAGCCGTAAGATTGTACCATTATTGCCCTTAAATAATGTCTTTCATCAAGTTATGTATTGAAACCCTTTACTCAAGTAGTCGACGCAAACATATTCGAATTCTTATGGAAAAGCGCCGAGCAAGACCAATTCGTGTATCATCAAGGATTAAATTGTTTTATTTAATCAAATAACAATTAATCCTCTTGTATTAAACATAATATGTTTCAAAAGTACTCATAGCCACGAATCTGAAACAACCGACCAAAATAATACGAATATTGACATTTGTGATCTATAACGAATACTGAAGGTTGAATAGCAAAGGCCTAATTTTTTTTTTTTTATTACTGAGTAATAAACGAGATATCTGGATGAAATTCTTTCTGCATAGTAATGGATCCTTATATTTTTCAGTGTCTCACGAAGCCAATGAGCTGGAGCTGAGATGGGAGCGAGAACCCGGGGGAGTGAGTGGGGCCACCTCCCTTCGCTACCACAATGCCTACCTCGTCCAAAACAAGACGGGGACGTGCGACTCGCACCACACGTGGAGGGGTGAGTAGTCCTTGCTCAATCGATGAATTCATGTTTTGCGAAAGTCCTCAAATAAATATGTGTTCTAAACTGCTAATACAAAATTGATTTTTTTAATATTAAGTTAAATATTCTTAATAATATTGCGGTGACTACATTTAACAAGTTCGTAAGTGGTTTCCTTTATATCCGGGTTCGTAAGTGGTTTCCCTTATAGGTTTTGGAGGAGGCTTGGCCAATTTCATTCCACTCAAAATTACTAAAGATATACGTCATCAGAGATCTTCTAAACGTTAGACTAGAGCATCGCATCCGAGGATTTTGTACTAATTTTTCTAGCGTGTGATTAGCACCAAAAAATTTCATATTTGCATAACAAAAGAAAGTTCCACAAGTACTTTATCTGATAGTAAACATCAACAGTAATATTTTAAATTACACTGGTTATCATAAATTAAGGAAAAATCACAAAAATAGCGATAACTCTTTCAAAAGTAAGCCAAACCGTGCAAAATTTGCATATGTTGTCCACTAAGAGTAGCTGAGTAAAATTGCAATATGCAAATTAGTGACGCTGCACTCGGCTTACTTCATCTGCCTGGAGCATAAAAGTCCAAGTTTGAGAGAAAGCACACAAATTTTACTGTGATTGCGACATTGAAAATCTGAGATAGCCAATTCGTAATAATGACCTCTAGGCATCATTTGCCTGAAGAACTACGATGGAGAGCCATCGGGAGACTAGAGGCAGGGCAGAGTCAATCAGAAGTGGCCAGATGGCTAAATGTGAGTCCATCTGTGGTTCATAGACTTTGGAGGCAATTTCAAACCACAGATTCGGCATCTAGGAGGTTCAGTCAAGGACGGCCAACTGTTACGACCAGTGCCGATGACCGATATTTGACATTAAGTGCACGCAGGAATAGACCCGCTACTCCGACACATCTTAGATCCTCTCTTGCTGCAGCCACCGGAAGGTTGGTGTCAACGTCAACTGTGCGCAGAAGGCTCCACGAAGGTAGTCTGTATGCGAGACGACCAGCCATTTGCGTGCCGCTCACATCACGCCATAGGAGAGACCGTTTGCAGTGGGCCCGACAACATGTCCACTGGACGTCAGATCAATGGAGGCCTGTTCTCTTTACGGATGAGTCCAGGTTTAGTCTAGAAAGTGACAGTAGACGTTATTTGATATGGAGAGAACCTGGGACCCGTTATCATCCATCAAACATCCGTGAAAGAGATGCATACGGAAGAGGCAGTGTCTGTGTTTGGGGAGGCATATCCTTAGGAGGGCGCACAGACCTCCATGTCTTTCCAAGGGGAACCGTGAATGCTCAGGTTTATCGAGACAACATCCTTGATGCTTATGTGCGCCCATATGCCGGGGCGATTGGTGATTGCTTCCTGTTACAGGACGATAATGCAAGACCACACAGAGCTCGCATTGTTGATGATTATCTTCAACAGGAAACAATTACGCGCATGGAGTGGCCAGCTCGATCCCCGGACTTGAATCCTATCGAGCACGTTTGGGATGCTCTAGGGAGGCGTGTATCTGCCATCAATCCGCCCCCTCAGACTCTTGCCGCGCTTGCATCTGCTTTACAAGAGCAATGGCTCTCACTTCCTATTGAACTGATAGACCGCATAATTGAAAGCATCACACATCGCTGTTTGTGCTGTATTGCTTCTAGAGGCAATCATATTCCATATTAAAGGTACTTTTTCTATTGCAAACCGATACTTCCAATTTGTTTATTTTATACATGTGCTAATTTCTATACTACTATTAATGTCTGATAATTTCTTTTTATGTTGTTTAATACCTTACTATGTGTTGTATATTGTGGGTAAGTTTCATAAAATTCCATGTGTAATTTCTTGAGTTATCGCGATTTTTGTGAATTTTCCTTAATTTATGATAACCAGTGTAATTACAAGAAATTAGGGTAAATATTACTCTCTAGGTATCTTGTCCTATAAAGCAACCTTCTCAAACTCAGCAGCCAAACTATCATACAAAATTATGAATATGTTTAAAGATAATAGGTATTAATGATAATCTCCTTTGTCCATTCGCTTGAATCACTTCCTGACTAGAATGAAATCTGGATTTTATCCACCATTTCGGTGTCACATTCAACATTTATCTAATTGGCACAGAGCGCTCGACAATATGGCAATGACTATTTTAAATATATGTTGAAAAGGCTCGCTTTGTCCCAAGAGTTTCATCTACAAAGGAAACCGTCTGGTGTAAATCTCACACTCAACGAGAATACCGACACATTGGTTAAAATGGATGTGCGTGAGTTATAGGCTCTAAAAGGTCTTTTAAATTTTTTGAAACTATATTGCATACTTAAATGTAATGACTGAACCCACTTTCACACCCACAAGTGCATCAGTGGCATCATAGTATTCCACCGGGAGATTCCTTGATCTCTTAGTGTGGTAGGCAAAAGCAAACCACTTTGACTCGCTTCTTCAGTAAACATCTGTGACAGCCCTCTTCGAACCACTTCCAACATTCTAACCATGCCATAAGACGGCTTATTAAATAATCTATTTCTGCATTTGAGTAGATATGCAAATTATAAGTGAGTATGTACATGTAGTGTAGGCATTTATACCCACGCAACTATCAGAGGAACACACCAGAAGAAAAGAATTAGTTTGCTTTGTTGATACGAATATTTTCCTCCGCCAAATATACAGCATAAATTCCCTCTTGGAATACGGATTTCCTTCTCTCCGTTGCTGGCTAGGACCTGGAAATTCATTCTGAATTATTAGCACATGTCTCAAACCATGAGGATTCATAATTCTCGCTGCAAAACTATACAGAGTTCCCTGAGGTTATTTGCTGTATATTCGAGTCTTGTACCATCGATGTCTAAGAGGTTATTCGATAGTGATTATTTGTCACTGTGCTTCATACTAGCGTGAACATGTTGCGATACAATCTGTATCTCTTCGGTTATGATTTCGTTAATATGTTTGTAAATTTTTGAATTAACTTATGATTTTGTTCTATTTGAACGAGTGATATTCTCATACACAATACGATACTAAATAGCAAAAATTTTGTTTAAAATATTAAATAGTCTTGGATCATTCGCAACTATTTATCTGAATCATTTAAAGTGTGGTATGTGATTGCGCATCTTATTACCCCCTTCACATCTTAGTTCCTTGACTTAACCCAATGGGGGAGGGGGAGAGAATTAAATGTTTTCCAATCTATGTATTCCAAGTATTGCATTATTCAAGCTTCTATTGTTTGGGGTGTATCATCACACTGGCAGCTGCGAACACCGCGCATAAAGGCAAACGTTTTAGCTTATCTATAGAGAAACCCTTATTTACAGACCTTCACTGTTCCAGATCAATTCCATCCACATTAGTAAGTTCAATACATATCATTTCAAGTGTATGTAAAATGTAAATTCACCGTAATCAAACAAGTACCTATGATAACTGCAGAAATTATCCGATTACTCCATTTTGACATCCGAACCACCAACCTACCATTTTATCGAACCTTTCTAAAAGCTTGACATCACCCAGTACATTTTATATATTTTCACAATAATTTCTTTGCAGTCCTAAGACATTTGAAATAGCAGCTGTTGTCTTCGGGCTTTGAGAGTATCTAATGTACCTCTATGCAACGGAAACAACGGATAATAGAACAGAAACAACGGATAATAAATTTGCTTGTTAGAAACAGATGTTAAGAGGACCAACTGTAATGTATATCCCGAATTACTTATTAAACCGTTGTAAAAATCAGGCAACCTTAAGTTTTCTCATTTCAATTGCGCCAAATTTATTTCTCGAGAGAATGATTTTGTACAACAACTTTTGTCGATTAATATTCCTAAATGCTACATTTAAGCATTTGTATATGCGGTTAATTACAATTTTTCTCGTTAGTTGCTTTTCTCAAATTATCACAATGCTAAACATCATGAAACTGTGACTTAAAAAAAATCTTTTTTCAATCGACTCTTTTTCTGTTATTTAAATTTCTCTCTCTCTGTATTATATATATATATATATATATATATATATATATATATATCCCAATTAAAATTATTTGTGTGCAACAAATTTGTTTGAAAGTAAAAGGTATGATTTTTTTACTTTAAAAAATTAAATTTACCTATGTTTTAATGTATTTGTTTTCTTTTTTATTTTTCTATTTGTGAACTTTTGAATGTTTATAGAATTTAGATTATTCTTGGATTAATGATAATGTAATTACTTAAGTAGAGATGATTGGATCAGTGAAATTACTTGAAACACACAGTTCAAATTCAAAGTAAGGAACAGTGTTTAAATTACACTATCTCTATTTTTGATTTTTGTTAATTATTTTCTTCTCTCATGAGAATTGTTACGTATTCATATTTTGGATAGCTTTATATTTAACTTCCTTGTCATTTTTAAGTAAAAGTTTATATACGTTTTGATTTAAAATTATTTTGCATAATTGTGTTTTGGTGAATTTATGGGTTTTTTCATTATAATATTTTGTACATTTTTTTTTTATTAAGAATAATATTTTTAACTTAATTGACTATGTTAATTTGATAATTTACTAATTTTTCAATCAATTCTGCAGTATTTGTAGTTTTATAGCTTTAATTTCAAAAGGTTTTAAGTCTGATTTTAGAGGTTAAATTTTTTAATTTTATATATATAGAAGGATTTTGTACAATTTAAAACTATGTCTAATTAACAATAATTATATATATATATATATATATATATATATATATATATATATATAAGGTCCGACTTCAGTCTTATTTTTTAAAAATTATTTTGTTTTGTACTATGGCTACAATTTGGAGTATTGCTTGCTTGGTTTATTCCAAAGTCAGGGTTTGTTTATATGTTTATTTTTAGAATTTTAAAAATTATTGATGGAGTACGTTGACCTTATCTTATTACTTTCCACCATAGGGCACCTTTTGATACTTTTTCATTTTCCTTGCAGGAAACTATAGTTGTCTTCGTGTGCTTCTGGTATTCACTCGCGACAAGATCTTCTACTTCAGCACCGTGTTCGGCCCGGGCGTCGTCCTGGTGACGAGTTCCTTCATCAGCTTCTGGCTGGACATCAACGCTGTACCCGCGCGGGTCATGATTGGAGTGACCACCATGTTGAACTTTTGCACCACTACGAATAGCTTCCGTTCCACGCTGCCTGTGGTGTCCAATTTGACCGCCATGAACCTGTGGGATGGAGTGTGCATGTTCTTCATCTACGCATCCATGCTGGAATTCATTATAGTCAACTACCTCTACAGGAAGTACCCACACCACCCGAGGGGGACGGGAGGGGGCGCTGCCTCATCGTCTTCTGGAGAAGGCATCAGGCCCCCTTCGTCGAACCTTGGGCGGTGGTGCGGAAACTTTGAAGTGAGTAGACATTTCTGTTAATTTATTTAACGCTTAAAAATATCATTTTTCTTTTCAAAAAATCCCACCATAACTATGTATTTCATAAATAAATTTAAAAATGTCTGAGTAAATTTTTTAATATAGCGATTTTTAAAACATAAATAACCAATTAAATTAAATGCAATTACTTGGTGAATGTGTGGCGAGTTTAGGGCTCACTCATATATTGGCCTCTTCATTAGACTATGGTTCAGAGTTGAGATGTATACTGTCTGTGGCTGGCAGACCTTGTGTCGGGTAGTCGGAAAATGTCAAACGGGTAAACAAAACTACTTTTTTGTAAAAGTTATGTAAACTAGATTTTATTTCGAAACATATTAGTTAAGTGGTTCACCTGCATTAACGTTAAAGTGATATAATTTAAACATATTAGCTTATAGTAATTTTCTTTATGTTGTCGTGACAACATAGGAGACATCATTAAAAATGATTAATTGATTTAAATGACAAGAGTTTCAATTTTAAAATAGCTAAAATTTAATTTCCCTAAATGTTTTTTGTACATTGATCATCTCAAGTATTTTTAATTAGTTTGTCGAGGCCGCCATAAGATAGTTTTGTGAACTTTTTCCAAACCGAGTAATATTCTTTATAAAATATATTAATGTTTGTAATAAATTAGTATTTTATATTTCTTTAATTAGATTGAGATATAAGAGTAAAGATATGTAATTGAAAAAGAATCCATAATTGTGAAAAAAAATTAATTTCATTGTCACTAAAATGCTATCGACGCTTTTTTTATTTGAGTACTAGAGACGAGAATCTAGACATCTTATTAGAAATTTTCTACTTTTAAAATGTTATCATAGAGTCCGGTTGGAATACTGTGTAGCAAAAATCTTGGCGACGGAGTTTTACTTGTAATAAATCGCGAAATGTAATAACCCTCAAATTTGTGTTTAAACATAACCGTTAGATGTGTATAAATTTTCTTTTCATTTTCGTATTTCACTTCTAAAATATAGAAATTTTCTTTTTTCTAGTTTTACTTCCGCTTTTGAACTAACACTTTCTTCATTTTATGGCCCTCCATTGTTATCATTAGTTATGTAAAAATAATTTACACATGTACGGAGACATATGTTTAATAGTTCTTAGTTTCATCAAAACAACAGAGCACACAAAATGGTAGAATCATCTTAACATTAACAAATTCCCAATTCAGCGCAAAGAGTACAGATCAGCTCGTTTTGAGAAGATAGAGGAGAGGACAGTTACAACTTTTACTTTTTGCTAAAATTTTACTTTTTCTTATGTTTCTGAATTTTTGCCTTAAGAAACAGGCCTGTTTGTATAGAAATAATTTTATTCTTCCATACCTTTAACGCATTATGTTGGTGATCAATGCATTCTACGTTTACCTGCGTCACTTGCGATGGGAGGCAGAGATCTCCTCTCTAGTGTTTCGTTCTCTAACAAGAGTGTTGTGTAAGCAAAAGTCTTACACACCTGTCCTTTACAAAGCACCTTCTGCAGGCAGGTGATAAGACATAAAAAACCTCAAAAGTTTTCCTTTCGTTGCAAATTTAGTATTTGTCATCGTTTTAGGTGTAATTGCAAGTGCTCAGAGTTCGAAATGTTGTTTTTTTTGGGGGGGGAGGGTAGTCAGAGGTTTACTTTTATCTCTTACATCTAAAATCTGTTTGAAACTTTTGCCTGTTTAAAAAACCCCGGACTGATATTAAGCCCATAGACATCATAATTTCGAGGCGCATTCCCTTCTGTTATTTTTAACGTGTTTCGTCATATGAATAGCTTTGCTAGAAAAAGAAGGTAAACATCAAGAAAAAGTGGGTTCTGTTCGCTGTACTTGTTATAATTGCTCGCAACATTGTTGTTGCTAATCCTATCCGATTTAGCCAACTGGATAGATCAGATCCTTGAACCCCAAAACACTTAAAAAGTCAACGACAGGAAGAGGACTCCGGGTCAAGTCCTCCCTGGAAACCTCAGGCAGAAAAAAAAAAGATGTCCAGAGTTACAATTTCTAAAGACGGGCAAGATTTTGTTCTCCTCGTCACATTTGAGGCACCTCAAGTGACCGCTTAGAAGTCTTGGCAATGTAATCTGCTGGATCCGATCGCAACTTTGAGCACTTGGAGTATTTGTGGAAAATGATGAATCTAAATTCATGAAAATTGTAATTAAGTTTTTAAAACCTTTATCGGATCCAAAGGCATAACTGGTTATTTAGTTTTTTTTCATATGCTTTCATTTTGCGCTCTATATGTATATGGAGTTAATGTTACTCAGTAAAACCTCAGTTACTTTCTGATTTTTAAAATCACTCAAAGGATGTGGGCTAAACTGCATTTTCACCATTTTTCCTTTATATAATAAAATGTGTTATGCACTCCAGTATAAGGTTCTAGATATTCCTCAATAAGTGTAAAAACAACATTAATCGATATCAAACCAAATGAAATATTATCACTAAAATCACGATGCAAATGCTATCACACCTTTTTAATATATATTTAACACGCATAGGGACAACCTAAAATCAGATTACTTCGATATTTGACAGGTAAATTTGGTCCTAACTTGTTCTCGTGTTCAAAAACTTGTATAGGTGATGCGTCGGGGTCAACATCTGTTTTGAAACTATATCAGTTTTGTCAAAGGCTAAATCAGAGATTGTAGTGATTGTCTCTCGCCAAGAGTCCTTACTATCGTCTTCTACTGTAGTAAAATCAGTATGACTATGTTGCTTTCTGATCGTTCAGACAACAAGTTAGCTTTAGACGAATCGGCGCTTGATCCAGAATTGGAATTGTGACGGCCCTTCTCGAGCCACTTGCAACGTTCTCACCTTGTCATGAGGCACTTTAGAACAATCTATTTTTGTATGCGTAGATATGCAAATTTCGAGTGTTCTGCGAGAGCACTAGTGGTATTGCTATGTATACCCGTTCATAACGCAATAAAATACAGAAATAGTTCAGCCTATCTACAGCAGGAGGAAAAGTAGTTTTTGCTTTGGCAATCCTTCTACTGTCCTCCGCCAAATATCTAATTTGAAGAGAGGTATATGCTTTCGCGTCACGAAGCAACACGAGGGCCAATGGCGAAAGACCTCGTAATTTTGAACCTCTGTCAAGTGACAAGGACGACATCTGAGCTGCAACCTCCCTCTCTAAACTTCCACACCACGTCAATTCGGGACCGTAATCAGATTTAACGGGCCTCAGCTCCGTTACATGGCTGGTCTTTAGCGGCATCAGAGACTTCCATATCTCCAGGAAAACAACCCCAACAGAGAGACACGACCATAACCTCTAGACTATCGCTGCCATGCAGTGCATAGAAAAGTAGATGTCGCTCACCATTCTATTTCAACAAGTAGTTCTAAAGACGCCGTAATGCGTTATGTCAATTGTGAATTTAAATCATCAATGCCAGATGGCATCGCTGTCCTTCAACATCCAAATATTGATATTTCTTATAGTGTGTTGTATTTTAATAATAATTTTTAATTTTGAAATAATTTAAAATTAAGTAACAATTAATGCTCGTACGTGTTATATTAGAGAACTAAAGAATACTAATTTAACCAGCTCTAGTTCAGAAGAACATTCTAAAAAAAATTTTTCATCTAAAATGGTACTTTCATTTTTGATTTCCAACTTTTTATGTGTACGTTCATACTTTTTATTTGTATCAAATTATTGGTGATAAATTATACATAAATAATTTAACAGATATAAAAATAGTATTTAAAATAAGAAATATATAATAATTTGAAGAATTCTTCTTACTTTCAATTACAATGTGGTTAGTTTCACTATCTTTCTCTTCATTTTAAATATTCTTTGTAAGTTTTATATATCAGCTTTGAAAGAATTAAAAGAAATTAAGAATTAATTATTCACAATGAAAGCCACAGTAAAAGTGAGGTTTTCGGATGCAGTGCTATAAGACCCTGGTTAGATGTATTCTGATTTAACCTAATTAAGAGTTGCCATTTTTAATATGTTTATAAAAAAAATTCAATCAATTCAGTTCAATTATGAATGAGAGAAAGAGAGAGAGAAGAGAGACATTTTCTAACTTTTAATAAGCGTGATATTATTAACATACTTTTGTCATGAAAATCTCATTTGATCAGTGAATTTTATGATTTATTGCATCACTTTGCGAAATGAGGTACCTAAAATGGAATAATTTTATTTAGCTGATAAACATTTCTTACAATTATTTTTGTTTATTAGCACTTGTGAATTATCCATTCCTTTTGAAACGTTTTATTAAAACGTGTTCGTTCTAAAAACATAATCATAATAATTTTTTCAGATTTAATAAAATAATTTACTAAACTAGTTAATTACTCAATCATTTTGAAGAATAATCAAAAACATTCTATTACTTCTTAATTATTATAAAATTACCTATCATAGGCGTAATACATAACAAATTTTATTCAAATCTTAAGGTTTAATTTTAAGGTTTCAGTCTAAACTTTATTTTTAAACTTCTAGTTCGTCTGCATCCTTTCGGGAGGGAAAAACTGTTCTTAAATCTGTTAAAATATTTATTTATTTTACGTAATTTTACAGGGAAGAAAGAAAATTGTTTTTTAGCTCTTTGGACAAAAAAACATGTTTGTGAGACACTTCCTTTCAATATCAGGTAGAAATAAAGCTTTTCAAAAAGGTAATAATAAAATAAAATTTAGTTTTCTTCTCCGTCTTCATAAAAGGAAATAAAATTTTACGGAGAGAAACCTGCGGTTTTCACGAGCAAGAAAAATAAATGTTCTTGTTGAAGCGCGTGCGCAGAGTGTAGGTAACAACCCACCGTTGCCATGACAACTTTGACGTCATTGCCCGGGCTTTCCCAGATGTTTGAGGTAGAAACCCGCTGTAATCAAAAAATAAAAAGCAAAAAGAATCCGTGTTTGAGTACGAGAATTTAAAAGGACTACAGCCATCCTTTTACCGTATCTTAAATCATTCGTATTTGAGATGTTCATTCGGAGTTATTTCCAAGTTAGAAACTGAAGTAAAAACAGACAATGAATTTCTGAGCTGAAAAATACTTCATAAATTAATTAAAATATAGTTTTAAAAAAATTATGGGCATGACGTTGATTACCATATAAATCTGTACAAAATCGCAGTCCATTTTTCGATATTTTTTGATTTTTTAAAAATTTTAATGGTTTAAATAATATTCTTAATTTATTAAAAGATTTACACGTTAACAAAAGGACTAAATCAGGCAGCTCTTTTTAATAGCTTCTAAATATTTTGTGTAATAATATCAGTAGCCATCGTGAATAAGTTCCACCTTTTAACGATATTATTTTTTAATAAACTTTGAAATATTAACCAAATTCTTCTTCTTTCGATATTTGTCTGTAACACTGAAAAATGTGTTCAAAAAACTGTAATTGTTACTTCTGGTGCTTAGAAAGTTTCGAATTGCAAACGTGTAAAAAGAACGCTAACTTTTTGTGAGTTTTACGCGTGTGCTTTCTTTTCATTTGAAATATTCTAAACTGTATTTAAATATCAAAATACATAATTGAAGTGTTTGTGAAAATTATTAAATAAGTTTTCTTTGATAGCTGTAAAAACACCGACTTTTTGAAATAATAAATAGAGATTTATCATTCGGGTAAAAAAAAATAATATAATGCAAAGGGAAATAGAACTCAATGAAAGAGAAAATAATGATGATATGTCATTTTATCCTAATTCAAGGAGAGTTAATCATATTGGTACTGATATATCGTCAGTTAACGAAAATGTGGAAGTAATAAAACTGACCGAGAAATCGGTAAGAAACGTAATCTTGAAATACTGAAAGACTAAAAAGATTTATTTTAAATTTAGATATAAATCACTCGGATAAAAACTATGTATTTATATGAAGAAGAAACACAAAACTTGTGACAAAAAAAAAGGTTATTTATTATTTTTTATATAAATTTATTTTCCAAAACTGCCAAAAGATATGTCTTAAAGATTTTAAGATAATGCCATTGTCCCAATAAATACTTACGTTTTTACTTAAGCTTCCTATACGTATATTGTTTTGTTGCAGAAAGCCTATCCATAAAAAAAGATTTTACATACATTTCTAATCAAATAACAAGCCAAAAAAACTTTATAATTAATCTATTAAAATCATTAATTTTCTCAAATTTAATTTCCTGTACTTAACTGCACAGACTATTTAACGATTCAATTTCGAAAATTATTTTAACTTCTTCTTGCTCGGCGTTGCTAGTCACAAGTTTGGTGTTTTAGTGCTCGTATGGTCGGCGTCACACAGCGCACGTTTGATTTTTTAATGCCTAAACGGTTGCTGTCGCATATGTGACGAAGAAAAATATCGCATCGTTGATAGTGAAATCGTCGCTATTTACACATCTCGTTACATGGCGCGATTATTTTCGCTCTTCTTAACCAAGCAGCATGTGTGAGATATCTGTTATTTTTTTTACGTAGCATGATATCTGTTTGAATTTATACAGAAAAAAAACTGTTCAAGATATTCTTGCTATCCATTACCAAAAACTTTTTTAACGAAGTAAATAATAATAGATTTCAATATAGATTTTACACTCTGGTAGTCAAAAAAGTTTGCAAAGCTCTTTTCACATGGTAAGGTTGTAAAACCCCTTTCATTAGGTATTTTTACAAATTTCAATAACTTCTCTTATGAAGATATTTATCTTAATTATCACAAAGCATTTGATTTGATAAATATAATATAAGAGAGTATTTTATTTTAATTTAAAATTTGGATGCAGTGCAGGAAAAACAGAATGTCCTTGAACGGGATAGCATATGTATAACAACCAAAAGATCCTGAAGAAACTGCTTACTGACAAAAATATATATTTTCGAATTCAGGATAGAGCATATATTTGTTTTCTAAAATATACTTTAGGGGGTTGGAAATTCAAATAAGAAATCCATCAAGAAATAATTCAAAAGAGGAAATTTGATTTTTTTTTTTAGTAAAGCAATTCTCGAAATCTTCTAGCTTAATTTTAATTGGAGAATATAGAAAAGCTTAAACCATTTATTTTTCCGTGAGTAAATATAAGTTTATTGATTTTAGCGTTGTCTATGTCTGGTTTCGTTTTCTTGCAACATCGCCTCGAGATTTTCCACCTTTTTTTTATCTCATGAGAAACTTCATTCAAAACGTCTGCTTCACAATTCAATTATGCAGAAAATTACGCCTCCAATAAAAGTATATCAATGCTTTATTTATTTGCTTACTTTCTGGAGTACCCGTTCTTCGCACTTGTGAACGTTTAAAATAAAACCATGAAGAATGGATTGTTTGGAGTAAAGCTATACCGAGCGTTCATGTATGTTTATGTGATGTGACATTGGATATATTCTTTCCCTTATAGGAGAGAGGAAAAGTAAAAAAATTTATCGTTAAATGTGTGCGAGATATTAAAAGTTTATATAAAATCCCTTTATTGATGTTTTTAAAAATGCTTTGCTATCCTCGATTTTGTGTATGTGCTGTTAGAATCAGAGACAAAAAATTGTTAATTGGTGAAAAATAAACTTTAATATAGTGTCTAGTCAAACTTTTGAGACTCCAAATAACACTAGAAGACCCATTTTGTTTCTCTTAACTCTTTTTTAAGCAAAACTCTTACATAATTTAAAATGGCGCCGGTAGCTTAGTGGTCATGGCCGCGGACTCGCGGCGGGTGATTTTCATCGAGTTGGGGACTCAAGCCTTGATGCCACTTAATACCCACTGTGTAGATGGGGCTGATGCACGTTAAATCTGTCGAGTGCCAATGTCCTCCCTTTGGCGTGGAGTGGAAGTTAGGAGAGGGGGTGCCAGCTCGTCCTCGTCACTTAACCTAGGCTCAAAATTACGAGGTCCGTCGCCAATAGTCTAGTGCTATGTTTATAAAACCAAATTAAACACATAATTTTAAAAATAACCTAATTTTATGATGACAAATCAGGAAGAAAAGAAATTGGGTGCCATATAATAAAAAAAAATCTTTCTCTCGTGATCTTGTTGTCATCAAATATGACTGTAGAAAGAAATTGTAGCTCCTTTTTATGCAGATTTTGGTAACTTCGTTAATAATAGTTCCTGAAAACACTAAAAATTACATAAAAAGATGATGTTATTAATTATGAGAAGCACAGAACGAAAAATAACATAATCTTTCCAGTGACTATTTTTTTACCATGAAACTGCTTCCTTTTACTAATTTATAGCTTCTTGTTTCTTTGAAATAAAATATTATGAACAGAAAGAAAGAAAAAAGCTTTTAATCAAAATGCAAAATCAAAATTTTGATCAAAAATCAAACTGGTATTTCTAAACTTCTGTTTCTTTAAAATTATTTCCCCCCCCCCCGGGGGGGGGATGGTTTTGCTAATTTCATTTTAACATGTGCTAAAGTTTTTTTTTCTTTTAACTTCTCGAAAAAAAAATAGAATAACTCAAAGTGAATATTAATTATGGTAACGTAAGCGTACATTCGAGCCAGGCACCATAGAAACAATTACTATGAAAAGAAAAGAAAATATTTTTTTCGAATTCCTAATGCAATTTTATTTTCAGAAGCAAAGCCTTCTTTACTACAAAAATAGAGCCAATGCGAACAACAAAAGAAGTAAAAGCACACTTTTCTACCATGAAAACCAAATATTAAATTAAAAATTAAAATAATAGCAAACGATACATTCTTAGACAATAATATCCTGTTCGGGTATATCAAAATGAAAACAGACTGTAAGATATTAAATTAAATACATCTTAGAAGAAATGTAAATATATCTTTAGCGAACTGAATGTTAGTTTTATAATCATAATATATAATATGGTGTCGATCTTTTGCACCTAACACCTTGTGTCCTTTATTTCATTTCCATGCATTTTATTTCTCTCAAAACAAACATAATGTTGAAAAAGTGAAAGAAATTGGTTGACAAATGCGACATTTCAGAAACAAAGGGATAGGGTAATTCCTCGCTCCGTTAATCATTGACCTTAAAAAGTTTTTACCCATCATCTACTTTGATCATCTGTGTATTTCTTAATAAGAAAATAAATGTATTCTCTTTGCAGATTCAGCAATCGAGCGTGATGAAGGACAACAACAGCAACGATCCCAGCATCACGGGCGACCAGGTATCCTCGGCCAGGGCGGAGGAGGATACTAGGGCCGCTTTGTCCCTATTCGGGTGGCTCAAGAGGCCCCAGCCCATCCTGCCCCAAAATTATAACCGTCAGAGGCTCTCCAAGAACATCGACAACGTGTCCAAGATCCTGTTCCCTTTGTCCTTCGGCCTCTTCGTGGCCGCTTACTTCCTTACCTACGCCGTCATCAAGCCCACCCACTCGGAGAACTGGGAACTCCTTAGCAACGGATACACGAACTAACTGGCCAATCCGAAAGGACTGGCCACTACACTGGTGGCTCTTTGGAACACATAGACCAAAGTCTCAGAACTGGAGCTTAACATGTATGATTGAAAAGACGTTATTAGTTAGGGTGGAACGTAATTCTCAAATACAATGTCTGGTTTTTTCCTCTTTGACATTGAGCAACGGATACATGAACTAAATGGCCAATCCGAAAGGTCTGGCCAGTTCACTGGTGGCTCTTTAGAAAACATAGACCAAAGTCTCAGAACTGGAGCTTAATTTGGATGATTGAAAAGACGTTGGTAACCGGGGAGGAACGCAATTCTGAAATACGATGTATGGTCTTTTTCCTCTTTGACATTGGGTTTCTTCTTTGTTTGATAGACATCGGTTTCGTCTATCAAAACGTTAGATAAGAAGCTTTTGGTTAGGAAAAAGTCATCGATAGAAGTAACATTGCTGAACTGTTAGCTTCAATTTTACAGTGAGACTTTGTATCGAATGTTAAAATTTTTGAAAATAACGTAAAATTTCTTAAAGAAACGTTCCATGTTACTGATCTCGAACTTCGGGACTGACTACAATAGTCAAATGCCTCTGTGGTGCAACATGTCACATGTTAATGGGTTTAGTGATGCTATTCTTTGAAAAGAGTCTGCTTTTAGCTAAAGAATAATTAAGGAAATATAAAAATTATAAAGACCTCCAATCAATTTTATTTTATTCAGGATTTGAATAACCTCCGAGCCAGTTTGAAAAGAAAAAAAAAACTTTTTATAAGTGAACCTTTTTTTTTTGTTTTGTATCTTAAGGGGTCCATATCTACTGAAATGTTTATGTATGCATTATTAAATATTTATGTACGGATGCGGAAATTGAAATTTAAAAAATGTCTCCATTTAAGCTATAGAAAATATTATCGTCTCTCTATATAAAATTTCTAACTGAATGTAGGTAATATTTAAACCTTGCGCTGGGAAACAATGATTGGCTAGTAATTTGATTTCAGCCAAGTCTCCTATAACGCGGAATTCATAACACGATTTCTATATAAAGCGAAGCGGAAATTGTGATGGCTCTCGTATAACGCTGTCTCCTTATAAGCCGTTTTTCGTTCAAGAATATTCCAACGACTCAAACGGCTTGAAAAATTTATCGATGGCAACGCTAATTTGATATGTTCAGTTTTAGCAGATATGTTTATGGGTTGTTTAGCATTTCAATTTATCAGGGAATTTCCCTGAAAAGGAACACACAATAAAGCGTTACTCTCTTTCGATTTATTCTTAAATTGTCTTTAAATGTGTGGGGAAAAGAGGGGAAGGACTTCAAATATTTAACAGTGATGATTAATAATAAAACAATCTAAATTACATCAAAAAAAATTTTAGTTGATAATTTGATTATGAACTATGCATTATATTCAATAAACCCAAATTCTTATTTGTAAAAAATCTATATATTCATTACCATTCCTATTATAAAATTTTATTTATTAACCTGATCAATCACAACTTGATATTTCGAGAATGCAGTTTTATATAGTTCTGATTTATGTCTAATTTATTAATTTTTGAGATTCATATAACGCGGTTTGAAATTATTTAATTTGTATTAATTCTGAGTTTCTTATAACGCGGTATATTTCTATGTTTTACACAACACGGTTTCCATAGAACTCATTTCAATTAATTTCAAGTTTCTTATAACACGGTTTCCATACATTTAGGTACGAAATATTCGCTTCATAGGAGATTTGACTGTAGTGTATTTCTTTTCAGTTTTAATTCAGTAATTGAAATTAACACAATTTCCACTTTTATCTTAATTACTATTTTAGTTTCAAAAATAGTTTGAAACTAGCAAACAAATAATATATATGATTTCCCATTCAACTGATTAATGAATGTGACGCAGAAAATGAACCGTTCTTTCCCGTGACTTAGAACGTGAAAATGCGCTCGTGCTCATCTGGTGCTTCTGTTGGAAAAGAAAAAATATACTATGTGCTGCTCCTACCTCCTATTAGCACTGAAGAGTGCAATTAAAATTTTTACAGTTATATTTTTACAGTCTCAAAACTCGATGATTGTTTTATAATCACCCAGTACTTTCTTTTTCATTTCACACGCTTTGCAAAATTACTCTCGTTTCATTAGATTTCAAAGTAATTATCTATTTAATCAGGCCATTATACCATTATGAAGCAGAGTCAGCCTGTTAGTTTATTTCTTATAGATATCCTTTAGACGATTACAAAACAGAATGACAGCTTGAAAAAATAAACTACAGAAAAATTCGAAATTAAAAATAAAATGAAGATGATAAATTTACACAGGAATTTTTACATTCGATTTAGGGGTAATGATCAGCCATCTAGAATTCGAATATTGCTTAGAGCCAGCATTAATTGTGATATGTGCAGATTGTTGTCTTGAAATGTTGATTTGTTGATGTACATAAGGAATCATTTAAACCCTGTTTAAAGTCTATTTGTAAAATATCAGCAATAACATTGCAGATATCGGTAAGGTATGAGTGAGTATTGTGAAATGTTTTAATTATTACTGAGAAATAACCGAGATATCTCGTTCATATTTGTTCAGCATATTAACGGATCCTTACGTACATACTGATGTCAAGGATAGCTATTAGTGTTGATTTGTTTGTTTCAGGATGCCGTAGATTGAAGTAATTCTCAACATGGAAAAAATAAAGTTCCATCTGCTGAGTTCTCAATGACGGTTTTTGAAAGGTCAAAAATACGCTGGTAGAGCTCCACATGGTGACTATATAGAGACTTTATTATAAAAATTAAGTTTATGTCTAGATTAATTTTAGTCATAATTAAAACATAACGATAACCCGAGATAATAATTAAAACTTTACGATACTGCGGGTTACTTCAATTTACGACTACCTGAAACTAAACAAATCAACATGAATAACTGTTAATGGCAACAATATGTACATAAGGATCCAATAATATGCTGAATAATTTTTATCCACATATCTCGATTATTTCTTAGAAATAATTAAAACTTTACAATGTCCCCTCGTAATTAGAGCTTAAAAGTAAAATTTCAATAAGCGTAAATCATTGTAAAATATGCATGTTGGAAATAAAATTTTAAGGCAGAAGTAATAAAAATGAGAAAGGACAAGCATGGTTTTTTTTATGTACAAAAGGTAGCTTTCGAGATAACAGAAAAATATTCGAACTACTTATCGTTTCATAAAAGAACATTTTCAGAAATTATTAATATATAAGATGCAGATTATTAACTGGGAAATAAAGACAGTTGTTTCATTATTTGTCTGTTAAGAAATGGAAGCAGAGTCAATAAAACAAAAGAGCCTTTCCAATGAGACATTCACGCAATAGTTTTCCGAATCGGAAATGTTTATCTTTTTTAACAAAACTATTCATAAACGAAATTAATACAATCGAGAGGCAGATGCGAAGAACGATAAACGCTCCGATTTTAGTGAATTCCTTGCGTAATTTCAGAAGATTCAGTGTTAGATTTTGGGCAAAATATACAAAGAAAGAACGTAATGAGCACCGAATGGCACGAAAATTAAATGTTTCATTATCGGGCAAATCTGACGGAGAAAGTTCTAAGCTATCCCAAAAGAGCTAAATAAATAAGATTGGGAATTAAGTAGAAGGGAAATATAAACAACAAATATGGGTCGGCGTATTTTCTTAGAAAAGCAAGGCAAATTGCAAAATATTTTCCTAATAAAATAGCTGGAATATTAACTGCCGATTAGTTGCCATCGACCAGACGCTATACTTCACACGTAATGTTGGCTTATGTTGTTTTGAAATAAGCATTAAAGAGGATTAAAAAGTAAGAGAACTAGACGTTACTTCATTTATTTAGTTCCATAAGGAAGTGCCAGGTGAGATTAAGATATATGGTTGGAAAATAAATTAATCACGAACAGCAGACACTTAAACATGGAGTACAATCATTTAGAGCACGTAGAGTATTCGGTCGAATATGTCGGCGCGAGAAGATTCGCAGAACACTGAAGAAAATAAAGTTCTTATACTGCTGGTAAAATTCTATGAAATTTATCCGCAGCACATAGAAGGCAAATTATATTTTGTGGAAGGCGTGTTCTTTATATACCTCATCCAAGGCCAACTTTGAAATAAGGCACAAATGTCTCTGGGGAGACATTTGTAAAACTCTATTGGGTTTTTCATTGTGGCATTGAGGAACCATAACCGTGACAAATATGTTTTTTATCATCGAGTTCCATAAATAGCCGTGAAAAAAAGGTGCGTCATCGTCCAAAGAAGACAACATGGGTCAAATGACTTTTTTTGATGAGCTCATCCAAAGAATGCGTCCTTCGCAAGGATTCAGCCCCGAGAAACAGTTGTGTCGATGATTCAATTGGATTATGCTTCTGGTTGTTGCGCGAATATCCTTTTCGTCACGAATGTAAATATGCCATATATATTTTCTTCACAGCATACACAGCGTATTATCTCGCTGCTATTTTGTTCATATAAACCATTATACTTATATATATGAAAAATATTAATAAATTCTATATGTATACAAGACATACAGATACTGTATCTATACACCTGTACATAAGTGTGGGGGAAATAAAAGATATTTTGCCTATTTCGGTGAAAATAGATGTTCGATTTCAAACTTTCCTGAACTGTATTGTAATCACGCATATTTACGTAAATTATGTCTTTGCTTCCGAAATAAAAATCTCTTATTCATCTAAAGCTATGTCTCTGTTTCTTTTTGTTATTTCCATTCATTTACCAGTGACGGGAAAGATACTTGAGTCAAACTACATTCTGCTAATCTGTAATTCAGTCAAATGGAATAATTCAAAGACATCTTAACACATTCATGAACAGTAGAGTTATGGCAGTCAAATATTTAAATATTTATCCCATCCGAAAGTCCTAACGTCATGATTATTTCCCTTAATAAATAAACGAGGGCTTAAACAGTCTTAATAATACTTGAAAATGTGTGAAAATAAAAATAAACTGTTCTATCAGGATATTTGTCAGGGCTAAAAAATGATTTAAAGAAAGAACACTCGACTGATTCACTTGCTACTCTTCACCACGTAAAAATATACGATGGTATAAAAATGTAATTTTTCATTTGTTAAACCTGTGCGTTTGTAATTTCTTCTTTATATACAAAATACTGCGCCAGAAAAAGGAAGAGGGAAAAATAGAAACATTTTTAAACTTCAGAATATTTGATTCTAATCCCATCTGATATAAAAATCGCTAGAGAAATAGTAATAAAATGTAGAAAAAGATATCCAAGAATAACAATTCCTTCAGTTATTGTTAGCAGATCCACCAAGTCAAAATACCAACCAGTCCAATCTTTTTGAATTTCAACACTTTCCTGAAAACATTATAGCTCCTGCAAATTGTAAAAGAAAAAAATTACATCGTAAATAGTGTTTGACTAAAAATATAAAGAAAGAAACGTTGTTTAGATGCAAGGGATGCAGAGATAAACCTGCTTTATGTCCAAATTTTTGAAAGTTTTCCCCAGAAATTGGTTTCTAACAACATTTAATTAGTTTATTATTATAACTAGTCTGTTTTAGTTTATATTTGGCTACCACATTCGCTTTGTAGTTCATGTTAAAATTTGTTGAAACAGAATTCCTAATTGTCATTACGGTTATAACCTTTGTTTATACATAAGTGATTTAACTGCACCATAACTACACACCCACACCCAAATGGTGGTTATACCCATCATTAAAAAAAATTAAAGAAATGCGTTCTTTTAATTGTCATGCTCACTAGGATATATTTCTATAAATATTTCGAAAGAAAGTTACTTTTACACAGAAGATAAATATGACATTGCTAGTTCCACCCCCATTTTAAAACTATCTGTGAATGTGTTAAATATTTCATGTTTTACGTGTTTATTAAATCAAGGCAATCCTATGAAGTAGATATCACCTAATTGAATAAGCTGTTCGAGCAGATTAAAATTTCTGCAATCCTTTGATTTTCCAAAATAATTAAACTTCCCCTCAACCGTTCATTTTGAATTCGTCAACTCGTACTTTTCATATGCTATTATATAAAGAATTTCTGATTACCTTCTCTCCCATCAGTATGTCTCTGCAGTATCAACTTGAAAGTAATAATTGTCTGAAAGGGTGAATATTAAGAAATGTTTCTATTAAATTGCCTAAATTATAGAAATTATTTTTAAATTTTTTTTAAAATTCTGTAAAATTATCTAAAAAACAAGAAAATGACAGGAAAAATACAAACAAAGGAATTTTCGTATTTTTATTCCCTTACAGATATTCTAATGCATCCAAAGAAATAGAAGTTATTGCGAAATTGTCGAAAATTGGGTCTTCTTTAATAACGTTTGTTGGTTGAATCCTATTTAACCCCCACCGTGGCGATTGAGAACTAAAGGGCGCCAAAAAAAGTGATAGTTGAGCCGAATTGGCAACCCTTGTAATAATGCTGTATTAGACTATAATTTAATGCAGTCCTATTTGGAGCGACTGTGGTCCTGATCGCAAACTTGAAGACGGCGTTGTCTCCACCGAATTTTGGATTCGAGTCTTGATGCCACAAGACCACAGTGTAGTGGGGCTAATGCACGTCAAATTTGGCGAGGCTCCAAATCTTCCTGTAGGCGTGGTGAGCCAATTTGGAGAGGGTTTGATTCATAGTTTATCAATATCATACTGAGAAGTAACACGAGGGTTATTGGTGACGGACCTCCTCATTCATAACCTCGATCAAGTGACGAGGACGACATATGTGCTAGAATTTTCTTCTCCAAACTTCTACATTTGCTAACGGAAGGACATTAGACTTCGTCATCTTTAATGTGCATCAATTCATCAATATGGTTGGTCTTCACTGGCAAGATTCGAACCCACGTCTCGACAAAAATAACGCCGACTAAGAGTTCGCGACCATGACCACAAGCTACCGTGGTTACAAATTCGGAAAAGGAGGTGCCAGCTCAGGTAAAGTCCTCGTCATTTGACAGAAGTTCAAACTGAAAAGATAGCCGCCAAAAGCTATCTTGTTCCTTGAAAATGTGGCGCTAATAAACAGTCAAATCAAAATCATTTTTGTCTGATTCAGCGTCATTTTCTTTTTCTGAGTCAAGGCGTGGGCTTAAACAGGATTTTGCCACTTACATAAATTTCTTCCCTTTTCGACAAAATAGTATCAATTTCCATGACTCAGAGGGAACTATAATATAATTCGAATGTATTCATTAACATAATTAACTCTTACAACATAATTTTTTTAAAATACGGAACCAGAATTTTCACACATTAACCCATAAAATTGTCTCTCTAGCTAATACTCAAAATTTTATTCCAATCCGATTATTAATTTCAATCGTATTAAAATGCATGTACACTTTCGAGCTGAACAGTTCGCAAGCCATTCGTGGAAACGATACCATCCTATTTTAAACTAAAAATCTCCTATGAAACGAAAAAATGACGGGGAATCGTTCTGGGAGCTGTAAGCGAACAGAAGAAGCCCGTTAGGGGGCATATATAATACTTGGCTTCCGAACGAATTATACATTTTTTTTTATTTGTTATCAATCCATGATAAGATGGACCGATTATTAAGATCTGTGTGGTTGCATACGCTTCTTAAAACTCTGCGTTATTCGACAGTAAGTTGCTTCACTCAAAATGCTATAATTCACGAACTAATGACCCGACAGCTGTCAAATTTATACACGCATCTTTTGAGGGTTAGGGCTAACTAAAAAACATATGGATTTAATTCTAGTAGCGCCATCTATGTGTCAGGCCGGGGACTTTTCAATTGACCTGTTATATATTTCATCAAAGTGGTGCAAATGGCTTTGAAAATATAATTGAATAAAAAACATTTCATAATTTAGACTTCCATAACTCCGAAAATTTCATGCAAAATCTTACGAAACTTGAAAGTAAGCCAGTTTTAAGATAAGAAATCAGATATATGGGGGGGGGGGATCACATTTTATATTGGTGTTTATTTTTATTATTATTTTATCTACAACTAAAATTAAGTTAGCGAATTAATACATTTACATTGTAAATTAATTCCCTTTGAACCGTGAACATTGATACTAATGTTGTCCAGATGCAATGATAATTACGAAAGCTAGTAATGGTACCTTCTTTTACGAATCGGCTTTTATAGATATAAGTAGAATTAATTAGATTTGTTAAGGTTATTAGAAACTCTAAAAAATTAGCATGGCGTTAAAAGAATTCAAAATGGTTGGTTGCTTTATAAAAGACATAACTAAATAAAAGATCATATACTCCAGTTATAAATGGGCTTAACTAAATATTTATATTTGCACAACAAAAGTTTCTCTTTAGGAAATGGAGCTAAATCACACTTACCGATAAACATCAGTTTGTTTGTGATATGAATGTTTCATATGCACGTAATCTTAGACTTAAAGCTCTAAACTATTTTTACAAAATACAATTACAAAAGCAGAACATATTGCAAACAATTTTCTTTAAGTGAACAATAAGTAGTAGAGATTTTATGGAAATACAAAATTAATTTAACAAACAATATTTTCAGAAAGGAATTATTGATTGGAATTTACTGCATTAGATAACAACATTTGCTGTTCTGTTAAATTGAAATGACATCATTTAGGGAATTGTAAAAAAATAATATTGTGTGTATACTAAATCTTTAAGCACTGACGAAATAATATTTCTTAAATGAATATTGGATTTGTATCCGATGTTTATTACATTATTCACCTGTTTCTAAAACGAGTTTTAATTAAATGTATGTTATTATTATTCTCAATAAGTTTTTTTAAAATGGGTACAAAATAATTAGATTAACAGTTGCTTCTATAAATATAAATTTACACATATTGTTTATTTATTCCATTGGGTATGCATTCAGAAAGTATTTTTGATTAATTATTTTAATTTTGAATAATTTTAATACTAACTGATTTTTTTAATCTTGCTGGATATTCTATGTGGTATTTGACGATTTTACAAGACTTACGGTCCTGCTTCGATATTCATGTATTTTGAGAGATTAGAATTTTATCATTTAAATGTCTAAAATTTATAATTTCATTTCACTTATTACAATTATTTAATTATTTAGTAGTAAAAAAAAATTCTAATTTTAAATTTAATATCGTTGAAAAGTATTTTTAAAGCATTCTGTTCTAACTTTCATTAACTTCGAAGAATTCAGTTTGGTTTTTAAAAAATTATCAATCAAGAGTTTTGTAACGTCGTTATCTTTTTACACCTACTTACTCGTCTTTCAATGTCTAAATACTTCATTTATAAATTAAAAGTGATCTAAACTTTTGAGAACTATTCAAAGTCCGCTAAATGCACGAGAAAGCACAGCAGTAGCGCCATCTCTTATTCTTTTAGTAGAATAGAAAGAGGACTGCTTATGCTTTTATTTATTTCTTACTTGAAATAAACTGCAGAAACAATATTACAAATGGTTTTCAATAAAATTTTAGTTGTGATAATAATATTAACAAATAATCTCGCGAATGTTTTCTCCCCTCATTCAAACTTCAGTTGAATCCAAGAAGTCGATAATCGACATAAAGCGATTTAATGAAAATTTCAAAACGAGCCAATTATTAATTTTATGTGAGAACACAAAACACACTGCTGAAACTTACATGTGTTCTTAGATACAAATGTCTGTAAATATCAAATAAAACTCTGAATGAATTGCAAGCAAACTTGTTTTGAAATCATTTTAGTATAATAAACATATAGATAATATCTATATAAAACAACAGATGGCAGCAGGACATGGAAGAAAACTAATCATGATGAAGTAAATAAATCCTGAAGTCATAAATTGTTTTTGAATGACAGTATGCATAGTTTTAGTCAGCATAATTATTATTTTTTTCAAATAAATTTAATCAAATCTGCATTTTTAGGGAGGGAGGAGGAGAATTTTGTTGCTGAAATCGTGAAAACACAGTTCAGCCCAACCACTTGGCGCGATTTCAAAAATCGCCCAAATTAGCGAAGGAAATAATTTGAAATTTATTTTACTTCCCATTTTACCGGCAGAATCCTTAGAATAAGGAGCATTCTTCCTACTGACAGGCTAGATGAAGTGTTTGAAAACATGAATATCATCAAACTTCCTTCTTTCATTTATCATTCAAACACATCCAGATATTCATTTAACTCAAAACAAACTCATTCATACGCCCATCGAAACCAAAATTTCGTTACTCCGTGAACATCACTCATAAGAAATCCTCCATTTCTTTTAACAAAACAAATAACAAAATTTATTCTTTTCAATCTACAACGACATTTATATCCACAATTTTTTTTCCTTGAAAATAATCGCGGTATCACATTATCATGCACATTATTTAAAACAGATAATTCTTTCAACAAAGCATTACAATCCAAAAACGAATCTTTATTTAATCCATATTGAGCTCATTCATTTACCTACAAAATGAAATCTAGTTTCTAGAAGAACATCAAATATAGCTATTGCCATTCGCATGAAAACAAATATCTCTGTATTTCAACAAAAGACAACGATCCACAACCGGTTTTGCATTTCACGCATAACACATCTTTCAAAACACAATATCGTTAATAGAACTAAATCACACACTTTCTAATAAATAAGGGAAAACAATAAACTTCTTCTAACGCTCTTGCAAAAATTCTGATAGTTGTATCCTTTCGTCCTGTAATGCCATTCATATCCAACTATTGAACCATTCCTTTAAAAAATAATCGCAATCTATCTTAGTTCGAAAATTCAATAACAGAAAGCTTTCCTTTCGCATCTAAATTCGTTGAAATCTGTTGGACATGCACTCACCTCTTTCATATACATAATAATAACCATTGTTGTTACTTAAAACTTAGAAGAAAACATGCAAAAAAAAAAAAAAAAAAAAAAAACAGCGAATCAAAGATTTGTCCAGTTTGGTTTGGTTTTATAATTGTCGCACTAGAAGCAACACAAGAGCTATTTGCGTACTGTCAGTCCAGAAAATTCTTGTATCAAGCAAAATTTCACTTTCGAAATAAAGGCGCCAAAAAAAAAAAAAAAAAAAAACACACCTTTATGTAATAGGCTAAAAAGAACCCTTGCATAAGAGCGCATGCAAATTACCTTCAAACCTTCATTTAAAGTTAAGGAACTTAAATGAATTCTCCACAAGCCTAAAAATTCTTTAATTAAAAAAAAATTGAATGAAGCAAAAAAAAAAGAATATCACATACCAGAAAGGAAATGGGATTTAATTACGAAGATAAAATTTTTGCATAAATTTGAAAAACAAGAAATAACTTTTCAATCCTAAATTCTACTCACAAAAAAAAAAAAGCTTTTTTTAAAAGCCTCGAAATTGAGAGCAAATTTTTAAAAAATCCAGTTCCAAACCTATTCATACATGCAGTAACGAAAGGAGAAAGGGAAGACGATGGTGGTGCCATCTATCTGCGTAAAAGAAACTTTGACGAACAGCTTGGATCTCTTGGAGAGCAGCATTTGGTCGCAAGGATGAAAATGTGGCTTTAGAGAGGAGCGGTTTCATCGTCCAAATGATTCGAGTTTCCATGATTGTGCGACCATTGATCACAAGTATGCCGTCTTTGAACTTACGCTTGCCCAGGAGATTTATAGAATGTATGAGTATTCATCATGTAAAAATATCCATTCAATGGTTAATTAAAAGCAGATAGATATTTCAGTACAGTAATTAATTACAATGCAGTCTACTACGGAATTTTCAAGTTCAAATATTATATACGTATCTTCCAATAATGTTAAGGCCTGATAGCCGAGTATTCATGGTTGCGAGCTCGTAACCGATGATTTTTAGTCAAGCCTCCTATTCGAGTCCTGATTCCACTAAAACACGGCGGCGATACACGTTAAATCTGTCAGTGTCCAAAGGTCCTCCCGATGTAATATGGAATTTATAAGAGAACTGGCATGGTTCAGTAGTCGCCTTCGTCACTTCACTGTGGTTCAAATTCCGCAGTCCGTTTTATTTTCAAATACAACATTAACTTCTTACAGAGACTCTCCCAATAGGGAACATCAAAATAAAAACTTATTTTTAAAAAAAATCATTAATATTGATTTGAAAACAATTTTCAGATGTAGATAAATGATGACTTGATTCTTTTAAACAAGTAATATAAGAAAAAAAATTATAAACTCAATTCCTACTTAGGTCAACAAAGAAAAATATGATATTAGTTACTTTTTATTAAATAATTACAATTAATGTAAATATGTATATACATATGACAGAATCACAATATTAAGTGGCAAATTTTTTCTCTCATATAAAACTAAAATTAATTCATTCATCCGGTAAATTAAATAGTTGGAATGCAGTTTAGCCCAATCACACTTGGCGACAGGAACTATTTGGCGGTATTTTGCCTAATGTGACTGAACTGGTCAGTTTCGCTCACCTAACATTCAGACAAAAAAAAATTGCCAAGTTTGGCAGTTTCTAAAATCGTGCCAAGTGGTTGGGCTAAACTGCATTTTTATCAATTAAATTTAATTAAATGAATTATTTTTTTAAAAAAACTGTATTAACATCAAGTGTCATCCACTACAAGTTTAAAAAATGTATTTGAACTTGAGTGGATGAATAAAAAGTATTTAATTAACGATTGAAAATTTGAACTAGGACATATAGAGAGAGAGTGTGAACTAATGGTAGGAATTTAAAAAAGGAGCTACATTTCCATCAATAAGGAAATGTACAAAAAATCATACAGAAAATAATTTTTCATAATTTTTACAGGGCATAATTAAGATGTTCATATCAATGTGAAATAGCAACCAATGAGTCAAAAAACCGGCTCATACATTTAAATTAAACTTCGTTATTAAAAAAGGGCATCAAATTTAATAATAATAATAATAATCAGAAATGCAATGGGGGTAATTCATTGAACAATCATGTTCCCAAAGGGAAATTCCAGAATTGCTTGAAGGAGGAAACTCTTTTAGAAATGAAGGGAAAGGAAATTCCCTAAATTATTAAAAGGGGTATTCCCTTTTACAGGGAAAAGAGAATCTTCTAATTTTGTCAAAGAACATTTCAATTCTTTTAGCAGTCTAAAGGGTTCACTTATCAGATTTTGTTTTGAAAGGTGTCGAATGTTATTTTGTCAGTGAACTAACGTAACAAGAAGAAAAAGTTTAAAACGCCCAAGGGAACTGCTGACTATTTAATGACTACCAGAGATCCTGATGAGTAAAATTTTTCTGACAAAGAACTTGAAATTTATTAGTTTCTTCCTGATGAAAGTGGCCTCATTTTAGAAGAAGAGGATATTCATAACAATGAGACTGTGACAATGGTACGGAATAAGTCACATGCGCCAAATGCCAGCGACCAACAGCTGTTCAGTGTTAGTTCGCATTATATTTATTTTTTATTTCGACAAAAAAATTATTAATTTTACAATAAAGCAAAGAATAGTTCTAAAATTTTCCATGAAACCTGCAAATACCGCAATTGAAACTTATAATTTTTTGAAAGAAGTGTATGGCAATGAATGTTTAAAGAATGCACTCCTTTTTGAATGTGTAAGCGTTTTCAAGATAGCCGAGATGACGTTGCCTTTACTAAATATATTTTGTACAGGTAGCATGTGTCAAGTTTTATTTTAAATAATTATACTCAGTATTTCATTTAAAAACTAAACACACCATAAAATGAAATTCCTCACAACGTGTGAGCTTCCCTATACTCAAGTTTAAATAATTGTTAAAAATAAATACTAATATACTAAAAATCTAAACATTCCTAAAATAATATTATTCAATCAAATTTTAAAAAAGAGAAGTAAAAAATTTTAAATATTAGAAAATCACAGTCAAGTTTAGAAATTATTATAATTTTAATAAAATAGCTGTTTGTAAACCAAATAAATTTGAAGCTGTTATTTCAGCTTGTTCAGAAGAATAATTCAATACTTTTATACTACAGCAATCCAAGTTAAGATTTAAAAATTTGAAACAAAAAAGTTGTGCTATAATTTCTTATTCAATTAAAAAGTATTACATATGTAGTAAAATGTTAACTTACTTAGCTTATGAAGTAAAACGCATTTTACAAACGCAGTGCTAGACAAACGAATACAAGACTTATTTACATCGGCTGGTATCAGATGATAAAGATATAACGTGATCACGACGTCACATGAATTTAGTAAAGTGTTGTACATCTGTCTCTCCTTCCAATAAAATTATATGACATTGATAATGTAAAAAAATTATACACACGGAACAAAATATTGACAAAAATAGCTTTTATTCCAGGATATTCTTCAACGATTTGAAGTAAATTTCAGATGCTTTTTACCACAGTAGTGAGATATTTCGAAATACACTTTTCTTAAGGAATATGGTTTAAATTTAAACACAAATTTAATGTGTATTTTGAAACCAAATGTTTTCTGTCTTCTGAAAAGTCTTCTGTTTTGAAGTACAAAATAAACTTAATCAAAACAAAAAAAAAAAAGGTTAAAGTAACTGGAGGGTCGTTAAAAGTTTAAAAATGTATCTTTTTAAAGCAGAAAATAATTTAAAAGCTTATATTATAAGTATACAATAAATGCCAGAAACAAGTTTAAAGAGACTTAGCTTAGCGAACAACATTTTAACAACCCAATCAAATGAGAATAAGGCAATAGATTTATAAAAATATACTCAGAATATTTCCTGCTTAATGTATAAAATTGAATAATGTGAGAAATATGTTAATATTAAATATATTAACCGAAATAGAATGGCGGTAACAGATGTATACAGCTAGAATATAAGGATATCCTATGTTAACACAAACCCCGAAAATTTGTCTATGTAGTAGTCACATAATTTTGAATTGGCACCAATTGTCTGTGAAATTACCTCACTGTTGAATAAACACTGAGACACAATTACGTGCCTCTTGACATAGTAAACTCAGAACTAAAGAAATATTTTAAATTTGAAGAATTTGAAGCAGAATTCTCTTGAAATTCGAAAAATACCATGAAAATGTGGTTGATGGGAAATTTAGTGTCACGAGAATGGTCAGTCGGCTATAACGAAACTTGGCATCTTTAACTGAAGATTCCTCAAATAGAGAATCAGTTCAACAGATGCAGCAATTGATACTGAAAATACGAAACGATCGCAATCTAAAGATTTCTTTTGAATTAAGTTCCGCATTTGACCATAGTAAAATTTTACGGAGGTGGGAGCGATGGGCTTACAATTTGAAACATTCTTTGAATCTGTTGTTCACTATAATGGTGCATCAAACACATACACTAAATTACTTGAAATTTCATTTAGTTGGATCTACCTTGAGTACTGTGGGAAGTTTATCGATTCCAACGTTAGATTATAATTACGATATTAACTTGCTAAAAGGAAGGTTTGCTAAAACTGATCTATTTATATGTACACGTTAAACCCTTACCCAAAGGATGTTTACGCTTTTAGAACACTTTTGATTTAAAATTTCAAATGAATTGAAAAGCCTGGAAAATTTTGGTTAGTCTTTGAAAGGTTTGTCATTTATCCTTCGTATCCTTTGACTTTATCAATACCTAAATGTATATTAATCAAAATTAATTGAACTAGAAACGAAGATACACATAATGCTTGTCAATAAATTATAGTCTTGCATTTTCATATCCAAGTGAGAGAGCAGAAACGGTCATAAATATTAGTAAGCCTCCAACCTGGAAAGACACCTTCTCTCATTTGAAAAGAAACAATAGCAACTCAAAAATGTTAAGAAGGAAAAAAATAGTTTTTTGTTTTTTTATGCAACTGCATTTATAGATATTTGAAGAAAAAAGGAAGCATACTGTGTCCATTTGGTGATGATGCTTGTAATCTCGCCCAGAAATTATATATCCATAAACAGGTTTTGATATTGCGAAAGAAAAGAATGTGTTTTTCATGTTTATTCAGGGGTCAAATTAGTAAAACTTGAAACTCTTAAGTTGTTCATTCCCGGTGTAGATGCAGATGCGCTTTCATAATGTATAGCAGAAGGTTCTATTTTAGGTCTTGAACTGGCTCCGAGCAAAAAAATTTTAAAGTACTGCGCTCCTATGGAAATAAGTATATATGTATTCTAAGAAAAATATATATGGTCTTGTTTACCTTTTGTTGCGATTTTCCAAAAAACAACTGAGACACACATTAAAAAAATACATAATAACTTAAAATACTTCCTTTTAAAAATAGTTAACAAAAGCTACATCTGACAAGTTTCATACACAACTTTACGAACCTTTTATTAAAAGAATTCTCTAATTAATTCACAGACACCTGTTGTTGTTGTTGTTGCACATCCCCGAAAATTGCAGAGCTATATCAAGTCCATCAATCCGTGCACCCTGAAGAAATCCAAGACTAACATAGGATTCTCAATAATGTCTAGCTTAGAAAGGCTCAGGGAATTAAGTAAGGGTTCAGGTGAAGCCTCTTCTGTAAAGCATTTTGTGTATGTCTCAAAATGCTTAGAACCCTCAAAATATTTCATAGTTCTAAGATGTTTGCTGAGAATCAGAGTTGTCTGATCCTACGTACTGCGATCAATAGCCACGGACGACAACTCCTATACCAAGGATCAACAGATGGAGCAAACTAAGTTGTTTTATTGCGACTCTAGAGAAAATTTCAAGTTAGGAAAAAGTTGCAGTAGGCACAGAACCCTCACTAGCTCTTCCTTAGCCAGAGCATCTAACAGAGCATCTGAGCAGAAACATCTAAAATTTGTTACTCAGCTTACTCTGAGTTCCTAATGTATCGATATCTCGCAATTTTATTTAGGATGTTGTTGATCGCAAATATATAATTCTTGATTATTTTTAGTTTGGAAAAGCTACGTTGTCTCTTTCTTCTGTCTACATCCCTCAAAATGAATGAAAATAAAAATTCCTTTCAGCTGCCAAAAGTTATATCTCTTTTAACTTCTTTATACTATAATTAACACTTAATAAAGGAATTTAAACAATGAGGGAAATTATAATCGATTTATGAACACCCGTATGGATAAAATAAAGAAAGTATTCGACAAGTAAATCAAAATTTGTTTAGTTTTATTATAACTATATTAATGCTAACACCTTGTAACTTTTCGTCGGTGGCGAATCTTATCTTTGAAATGATTTAGCACCCATTTGACTAACTGCAATATGAAAAACTGAGCGATTTTGAAGTATTCTTCGATTAACACAGTTTTTTCAACTCCATTTCGAAAAAAAATAACATTTATGTAATCTATTTATAAAGTAACTCCATAATTATTCGTCCGAATTTAAGTCAGGAGATAGAGCTGTTGGTTTTGTAATTTTTAGTGAATTGCGCTGTAATCAAAGTGAAGTATTCTTCAAGTTATGAATTTGGCTTTTTCTATACACTAATACTCCTCCCCATTGCGTTCAAAAAGATTAATTCCTCTTCAGATATAACATATATCCACAATTCGTTAACATGGACACTATATTTCACAAATTATTAAAATTATAACAAACAAGCACAAATTAATCTTGTCAAATCATTTCTGCTTTAGTTATAAGATTTGAATGCTTCTTTTTGCCAAATATCCAGAAATTTCGAATAATAATCATACGATTGTCGAATACTTTCCTTTGGATATTCATGAATTAACTGATTTTTTATGTTATTTTACTAAAAATCCTGAAAACAATATTTATTGGAATAGAAATAAATTATTGAAAGTTAAATATATCAATTATCATTTAGAGGTCCTTTATATTCTTTTTTTAAAAATAAGAATGATACATTGTAAAGTTCATGTGTGTCAAATACTTATTTTGACATTTGAACATAAAAAAATCGAAACAGAAGTAGGAGATATTTGTTAAAGAAATATTGCTATTAGTTACCAAATTTCATAACTAAGTAATAGAAGTTGTAATAAAAAAATATAAACTAAAATAAATAGTTTTATTCAGTTATGTAGCCTAGACGTCGCGATTTTACACCCCCTAAATTGTTTTTTTTCGGAGGTGTTCACATGCAACCAATAGTTATTGGAGAGATTTCAATCATCCGTGGGCATTCAACAGAAAATGTCACAATTTTTAAATAATTTCTTAAGGAAATTTACATTAAATGTTTCATCGATTATTGTATTGAAAATCTCACACAATATATAAATATATTAGTTTTAGTAATTTTTGGAGACTTAAAATGTTTCAAAATTTTAATTAATCATTGTATTTGTAATTAATAATTCTAATGTATATTCTGATTATTTCTCCTTGATGTCTTAATTTGTTCTTTCTTGCATTTTTCTGAAAAATGTATGTAGCAACAAGTTGCAATAAAGACATCAAGATCCAATTCTTTAAAAATCATTTTTAATCTATGAAGTGAATTCAAAATTTCGAGGTATATTCGATTCCTTAGTTTTATTACTGTCACTCCTGAAAAATACCTTTGTATATTTTTATTTGCTGTGCGTAAACTGATTAGCTGTAAAACAAATGTAGCTTTTAAAGTTGAAATTAGCAAGAATTTTAAATAAAATTTATAGAATTTTAGCCTTTGAGTTAAATTCAACACTGATAAACATAGTTCAAAATTATGAAGATATATATAAAGGAATTACTTCTTGAAGTTGAAAAAAATAGGTTCATTCGACCGCAGCATGCCTGATTATGACCAGCTACTTTAAAAAATGCGAGTGAGATAAACACGTTTATCATAATAACTATTAAAGATGCAAGTGGGATTGAAAAAAGGAACGAGTATCATGATTATCACGTAGAATACCAACAAATTCATTTGCAAAGAGTAAAAATAAAAAATTTAGTAACGAATAGCTTAAAAGTCACTTCTGGTGGCCATATACGAATGATTCAATCGTGTGAATGCGAGCTCCAATATGCAGTCGTTGACAGAGTGTCACTCACCGATAGTTTAGTTCAAAGGTGATAGAGGTCTTTAAATGATTTTTTTTTTGTCGGGAAGCAGTCCAGTAGGTAGTATGTGCTTTCCAATTCCAATTCATTTTTATGTTTTCAAAATAAAAGGGAACATATTATCTTTTGGAAAAGAGAAACTTTAAGTAATTTTTCTTTACAAGACCACAAAACAAATTCCACTTCCTGCATTTTTAAAAAGTGTGTTCATTTTTTAAGGAGAGTTTCGTGAATGCGAGTCTAAAATATTCGAAATAGATGTCTTTTTCAGACAGTGATTAATGAACATTCAAGAAGTTTTCTGCATATCGCAGACCTGTAATTGAAAATCTTAAAAATCTTCCAAGTACACTCAACATTCACCAAGAAAATACATATTTCTTTACAAAGCCAAAGATATCTGTCATGTATAACTTTCCAGTTTGTAAATTTAAATGAAAAATGCATGATTCTGATGAATATCTCTAAATGAACAATATTACTACATCAGCAAATATTTACTGAAAACACCACGAGATGTCGCAATGGGAATTAAAAAAAACCCAGAATATGCTTATGCACTAAATTTTTTTCTGATTGCTGTCACGATGGCATAATCTGGTGTTTAGTTCAATATTCAGTTTGCCGTCATCACTTGTACCACGGTCGCTATCCTGCGCTTTTTGCTATTAATTTTGATCGAAATTTATGAGATTTCCATTTTATGTGCTGAAGCTGCTTCGATTTAAATTGCATCTAAATGTTTCATTTTTCATATATTTAATCGATATAATTGGACCGATAGATACAAGTTCGAATCTATCAAACAACTATAGGGACTGCCGTCTATCGGCTACTTTAAATATGCAAAAATGTAAAGTTAGTATGAACTTTTAATCATTCATCTCAAATCTAGGTATATACATGCATTCCACGTAACTGTAAAAAAATACTAAATAATTCGAGATAAAAACCAGCATTTTTTTTTAAAAAACCACGTTTTTATTTGGTGGCAAAGTTCATTAAGAAAATTTATTGAAATATTAGTTATAACTTGTCACATATATCTAAATATTGCAATGTTAAGCGAGTAAGAACGATATCCTAAGTTTCAGAGCTCTAGCGTGATGAGAAGTAGGTTAAATTAACGATCGAAAATTTGATGACACACTGACACGTACACACCAAGTGAAATACGTAAAAACATTTTAAAAACGTTGTAAAAACCCTCATCTCTCCCTTGTCTATAAGATCACTTTATCTGTGTAATTCAATATACCTTCCATAGATGGCTCCACATTTCTACAAACTGCATTATTAAAACAATTATTGAAATATTAGTTAAAACTTGTTACAAATGTCTAAATATAGCATTGTTAGGCGAGTAAGAACGATTCCCAAAGTTTCAGAGCTCTAGCTTGATGGGAAGTTGGTTAAATTAACGATCGAAAATTTGATGACACACTGATACACACACATACCAAGCGAAATATAGAAAAAACGTTGTAAAAATTATTTATTTTGATAAAATGTTTTTATCTTATTATTTTCTTTAAAAAATTCAAGTATTAATTTAAAATAATTTGATTATAAGTTTTTATCGTAAAAGTAAATCGCAGGAGATTGTAAAAAATACAATGTTAAATTACATGTATAACTATTTAATGTTGTCACTTGATGAAACTACATTTCGAGCTTACAATTCTTATTTATATAGCTTTAATAATTTCCATTTGTCGGCTAAGCCTAGTCGAGTGATTACTTCGAATTTTTGACTCAAAATTTTAAATGCAAACATCTTGCGTTTTAGATGCAACATCCAGATACAATCCTACGTTTCACTTTTTGATATCGTAAAACTGATTACTTCAAAAATGTGATAGCTGTTTTATTTCTCTTTCTTCCCACTTTTTTAATTATAGTTTGAATTTGTCTCCTTCCATTGCTATTGCCGGATCTATTTTAATGGCTCACCGATTCGATGCCAGCTTTACTTACAAGAATGAATTGTAAGAAACATGACAAAAAAAAAATAACATTTAAGACAGTAAACAGTTTATAAATGAGAATTTCGTTTAAAAAGGGAAATATTTTATTCTCTGTCTTTCATGTTAATTGCGTGTATGAATTATTTTTGATCATTAATTCGTGGGAAATTATGGGTATAATTAAAACATAAATAAAAGTAAGACGGAAAATATTAATTTCTTCGAATGATAAATATAATTTTACTATTCATAAAATCCTATCAATTTTAACTAAATTGATTGTAATTGATTCTAAACTATTTAATTTATTCAGTTAGGTGTTGGGAATTTCTATTCTCTTTTAGATGAACTGTTCCTATCCAGTTTTAAGAACTCTTCTGTAATCTGTATATTAAAACACTTGTAATTTATATTCCTCAAACAGGGCCTCAAAAACATGCCAATGAATATAATACTATATAATTACAACAAATTATTACTTTACACACTTTAGGAAGCATCAAATCGGCTAAATTTCAGAGGAAAATTTTTTTTTATTATATTAATACTAAATAAAACAATATTTTCTAATTTTAACAGCAAATAGTGCAAGTGAAGTATCTTTAAAATTTTCTCTGTTTCCGTATTCATTATATATTTACACCTTCAAAATAAATAAGTTAAAATAAAAAAAAAATCAAAATCGTTTTGTACCATATGGTGTATTATTAATTTTATAGACTAAAGACTTTAATAATTTTAGTGAAAGTATTAATAAAAAAATCCATTCTAATGCTTAAATATACAATGCGTAAGATATTGTAATACAGCTAAAATACAGAAAGTAATATATAACTATTTCATAATATATGAATCTTTTTTTTGGCTTTATTTTAGTTTGCAGTATTTCCAAAAATTAAATACTAAGTGCTATTACTAAAATGTATTTCATTTTCTTATGCTTTTAGTAAAAGAAACAAATTGATAATAGTATACAAATGTGTGTGTGTGTATTGCTGCATATGTGTTATGTATACAAGGACTCTAAAGCCTATTTTAAATATTTTTTTATTTTTGTTTTAGTGTGTGTTAGATGTGCGTACAGTGTCATCCGATGATAAAAATGGATTTAAATAGTAAATGTTCATTGATTCCATGCCCCTTAGAAAAGTATCCGACATCACAACTGGTGTCACAAGTGAGATGGTGGCAAAACAAAAGTAAATAGAAACTCTTAATATAAGTGGATAAGAGTTGGTCTGCTTTTCAGCAAGATATAAGTGGATAGACACAATCTTACATCGAAAGAGTTAAATAGATTTTTTTTGTAAATATACTGGTTTACCGTACACTCGTATACTGTAAGATTCATTGTACGAAAACTGCATAAGGAAGGGGTTTTTTTGTTAATTAAATACTAGAAAAAAATTAATGTGGAAAAGAGATTAATTTAAAATCTCTTTAACAAGTACAATAGACAAAGCCGAAGACGATATAAAAATTATTGATGACTCAAATTTACTTGAAGATTTGTTAGCTTTAATCAGATAAAAAGGAAACGAGTTCTACGAAGAAATTAAATTATTATTCCATCAAGAGAAAATTGGAGTAGCAAGAACACGTCATTTACGAAAAGATTTGAAGGCGGTCGACAGGACGGTTAAAATCAATAAGGTAGCGAAATTCTTCATTTGATCAAAATTCCGAACCAATTCAACAGTTTCAATACGTTTGTAGAAGGAGTTTTTTAAAAAAAATGTTCATAAATGTGTTGAAATTATATTTAGTTTTCGAATGAAATTAAGAAATATTTAAATCGCATAGAAAATGCATACCAAAAATCGCGAACATTCATAGATTACCGGTTCAAGACTTCTTATCCTTTAAAAAAAATAAAGAAAGGTATCAGAAATTAAAGATATATTTGGGTTACCCCTACCTGAATGAGTCATAAAAGTGGGACTTAATTCTGATACATTTAAGAAATTTAAATTATGCTGAAATTAGAAACTCGATCCGGAAATCTTCTATTGGAAACGTATCTCTTAATTTTGAATCTCAATCAAGTGACGAAGATGACACCTGATCGTTAACCTTTCTCTTGAAACTACCACAGTACGCCAACGGAATGATTTGGAGTCTTGACAGATGTAACGTGCATCAACCTCTCTACACGGAGGCATCAGACTCGAACTCACGAATCGATGGAAACAACCCGGGCCACAAATTCGCGACCATGACCAATACTTGGCAGCGGCCACACAGCCTCAAATAGCGAGTTATTATCCTCTTTCTCAAAGAAAGAGAACGCGATGCAAACCTTTAAAACTGTGTGTTTGGTTTTATTAACATTACTGAGACTCGTGAAAAAGAATTTTGCATGAGGGAGACGTATTTGTAAATGCACCCATGTTAATTGGGTTCTTGATTAGGAAAACTAGGTGATGTAGAAAAGTCCAGAAACATTATTTTTGATCTACAAAATCTGCAGCAGTTAAATCGAAACCCTTAATTTTCTACATTAAATAAAGTTTTCCGTAATCTTTTTTTAAACAAATTTAGCTTGATTGTGATGTTTATTAGATCAGCTTTTCTCAGTAAAAATTAGTTTATCGCAACAACCTGATAGTTTTACTTTGATATTGTTTGTAAAAATATTTGTAATTTAATAATATTGCTTTGTTTAAAAACTTTATATAAAATTAGTTCTGGAACGATTTTTAAGAGTCAAGTAGTATTTTTGTACCAAAAGGTTTTTACCGGTCATGAATTTGTGTAATTAATAACACGTCTTCATCATACTTCGAGGATTAAAATCATATATCAGACGGTGTGACGATATTTAAAATATTTTATAAAGGTTAGTACTTACTGATGACGAACAGTTGCGTTAGAATGCAGGATTGTTTCGTTTTTCTAATGATCACTACTATAAGTGACTTAAGTTCGGTTAATCAAGAACGACGGACCATTTAAACAAAAATAAAGTTTATTAAATCCAAACTATATTGGATCTCGCACCTATATGCGAATCAACAACCGTACTGTTTTTCATCCAAAAGCATTCTTTTTTTTAAAAACAAAAAGAATTCTCCCCTATTACAAGGAAGAGCGCCATCTAGTGGCTTTACAATAAACCTTTCTGGAATAATACAAAATAGACAGGGGACTGAACATCTAACGCTTTGGTATAAACAGAGTTAATTATACTTACTGAGTTTAAACTTTAAATATACTTCCTTGACCTGATGTATACAATCAAACATTTCTCTGAATGCTATACTTAACGAAATTGGAAAAATTATATTCGAAAAAATTTCGCAAAAATATGGAAAAACTCCTCCTTTATCCGCTTCTAATGAATTGATCAATCCACAACACATCTGTTAGATAAAATATTTTGTGGGTCCACATTACAAACACAGTTGAGTGTAGACTTTCAGACTTACACGATAATAAAAAACAGTTTATTTAGTTCAAGTAGATAGTTGCAAAAATGTAATTTATTTGAGGATTAGTAAATGAAAGCAATCAGGATTAACAAGTAATAATTCAGAAACTAAAAAAAAATAAGATCCTACTAAAAAACATTTATTTCTTTTAAATCTATGGTTTATTGCGTTTTACAAAATGAATCATATTAAAAATTAATATTAATAATTCGGTATTATCAATGAGTTCAAAAATATTTAAAACGATTGCACTTATATAAAAATTTATAAAATAAAATGAACCTTCTAATTTTCTAATAAATTTTAAAATGATCTTTTAAATTTATCCATTGTAATATTGAAAAAATAATCAGCTATTAAGTATTTATAGGCAAACATGGAAATGCGACATAATTTCGAAATTGTTTTGGAACAATTCATTCAGTGAATGAAAGGCTTTCATTTCACTAAAAATATCTAGAATAATGTTGTGACAAAAAATTAAAATAATCGATATAAAGTATGTATACTCAAATACATTTTCCTTTAATTTAGACAGAAAATGTTCATTGTGCAAAATTATGTCATTCAGGTATTATATAACGTAATTTTGAGTTAAAAAATGCATTTAAAAAAAAAATCATAATTATTGTTCAATAACAATCTTCAAACTGACTTGTTTGTCCTAATTTAAAGTCTAAGAAACTTTTGATATTTAAAAACCATTTAGTCCAATATTAAAAATTTTTAATAAATTCAAAGGTTCTCAAAGATATTTTTGTCACTTATGATTCATTCTTAAATTCTAAATTCAAACCACCAATGTAGAATATATTTACATATTGTGATTCAGAGAGAAATTACTGCGCTTCTGACAGATTGATAACTAATCTGATGTATAATTTTCTCTCTGTGTGTTTGTGTAACCGTTTTCTTTTAAATTTCCTTATGATAATGCTCAAAACTAAATAAATTCTTCAAATCGATCAATCATCCGGGGGGTGGAGTTGCTTGTGTCGCCTGAGGAGTAGTGCAGATGCACACGTATAGGTGCACAAATCACATTCATACAAATGTTCTTTTACGTTTTCCGAATCAAGATTATCAACTTCCTCTGCTACTTCTGAATATGAGAGAAAATTTGTAGTTTCGAAACCAATTTGTCTTGGATACAAACACACGTGTCGATTGAAAGTGTCATCGTTTTCAAATTCTTTAGAGCACAATTCGCATTTTCGATCGTTTTCTGTCGTGTGTGAGAGAGAGTGCATGGTTAAATCTGATAGACGTAGGAACCTAAAAGGACAAATTTTACATTGGAATTTGCGATTTTCATTGTGAAAACGCATGTGTTTTTCGACATATCCTCTAAACAAAAATCCTTTTGAACACACTTCACTTATCCATTTGTATTCATTTGTGTGAATTCTGCAATGACTGTCCAGGTCCCACTTATATTTAAATGTCAAATTACAATCACTACATTCAAAGCATCTTTTCTTGGAGTGAGACTTTAAGTGTTTTTTGAGAAACGATTCACAAGCAAATCCTTTTGAGCATAATTCACATTTAAAGTTGTATTCCCCTGTATGAAGTACACTATGACTCTTCAAAGAAGCATTATATTTAAACTTCTTGTCGCAATCCCTACACTCAAAATCCTTATCTGATCTGTGAGAAATTAAATTTCGTTTCAATTGCCATTCAAACTCAAACGCTTTCGAGCAGATTTCACATTTTTTCTCTCAGATCTTTATCTCGTTCTTCCCCAAATCCATGTTTAAAAGGAATAATCGCTATATATATATATATATATATATATATATATATATATATATATATAT
>BMAW01053160.1:355563-507814 GCA_019974015.1 Nephila pilipes | reverse complement strand
AAAAAAAAAAAAAAAAAAGATTTGGAAAAGCGTTGGAACGATTGTATCACCCTTAAAGGTGATTAAGAAAAGGTGTTATGTTGATGAATAAAAAAAAAATTTTGCAAAAAAAATGTTGTTTTCAATGTTAGACTCGGGAGTTATTGATTGATGTGTTAATTTATCAATATTTCCAGATGAAAAGTTATTTTTAGCAAGATATTTTACTTCACTTTTAAGGAGTATAAGTTTATTTCTACAGTTTCTTATTTATTGTTCCTTCACGAGAAAATTGGAGTGGCAAAGACCCATTGTTTACGAAAAGATTTGGAAATAGTCGCCCAGACGGTTAAAATCAGTCAGGAAGCAAAATGCATCATTTGATCAGAATTCGGAACCAATTCATCAGTTTGAATGCGTTTATTGAAAAAGGTTTTTAAAAAACGTTCATAAATACATTGAAATCATATTTAGTTTTCAAATAAATTTAAGAAGTATTTAAATCACATAGCAGATGCATACCCAAAAACCAGTGATCACTCAGAGATTACTGTTTAAAGACGTCTTAACATTTAACCAAATAAAAAATGTTATTAGAAATTAAAGAAATATTTTGTTTACTCCTTCCTGAATGAGTTATAAAAATGAGACTGAATTTAAATTATATGTAAGGAAAAATCGAACCAAAAATATCCTTCTGGAAACGTACCTCGTAATTTTGAACCACGGTCAAGTGACGAAGATGACACCAGATCGTTAACCTCCCTCTTGAAACTACCATACGAAGCCAATGAATAATTTGGAGTCTTGACAAATGTAACGTACATCATCCCCACTACACGGAGGAGTTTGAGTGGCATCAGACTCGAACCCACGAATCGATGGAAACAATTACGGGCCACAAATTTACGATCATGACCATCACTTGACAGCGGCCACACAGCCACAAATATCGAGTTATTATCCTCTTTCTCAAATATACAGAAAACGATAAAAACCTTTTAAGGATGTTTTTTTTCGTATTATCCACATTACTGAGGCTTGAAAATAAAAAGGAATCTGCATGAAGGAGACATATTTGTAAATTCGCGTATGTTATTTGAGTTCCTCAAATGGGAATAGAAAAGACCAGAAACAATATTATTTTTGAGCTACAAAATCTGCTGCATTTAAATTGAAACCTTAAAATTTTCACATTAAAAACAATGTTCCGTAGTTTTTAAAAAAATGTTTTCTGGGTTGTGTAATGTTTATCAAATTTGCTGCTCGCATTAAAAAGTCGCTTATCGCAACATTCTGATTGTTCAATTTTTATATTGTTTGTAATAATATATTTAATTTAATTACATTGCTTTTTGAGCTACAAAACCTGCAGCAGTTAAATCGAAACCCTTAATTTTTCACATTAAATAAAGTTTTCCATAATTTTTTTTAAAAAAAGTTAGCTTGATTGTGATGTTTATTAGATCAGCTGTTCTCAGTAAAAATTAGTTTATCGCAACAACCTGATTGTTCTATTTTGATATTGTTTGTAAAAATATTTTTAATTTAATAACAATGCTTTGTTTGAAACCTTTATATAAATTTAGCCACCAAATGATTTTTAAGAGTCTAGTAGTATTTTCTACCAAAAGATTTTTAACGGTCATGAATTTTTAATAGTAATAACACGTCTTCATCATGTTTCGAAGGCCTAAAATTCTATATCAGATGGTGTGATGATATTTAAAATATTTTAAAAAAGTTAGTGCTTACTGATAAATGAACAGTTACATACAGAATGTAAAATTGTTTCCTTTTACTAACTCTTTGGTCTTAACAGAGCTTGCAATACTGTTTCAGATTAAAATTTAACCTTGCTTGCTTGAATTGATGTATAGCATCGAGCATTTCTCTGACTGCTATTCTTTACGAAATTTAAAAAATGCATATATTCGAATCAATTTCGCAAAAATATCGAAGAACTCCTTCTTTATCCGCTTCTAATGAATTGATCAATCCCCAACAGATCTCTTAGATAAAAAAAAACTTTTGTGAGTCGTTTTTAAAAACATAGTAAAACGTAGACTTTCAGATTTACATGGTAATAATAAACCGTTTATTTAGTTCAAGTTGATAGTTGCAAAAATAAACTTTATTTGAGGATTAGTAAATAAAAACAATCAGAATGATCATGTAATAATTCAAAGATTAAGAAACTTAAGATCCTACGAATTAAAAAAAAATATTTCTTTTAAGTCTATGGTTTATTGAGTTTTACAGAATCAATCATATTAAAAATAATATCAATAATTGGGCATTATCAATAAGTTCAAAAATTTTTAAAAAAGATTGCACATATATAAGCATTTATAAAATAAAATGAATCTTTCAATTAACTGAAAAAGTTTTAAATAACAATTTTAATTTTGCATTGTAAAGTTGAAAAATAATCAGAAAGTACGTTTTTAAGTGCAAATATAGAAATGCATCATAATTTCGAAATGTTTTGGAACAATTCATTCCGAGAGTGAAAGGATTTCATTTCTCTAAATATATCTAGAATGAATTTATGTGTGACAAAAAATTAAAATTACTGAAATGTATACTCAAATACATCTACAATGAATTTAGACAGAAATTGTTCATGGTGAAAAGAAATATCATTCAGATATTAGAACATATAATTTTGAATTAAAAATTACCTTTAAAAAAATAAAATTTATAATTGACATTTAATACAAATCTATGAAACTGACTTGTCTGTTCCATTTGGACATCTAAGCCAACTTTTGATATTTAGTCCAACATTAAAAACGTTTTGAAAAATTAAAATGTCCTCAAAAAGACTTTTTTGTCACTTATGATTCATTCTTTAATACTAAATTCAATCCACCAATGTAGAGTATATTTACATATAGTGATTCAGAGAGATATTATTGCGCTTCTGACAGATTGCTTATTGATCCAATGTATGATTTTTTTCTCTCTGTAATTGTGTGAAACAATTTCTTTTAAACTTCCTTTTTGATACTGCTCCAAAGTAAATCAATTCCTTCTATATATAACTACAATAATTTATTTCTAGATCGAATAATCAATTTTAGATGACATATTGTGCCTAATTTTTCCGGTGATCGAGTTGCTTGTGTCGCCTGAGGAGTAGTGCAGATGCACACTCATAGATGCAGGAATCACATTTATAGGAATTTTCTTTTACATTTTCCGAATCGGGATTATCAATTTCCTCTGCTTCATCTGAATCTGAGAGAAAATTAGTAGTTTCGAAACCAATTTGTCTTGGATACAAACACACGTGTCGATTGAAAGAGTCCTCGTTTTCAAATTCTTTAGAGCACAATTCGCATTTTTGATAGTTTTCTGTCGTGTGAGAGAGACAGTGTGTGGTTAAATCCCTTCGGCGTATGAATCTCAAAGAACAAATTTTGCATTGGAATTTGCGATTTTCATCGTGTAAATGCATGTGTCTTAGGAGAGATTTTCTATAAAAAAATCCTTTTGAACACAATTCACATATCCATTTGTATTCATTTGTGTGAATTTGACTATGATTCTTCAGGTGGCCATGATATTTAAATGTGGCATTGCAATCACTGCATTTGAAGTCCCTGATTTTGGAGTGAGACTTTAAGTGTGTTTTTAGTAACGATTCATAAGCAAATCCTTTTGAGCATACTTCACATATCCATTTGTATTCATTTGTGTGAATTCGACTATGATTCTTCAGGTCTCCATTATATTTAAATGTGGCACTGCAATCACTGCATTTGAAGTCCCTGATTTTGGAGTGAGACTTTAGGTGTGTTTTTAGTAACGATTCATAAGCAAATCCTTTTGAGCATACTTCACATTTAAATTTGTATTCTCCAGTATGAAGTAAACTATGCCTCTTTAAAGTTATATCATATTTAAACTTCATGCCGCAAACTGTACACTCAAAATCCTTATCTGATCTGTGAGAAATTAAATGTCGTTTCAATTGCCTTTCAATCTGGAACGCTTTCGAGCAGATTTCACATTTCCATTTTTTCTCTCGGGACATTATCTTGTTCTTACCCAAATCCATGTTTCAAAGGAATAATCGCAATATCTACGTACTCTGCCAAATTATCATCAACAACAACAAAATACTAATATAAAATTTACACAAGGTTCTTGAATTAACTTTAAATGAATCACAATAATATTCGAATATATTTTCGAAATAATATTATTTGTTATATATACATATTGATGCCAAAAAAAATTGAATTAAAATAGTAAAATTAAAGATTCTCTCGAATGCACAAATTTCAAATCGCTTATAGCATTCTATACCCGGCTCTGTAATAACAGAAATGAGAGAGGGTTCTTAATTCTACTTTTCTTCCAATTTCTTTTTGGTTTCACAACACTAGACAAGTTTTATATTTCATCATTTGAAAGAACTGAATATTGATTCCGTTGGTAATTTGTTGGTTTATTGGCTATTTGGTGGTTTTCTAAACTGAAAGATTTACTGAGTTAGGTGGAATGATATGGGCTCACTATTCTTGTCGTGATCCGCAATTAGTCTAGAATAAAAAACCCAGCATGTTTTTTATTTAATTCCAGTAGCGCTATCCTGAACGATTTTTTTCCCTCTACAGCAAAAATCAATTATGGTAAAATATTATCAAAACCGCCTAAAAACCTTCCTTCAAAATTGATATAATTTGATACTTGTTTTTTTCTAAAGGCCTTAGGTGAAATGAAATATTCAATCATCTATCCTCACAACATGATTGCAGGCATTCGGACTCGAGAAAGATGATAAAAGCAAATGGTGGCTTGGGAACAGAGTTCTTAGTTTTTTAGTTTGTTAAGAAATCAGAAAAAGCACACTAGAAAAATCAATAATATGAAGCATTTGGTATTAATGAGTACATTAGATTTAAAAGTTTTTTTCCCCATAATGATATATACAGCAATGCTAGCTTCATTCACCAATCTAGGACAACACATGAAATCATTTCGTTCCTTCTATTTTCCATTCTACATGAACAGAGGACATTGAATCTTATAGAATTTAAAGCCATTCATTTACAGTTATTCTTCGGTGAGAACCTGGAGAGAAACAAGAATCGAATTCAAAGCTAAAACATATCTATCAATCGCAGATTGTAACCTACGGCTCATTTAAATTAATGTAAATTTAATCAATATTCATGTTTCATAAGCGATCATGGTCGGCGTTGTTTCCTCTGATTCGTGTCTTCGAGTCCTGATGCTACTCAAGACCAAATATGTATTGCGGATGATGCGAGTAAATCTATAGAGGAGAAATGTCCTTTTGTTGGGATTGAGTGGAGGTTTGGAGAATGGGATACCTACTCAGGTATCGTACTCGTCACATGAAAGAAGTTCAGATTTCGAGGCCCTCTTCTATTAGTGAAGATAGAACGTTTTGTGGATTATCTTCATTGATGTCACATTTTGATCATTTTCTTTTCTTCTTAACAAGATTATGAATAGTATTTATGGGAAAGTCTATAATTATTTTGGGTTCTCCAGTTTGCGTTTGACAACCGAATTTAAGTGACTGTTAGTAAAAATAATAATCGAAAATATAATTCGCGTTGCAGAGCGGTTAAGGAATGACATTCTAATGTATTACTTCTAAAACACTAAAGTTATTTTGAGAGTTTATATATCTCACGTTTAGAAGACTTTAATGTCATTTTTTCGTAATCATGAATCTAAATGTGATTTTAAATCTGTGAATATGCAATTGTTTCTCATTTATTAAAGCTCGTTCATTGTGCTTTATTACCAAATTCCCTGTTAATTAATTAATTTCTCATAGTCGCTTATCTCAATGTTTATTTCAAACCGAATTTATCAGACGTGTCCAGAATACTCGATCACCGAAAAACTTAAATCATATAAAAAAATAAAAAAAAAACTTAAACCATATAAAAAAAAACCTTTCACCTAAATTTTAACAATTTCAGAAAATTCCTACGACCTATTCATTTTTCAAGGAACATTTTTCTTACAATCAATTAAAAAAGAAGAATTTTATTTTCCTTGCATTATTGCCATTGAGAGATTGCTATTGATAGACTGTATGAATGCTATTGCAGATGAGCCGCAGGCCTTAGAACCACAAACGAGCTAAGATTACACCTGATAATCTGTAACTGACTCTCATAACTATCACATTATACCATATAACCACTCTTTAGCCTAATTGTATTTCTTAATGAAAAGATTACTTTATTATACTTCAGGAAAGTCTTTTGTAGAACCTAGATTTCATGTGTGCGTCTACTTAAGCGCCAAAGCATATTTCCACAAATTATGAAATAGAAGCAAAATAAATATCTTTATTATATATCTTGTGTACGTATTTTCAATTTTAATTTTATATCTCATATAGAGCCAAATAAACGATTTTACAATCAATGTGCAAGAATCCAATTAGGTACACAGAAACGCAACTTCTCGAATAGTTTCCTCTTAGATATTTTTTACTGATATTGACATTTTATGCTTATATATATATATATATATATATATATTAATATTTCAATTGTATTGCTATTCAATCATCTTTAAAATATTTATAAACATATCAACACTTTAAAAAGAAATTAAAATATTTACAGAATTATATTTTATATATTGAACACTATAACAAGAGAGTTTTTTTATTTATTTATCTTCTCAGTATTATCCAAGTGTATGTTGCTTTCTACCACAACTATTTCAAAAGATGTTACTATTTCACTCGATAAAACAATTTGAAAGTCTATCTCGAGATAATTCATACGCTACTGGAAATTAAAATGTCACGTCAAGAAGGCTATACGCTACACTTGTGAACTTTATACAAGAAGATACTGTAATTTGCAAATGATTAGCTTTTCAATGCATTAATGCAAAACAGGCGCTGGCGGCGACACTTACAATGTGTTTCCATTAAGAAACTGTACATATGTTTTCTCATACACAAATTGCGTTTGATGCTGTTGACTGGTGGATAGTTGTTATGATGCCTCGAGTGAAAAGGATAGAACATTTCTGACATTGAGCACGTTTCTGACTTTGATAGAGGTCGAATTGTAACCTACTGTTATCACGATTAGTCCTTTCACATTTTTTCGGCTCACGATGGTCGAGAGTCAATGACCGTTTGCTGATTATTGAATAGATGGGCTTAGTATGGTCATACGGATCGTCGTGCTGGATCTCAGGTCTGAAACAGCCGCAAAAACGGACATGTTACTCTCAAGATCTTAATGGATCGTTCGGCCACCTCACGAGCCCTTAGTCAAGAAACAGGATCGTTTGCATAACAACACGTGTCTGCTGGAATAGTTAGACGATGTTCGCAGCAGCACGGACTGTTAGCTCGGTGACCATAGTTTTGGCTACCTTTAAAACTACATCAGACACAGGAGCGCTTTCAAAGATATACTCAACAATGAAGTTGGACACTGAAATGGGTGATATCGTCTTTTCAGACAAATCCAAGTTCTGTTTACAGCTTCATGCTAGATTTATCCGCGTTCGCTAGCACGGTGGAAAACGCAAATTACCAGCGTGCCTTTCACATCTTTATACAAGTGTGATGGTATTGGGTGCCATTGGATACACGTTTCGGTCACGTCTTGTTTGCATTGACCGCACTTCCAAAATGGCTGTAACATTTCTGGTGCATTAATGCACGTGACTCCACCCTTTATTAGAGCTTTGCAAAATGCTAAGTTTCAGCAGGATAATGTACGACCTAATTTAACAGTTAATTATCGGACCTTCCTTGAAACAGAAATTGTTCCACTGCGGCACTAGTCAGAAAGTTCAACAGATCTTTCGCCTATAGAAAACGTCTGGTCAATCATTGCCGAGTTAATGGTTCGTCAACGTACGCCAGTCACTACAGTCGATAATCGGCGATTAATATCATTTTGTTATTAGCAATTCTTCCTAGTGTAGCAATCGTAATGGTCAGCAGCGTAGAAAAAAGCAAGTTTTAGTAAAATTATTTGTGGAAATAAATCCACAAACATAACATTAATAATGTTTGGATAGATAATTATACCACGCACATATGAAAGTTATGAATTTCATAACTTGAATTTATGTGTAAATCCGAATCGTATAACTTCAGGATATCTTTGTGACTGTAAATATCTGACTTCTAGATATGTAATTTACCAAAGTTGTGCGAAATAATTTGAAAATTCCGAAATTTAGAAAATCATTGACACAGCACATTCCGATAGAAAAAATTGAAACATAATTCTGGCATAATGTTTGAATTTTATCTATCGAATTGTCTAGTCAGTATTTTAACTCCAATGCGCATGTGAATTGAATTCCAATAATTAAAAATTAATGTAGAATGTTCAGGAATATCATTCACTAATAGCTTTTTCTTGGTTTTACATAACCTAAAGGATACGGTACGGCTTATCCTAACAATAAATTTAAAATTCTTAATAAAATTTACCAGTGCAAAAGAGTCTTTTCTCGCTGCAGCACCTTGTTCCATAAACCGTTCTGAAAATGTAGCTTTTCTTATTGTTTGTGAGCTTTACTTTAAGAAAAAGCAGGAGGGTTATTGCCGAAATACTTCGTAATTTTGAATCGTGATCACGTGATAAGCACGGCACAGGACCTTTGCAGGCTGCCACATCGTATCAAAAAAGCCATGATAGATTTAATGTGTCTCGCTATTTGGTGGGTCTTTATTGAAATCAGTATATGAACTTATGACTCAATGGAAAGAGCTAGGGTAGCGAGTTGGTGAACGCTACTGCACGTCTATTCCGACCGCAAGATGCTGGCGAAGTAGCTCTGTATAATAAGGATAAAATCATTTCTTTAATATGGTTCTCGAAGTGAACATTTTTAATTGATGCTAGGTACATATTTAACCTATGTCCAATAAGTTAATACATTGTGTGAACGGAAAAAATCTTTTTTCCTACACCAATAAATCCATTACATTGCATTTTTTTTTAATTTGATGAAGAAGGTTTAAAACGTATGATTCACTGAATATAATACAAATATACCCTATATTATGCGATAAAAAGATGTCATAAATTGTTTTGAAGAATTTCAACATTTTTATAAAGATTTTTTTTTTTTTTTTTTTTTTTTTTCAATTTCATTGACATTCAAAGAGTTATCTAAAAATTTATTTCTTCTTCATTTGATACAAGTGTAATACTGTAGTTTTTATTTTATTTATTGTTGAAGGGACTAGGGGTGTCAGACGTAGTGAAGAAGTTCCGTAACAAACGGTTAACACGTTGCTGAAAATTTAATCTATTGCATACATGAAAGTTGAGAGAAAAAGAGAGAGGAGAGAACAACTTTACTCGAATAGCAAATACACCGTAATATATTGAGAGGGTATGATTCTAATTTGAAAACACTTAATTGACTACTCTAACAGTTACTATCCTTCCTTTACTAATGTCATATGTTTAAAAAGAAGTATACAAATAATCACCCCCCCCCCAAAAAAAAATAAGTAGTACAATAGAGATATATTAATATTATAAAATAATTTGTGGTAGGAATACATTGTTTTAAATGCTTTATATTTGGATGAAATAATGTAAAGTAAAATTTAAAGATTATTAAATTTAATGAAATAATATCTCTTGGTAATATACTGTGAATGAATCGGTTTTGTTTTAGTGCAAAATATAGGAAACCGAAAATCTTGATAATAAAAGTTTACTAGAATTCGGTACATTAGGCTCGAAATTAGGTTACTTTTGATGTTTCTACCTTCTTTATTTAAGTATAATGGGTTAAAACACATTTTATTATTTAAAGTATTTTCAATTTTTTTTTTAAATTTTTATTTTTAAAATTTTATTGAAAAATCAGCAATAAATTAAACGGACAATAGAAAAAGAAGTTCTACTACAATTGGCAATATTAATATTTCTGTAACAACCGTAATTTTTCGGATTGCGATGAAGCACGATGGTTTCTCTGTTATTTTCATTTAATTCAAATTATAGAAATATTCCTCATTTTATTTAGTAAGATTGATCTCTCACCTCTTACCAAAGAGATTCGTCGTATCCCTTTTGTTGCTTTGAAAGACATGAAAATGATCTTTGTAGAATCCATTCATGTGAACAGCCCCGTCTTGAACCAACCACGAAGCTTGCGACTTCAATATATATATATATATATATATATATATATATATATATATATATATATAGCTGGAGACCAGCTCTATTTGGAGGGGTCGAACTCTGTAGGATTTTCCAGCTAATTATTAAGAATTAGTTTTATTTTCCAATGTACTGTAAAACCAGTTCCTCCGAAACTCGACAGATGGCACCACGAATTAGCGTCATGTGATAGCTCATGTAGCGCCACCTATTCCAGAACAAAACTCAGTGACCTATCGTTCTCGTTCTCTCTTTCCCCCATTTTCCGCTTCTTTTCTCCTTCGCATTACCCGCATCGGAAGTAAACTTCAAACGCCCGAGCGCGTTCCAGCGCCCTTCGCCAATATGTGTTAAATGAGGCAGCCATCTATTTTGCTCCGATGAACTGAACAATTCGTCATCATCTATTGTAAATACTTTTCTCTCTTCATCATCTCTACTAATAAACAAGTAAAGCTACTGCGAGCCTCATCATTGAATTCCCCCTCTAGACAGCCCTTTGCATAAAAACCAACCATTGTTGATTTGGGATGTATAATCTCATCACCCCACAGTCTATAAAATTTATGGGCGTTCGGCCCGGGATATCTTCAAAATTTATGGGTGATCGGCCCAGGATGTTCGACTTGAGATGCCGGGAATTGTGCAAAATTAAGCATTTAACCTAAGATGCCAGGATGTGTACAAAATTTATCAGCGACGACAGATCCGCCTCTACAGCAAGAGTAGCCAGTGTCCAGCGACGACGGATTCACTACAAAGAAATTGTGTGCCTCACCTATTTCCACAATTAGTTTTCTGAGACGACTTGTATGTCTCACCTACAAGTAGAATCTGCATTTTTTCTTCGACGATGAAATCCTCAAATACTTCTTCGCATCAAATATTTATTCGTGCTAGTGATAATCTAAATGGTGTTTTGTCTATGCTCTTTAAACGTCGATCCCTGAGAGTTAAAAAAAAAAAATCCAATTTGTATTAAGTGTGTAACATTTCATCGCAAGATTCCAGGTACTGTAAAACATATTTATTTTTCGGACAATCGTCTAATTCCAATGAAGTGCTATCATGTAATGTTTTTTTAATTATAAAAAGAAATATCTGAAGAAGAAGTAAATTAAACATATTATTTTCTAAGTGATTTATATATATATATATATATATATATATATATATATATATATATATATATATATATTCAAATTGTCATACTTGAATTCAAAATCCATGAGTGTCTTTTTTTTTATTATTATTGTGTGTGTGAACTGATGTCCAATCAGTCAGCGTTCTCACACGAGAAATGAATAAATGCATAAGTAATTAAATTTCCTCTTTCAAAGTCGTAAACATTTTCCCTTTCCCATGAGATATTTTCAGCGTCGCCTAAACAACAATGTCCGCTGTTTGATTTCAATCTCTCAATGAATGATAACTTATTACTCTGTAAAAAAATATGGGTTTGGCAGATTCGAGAATTCTGAATTAAGCAAATTGAAAGTGTATTCTCAAAATATATGATTTTGTTTTTTATTCTATGATTATTTCACTGTATGTCTGAATATTTTTTGGTTCTAATTGAATTACTTTACATTCTTTCACAATGTTTAGTTTTAGTTCTGTGGAAAATTTTAATAAAGGAATTTCAGATTGATATGATAAATAATTCTTTTTTTTTTTAAAAAAAAATAGGTGTACTTTAACAAATTATATTGCAATAATATTTATATCATTTTCACAATTTATTTCAAATATCCTTGTATTTAACTGTGCTCAATGTATATTTTTCATACATATATTTATTTAAGCAAATTAATTAAGCGAGATTCACCATTATAAGCCTGTTTCATTTTAAAATTACTTTTTGTTGTCATTACGTAAAAACGATTAGAGTATAAATTTTCAAATTAATGCATTCTTTTTAACTATTCTTATATTAATTTCAAAATGTCGTACCTCGCTAAAGCAGGTGGGGAAGATATATTTATCCTAGAGGAAGAATTAGATCTAAAGCCTGATTCTTCAATGACAGTTAAGAAACTAAGGGACTTAATCACAAAAGATACTGAATATGATGAGGAATTCACTAAAAATTTGTTTACAAGTATAATAGAACTGAGAAAAACGAAAGAAGAAATGGAAGGAAAGTTGCGACTTAAAATACTTGCAGAAGCACAACGAAAACAAGAATTTGAAGAAAAGTTGGGCCTTGAAACACTTGCTGAAGCACTCGGAAACTAGACTATGAAGAGAAACGACGTCAAGATCAACATGAAATTGAGCTAGAGCGATTAAAATTAAAAAATCAACACAAACTATACACAACGGTTGACGAAACCGACAATTCGAAATTACTAGGTAAGGAAATATCCAAATTTCTCAATAAATATGAAGTTAAAGAAGATATTAGTTTATATTTGGTCTTATTCGAACGTCAAGTGCAACGATTAACAATTTCAAAAGATCATTGGGTTTCATAGCTTTTAGTACTCTTACCTTCCATAATTTCTCACATCATCACACTTGAACCAGAGGAGATAGCAAACAACTACGACCACGTAAAAGAACTTCAGCTAAAAAGATTTAAATTAACGCCAGAAAAGTTTCGCCAGTTATTTACAACGCAAAAAGTTTATAGCCACACTTGGACCGATTTTTATCACGAACTTGCAACATATTTCGACGGATGGACATCAGGGTTAAAAATCAAATCTTTTGAAGAATTAAGAAAACTGATCATCTCAGATCAAATGAAACGTCAATGACCGTCTACCAATACAATGACCAATCTACCGACTTTAAGCAACATTTTCTAGACGAATGGACAACGATAAATTCGCCAGCCGAATTAGCAGAAAAGTTCGAAGAGTATGAAGACATCAGGAGAACATTAAATCAAAAGCCAGTTAATACATATTTTAGGAGAAAACAAAATTTCAGAGCTCCAGAAAAATTTCGACAATTTGAATTGCCCCGAAAATTCGAGCAGGATAGATCAAGTAGGAAAGTTGCAGTGAACACTAGTTACAATCGACATCACGATGCTCAATTCGCCAGTCACGGAAGTTATGAAGGAAATCACGAAAACTCAAATCGACGGGTTCAAAATCGAGTTCATGGAAGAGAAAGATATTCAAGTTCAAATGTTTCTAATCACGCTCAAACGAATTTCTCCAGGTTTAGAAGATTCAACGATTCAGCGAAAGAGCCAAATACAAGCCAGCCGAATAGAAGAACGAATTTCCCGAGAGAAAGAAGCAAGCCTACGGTAACATGTGCCACTATCAATCAAGAAAGTCTACGCACCAAGGAAATAATGTTTGGAGACAAGAAAATGACTGTGCTTATCGACACTGGAAGAACCGTCTGTATACTACGAGAAAATACCAGCAGAAGAATCATCGATCCAACGAAGCTAGCGAAGAACAAAATTCTCTTAACCTGCATAGGTGACGCTCAAGTCACTACGATAGGATCTTTCGAACAAGAATTTCAAATGGACGAAGAAAACTATATACTAACTTGGCATGCAGTACCTACAACATAACTAAAGTTCGAAGCAGTCAGAGGTTCAAATATTTTAGAATGAGTATCAGTCAACTACACGAAGAATGGTGTATAATTTGTTGAATATGAAAATCAAGCATTCTTAATACAGATACTAGCTGAAAACGTCGAAAAAGTAGAGTTGAATCACATAGGAGATCCTGAGATCAAAAAAGAACTTACGAAAATGATAGAAAGCTACAAGCCTGAAAAGACGGCAAGCACCGATGTTACCATGCGAATTATTTTAAGAGATGATGAACCAGTTTGTCAATCGCCACGCCGATTAGCATTTACGGAAAGAGAAGAAGTAAATAAACAGATAGAAGAAAGGTTCAAAGAAGGCATCATACGCCCATACTCATCAGAATACGCCAGTCAGTCGTAATGGTCAAAAAGAAAGATGGAACTTCGAGAATATGCATCGATTACCGAAAACTTAACCAGATAAGCTAGTGAGAGATAAAGTTCCTTTACCTCTCATCGAAGATGTTTTAGATACGCTACAAGAAGCAAAAGTTTACTCCACGTTAGATTTACGAAACGGTTTTTTCCACGTCAGCGTTGATGAAATTTACAGAAAATTCACGTCTTTTATCGTTCCAGATGGACAGTTCGAGTTCAACAAAGTTCCTTTTGGGTTAAGCACGAGCCCAGGTGTTTTTCAGAGATTTGTCACAAACCTTTTCAGCGACCTTACACGTAAAATAATTTTAGTAAGCTATATGGATGACCTTATTGTTCCAGCAAAAGATGAAAAGGAAGGACTCCCAAAACTTAAAATTGTGTTCGAAGTTGCAAAGAAATATGGTCTGGAGATAAAATTCAAGAAGTGTTAGCCCCTAATGCGAAAAGTTGAATTTTTAGATCACATAGTAGAGAATGGAATCGCCAAGCCCTTAGTCTCAAAGATATTAGCAATTGCAAAATTTCCAGAACCAACGACCGTAAAGAACGTACAAAGTTTTTTAGGATTAACAGGATATTTCCGAAAATACATCAAAGATAACTCGAAAATTGCGAAACCGTTAAGCGACCTCACAAGGAAAGAAAATCCGTTTGTTTTTGGAACTCAACAGAAAGAAGCATTCGACCCAAGTTTTTTGGTCCATAACAAATTACGGCAACAAAGGGAAAAAACCGGTGCGAAATGTCAAAATGGGGACACCAGGAAGATCTTAATCACACCTTTTCAGCTACCGACCACATGAATCCTTGATCTTCCGACTTAAGACTGTAAAGATTTTATATACCATTTTCTGCGTTTCTGTGTTTGTCTTTTTTTTTATTGCAGGTAATAGTAATCATAGTGTTGGAGCGAGCGCCGACCACCTGATGGCGCTGCGGTCAGAGGTGACCAGCTGTCAATCTTGCTTGTGCGCAGAGGGAGCAAGCTCCGAGAACGAGAAATATTGTTCCACAACGCGGAGACGAAGAAAAAAAACTTAAAACTATTAACTGCGAGAAGGCAGTTGAGTGAACATTTATGCTGTTACTACTCGAAGGCAGTAACATCTACTTGTAAGTCAGTATATGTGTACTTGTAAGTCAGAGTGTATCTAGTTATTGTGAACATTAAACCGTTTTATTCAACTTCCGTTCATCATTTTGTGAGAATTTGTTTGCTTCATATATATATATATATATATATATATATATATATATATATATATATATATATATATATATATATATATATATATATATATATATATATATATATATATATATATATATATATATATTCATTAGGAAATTTTTCGTGGAACAAGTTTACAAAGGATGGATTGGATGGATTCTAGAGTCATCCCATCTGAAAGCTATTTTCAAAACGGCACAATGAGTGTTTTTTACAGAGGTTTATTTATTTTATGCATCCCATGACTTATTTATAATTTGTTTTTGCTTAAAATATCTTTTTCGGTCCTATTTTTCAATTGTTTTAGAGGCGTTTAATATGTGTTTTATCCTCGTACGATACCAATCGGTTTTGAAAGCGTAAGTATTCTTTATTAACATATTATGAGTTATTTCTTATTATTTGTTTTGTTTTAAGCTTATTTTTCTTTTCCAAGTAAATTTTATTTCTTATAATATATCCATAATACATTTCAAAGGCTTCATTTTAACAAGAAAAGAGGGTTTACTCGGTTTTTTTTTTTTTTAATTCCTTCGCAGGTGTTTAAATATTTTATTGTTCTTTTTTTCTTTTCTTTTCTTCAAACAATGAATTTTTTGTACTTCAAATTCAAATGAATTTCAACCCATAGACAAGTAACGTGAGCGAACTTAAACACATATAAAGAGAGAAATTAAAGAATACAAGAGGAAAGTTCAAATAACATTATAAAAAATACGCATACGCTAAAATGCCAGACATCTTCAAACATCATTATGTTGAACTTCTAGAGTCAAGTATCGGCTCTATAGATATATGGAAAGTGGCTCAGTCTCATTTCAATTCTACTCTTCGACAAAAAAGCTCAAGGAATATACAAAGGTCATACACTTTCTACACTATTCATTTGTCGAAGCTCTCAGAAAAACATATATGGGTTCCTAATATTGTAAAAAGAATACTCCCCTCCCCCCTCCCAACAAATTTTGCGGGAAGAGAATTCGAAAATAAACGTGTGCAATTTTCTAAGGTAAAGTATTATTGAAATTTGCGAGTGTGTAAAAACAAACAAACGGGTATAATAATTCTTTTAAAGAATGCATCATTCTGAAAATAACTATTCATTTGCATTTGAGGTTTCAACTTAAATCACTCTCGAGCATCAACGGGGATATCATTGACGGACCTCTTTAATTTAAAAGTCTTAGTCAGACGATAAGAACGGAATCTGAGTTGGTACAGTCCTCTCATCTTCGCCATCACGCTAAACAATTCTTTGAGCAATACAGAACGGAATTAGTTCTTTTCTGATATTATATTTCTTTTGTGCCTAATTCTTTTCCTTATCCGTGAATTCTTATTTATAATAAATTATTTTGGAGAACATGTTTGTTAAAAAAAATCTAAAAATTAACTTCATCCAAATGTATCTTAGTCCATTAATATTAGATTGACATCATTAGCTAACACACAAATACAAAATTTACAGCAAAACGAAGCATGTGTACTGTAACATAGTGGCCAGATATAAAATTTGGTATCTCGGGACACAAACAATTTTAAAAAAGGCGGCGATTTTTCTGAAGAAAGTTTTTTACAATTAACGTTTCTGGCATATATATATATTTTTAATTTTTAAGCATTATTTAATTCATTTAAAGTGTATCTAATACAAAAAATTAATTAAATTAAAAAATTTATCGTAGAATTTATCCTAAAAATTATTCGATATTTAATCACTTTGATTTAACTTCCTTATGAAACTATCATCGCTTTTCATCGTTGTAAGGATTCAAATATTTATACGTTTTACCCTGATATCTTTATTTAATATTTTGATATTTCATTATTTGATAAAAAAAATTTTGCTTTCAAAAGGGCAATAATTTTGTTGAATGCGTGCAATTACTTTCTGTGTCAATTTCGTAAACAAGCGAACCTACAATAAGTTCTTCAAAATTATTCCTGTGGTTCCGTTAGCCTGTCGGTCACAGTCACGTACTCACGACTTACGGTTTTCGATCCTTGATGACATTGAAAACCTCTGTTTAACCGGGGCTAATGCACGTTAAATATATCGAGGCTCAAACTCTTCCCGAGGCGTGGTGTGGAAGTTAGGAGTGGGGGATGGCACCTCAGGTGTCGTCTTCGTCTCTTGACCGAGGTTCAAAATTACGAGTTTCATCTCTAATAGCCTTCGTGTTGCTTCTATTGCGACGTTGATAAAACCATACCAAATCCAAATTCATCCAAGCAAATATAAAACCTACGTGTAAATTTCTTAAACTACCACCTTAATACAAAACACCTGGGCAAGTGTAAAAAGTCAGCCAAAGACAATGCTATCTATCATAGCTTTTTAAAACAGGAAGTCAGAGGGGTTCAAGGCTAACCTGACCAGAAAACTTTCTTCCATTCAGCATGAATTCTTATATTAGTCTTATTTCAAAGAGGTAGAAGTAAGCTGGATTTCTTTTTCACAAATATGTTTAGATAAGAAATATATGTTAGATATGTTCAGAATATTCGCAAATGAAGTTGGAATGGTGAATGTCGATCGAATTATTTTTAATTAAATTTTTAAAACGTGCACATTCCGCCTTTGAATAATTGTCGATGTGGCGAAATATATAAGAATAATGAATCTAAAGTTATCTTGTTATTTTTATTTTGAGACCCATATAAATTGATTTCTGTAGTCCGAAGCATAGTGCTAATGCAAATATATTATGATTATTACAATGATAACAATTTTTAAATATTTAAAATTCTTATTTTATATTGTGTTTGTGATTCCAATTTTAATTATATCGGAAAATATTAATTGTTTATCAATACGTGAAACACAACTCAATAATCTGATGCTGAAACTATTTATTAGTCCATTCATCGCAATCTTTCAGTAATTTTTTACTGAAAACTGTAAAAAAAGTACTTAAAGATTTTTATTTGTAAAATATAATATGATTTAAAAACAAAAAATGGACAATAGTTTTGTTCGATAAAATAAACTACATGTGGGAATTGTTCCGCTGCGCTGCTGCAGCGCCACCTACAACGCAGATGAAACAGTGAGAGCGTGAGGTGTATGCACGCAGAATTATGTGTCCATCATTTTCTTTAATTTTTCATCATTTAATAAACTACTTTTCCTCTTAAAATGAGCTTGGTTCTTTGCAACATATGCCAACCTCCACATGGTAGCACGGAAAACGAACTAGAATTTAAAATTCGAATTAAAATTTAAAACGCGAACAGGCTAACGGATTAGCTATCGCCAAATAAAATTTGAATGCTCACTTTCTTCACCAAATAGAGAGGGTAATTGTGGTCGAGAAGTTGTGAATTACTTCTAAGTACAGACGGTATTTATGATCGAGAACTTTTGAGCGTTTTTAAGTACAGACGGTACTTATATTATTATCAAACTATGAAAATCGATGTCTGATGCTGTATCATTGTTCTGCTGTGATTGTTCCTGTATTTGTGAAAAAATAAGAGGAAAGAGTAATAACAGATGGTTATAACAGGCCTATTTTTTGTTGTGACCAAAGTGTTTTGGATATATCTCTTCTAAAAAATGGGGTAAGTGCACTCCTCTATTTTCCGTTCAATTTATATACGAAATTAAGATTTACTCAGTGACTGTACTACCCGCACTTCATTAAAAATTGCGACACCAGGGAGGAAAGATCTGACGAACGTAAAAATCACATCAAAGGAAGAGGTTAGAACATACAAATGATTAGTATTTCAGCGCATTTGACGAAGCAGGAAGGGAAATGACATCGGAATGCTGCATAAAAGGAAAGCTGTGTAGTGGATATCTCATTCGGAAAACGTTTTGTAAACTCGGAGTTTACTCAGAATGTCGTGTCATACCTCGAATAAGAAGAAATACTTATCAGCAAGTGTCAGTATCCAATAGAGGCAGGATCATAATTCCATTTCTGAATATATCAATTTTCCTTTTTGTATGTTTATTACTGTATACCTTGTCTTGTATGATTAAATTTTTGTCTAATACTTCATTTTTACTTTTCATATACTACGAGTTTGTGGACACTTTTTGTATTGTGCCATTTAGCCAATTATACATCGCCTGTAACAAATCTTATTTCTGCACGAAATTCTAGTGTTAATTCTTTATTCCTGTTACGTACATTTCCTGCTTTGTAAACACACTGTATGCTCTTTTATTATCTTTAAATTGTGCAATAATGTAATATCTTCTGTTACTTGCTTCAATATATATAATTATATTTTAAATGTTCTTTTTGCAAGGAGTCTTTTTTTCTATTAAATGCTGCTTGTGTGTATGATTGTCTCTCTGGAGGCCGGTTTGTAAGTCTAAGCACTTGCGGGTGAACTCAGTGGAATTTCCCAATAGCCCTCTTTTTTCTTCTAAGTTTCTAAAATCTTTCACTCAAACTCTCCTAAGAAAAGACACGGAATTGGAGACAGATTCATTTTCTTTCAATCGTACTTTGACATTATATTCCTTTCACCTAGAATGAAAGGAACGCTTTTGATGGAAAGAAAAAAATCTCTTTCAATATTTAGAAAAAATTCAATTTTTGAAAAGAATTCAGGTAGTTCATCAAACTATAAGGAAACACAATAGTGGCGCATCTTTTTATTCTTTTGGTGTAATAAAGAATAATGTATGTTCCTGGTCGCATTGTTTTCTCCTAAGACAAAAACTACACAAGTCTTACAAGAAATAGTTTTAAATAGAAGTTTATGTATTTTCTTATATATATTTAAAATTAATCCAGAAATGTCGGTTTTCGACAATAAACATTTCAAGGATGAAGATGAAAATTTTAAAACGAGCCTATTATCAATTTTATAAAATAATTCCAAACACGCTGTTGAAACTTACGTGCGGAATTTATCTCGTATAAAGTTTTTTAAACAACATAATGAAACTCTGAATGAAAGAAATAAGTTTTTTTTTAAACAGTATAAAATACATTAAGAAAGTCCCTAATTAATGTAACAAATGCCAGTTATAGAAAGGTGACAATTAATCGTAATAAGAAAATATATCCCTAAGGGGGAAAGCGTTTTTAAATCAATTGAGTGGGAGAGATTAAATAATCGAAAAAAAGTTCGTTGTTATAGAAAAGATATTCTTTTAGGGCTAGAAGACCTAGAAATAAAATAAATGTATTCAAATTTTATATTTAGCTGGAATTTAGAAAAAAGGAACGAATGTTGTAGCATTGAAAAAAATAAATATTTCTACATTTTTTCGTTTGTAATTGTTTTTGAAAGGCTACGAAATCTCAACTAGTCTTAAAACCATTCAATTGAAAAAAGAATAAGATTTTTTTTAAAAAAAGAGTAAATATTGCAAATGTTTCGAAAAGGAAGAGGAATTAAATTATGAAAATAGTGTCTTTGAGATAAACTTGAAAAGCAAGAAATGACTTTTTCAAATCCAATACGTATATTTATAAAAAAAATAATAATTAATTAATAGATAAAATAATGAAAATAAAAAAGCCTTTTTACATGTTACAATACAGAACTAAAATGTTTAAATTGATATAAAATTTTGTTATTCAATTTTAAATAATAAAAAAAAGAACAGTTGATTCATAAATACGGGAAAATACCATTAAAGAGTTGAATAGATGTTTCTTGATACAATGTAGAAGGCTGAATATTGTACTTAAAACTACTTGAAAAATGTCTGCATTCCCAAGATAATTATAACCCTTAAAATATCAGTTTTTCTTTCCAAAATTAAGATAATTTAGAGCACTAATGGACCAAATAAAGTATAAATAGCTATATTCTGCTAAAATAAATACAAAAATTAACTAAAGGTGATTTTGGAAGTGGGACATATGTGTCCCAATGGGGTTGATTTAAGCACATAAAATACAATGCAATGTTGAAATCTCAAGCTTCTATAATATTTTAAAATAATTGTACTGCAACAAAAGTCTATACCAATTACATATCCAACATTATTCATGATATTTTTATGTATGATATATTGAAGTTTTTGCAGAGTGAAACCTTACAGAAGGCACATACCGTTTTCGTTTGGATTTCTTTATTTTGTTTGGCACAGGGAACAGATTTTCTTCTTGTTGGTTCTTCCAATTGCAAATGATCTTCAACATTCAACATCAGTTTTGATGCATTTGACGGGCGACCTGATTTCTTCCTCTTGACAATTGCATTTTCTTTACCTTGCGCAATCAGTGATTCGGCTAAAGGGACAATTTATTGCAAGACAGGTATATTTTTATGTTTGGATCCTTGAAACTATATGTGTGTATCCAGAACAACCGTCATCAAAAGTTTATAAAATACCTTTTTCCACCATTTTAAGATCTTCTGTCAAAACCGTATAGGCATATTTTTTGGTCAGAATAATCAACTCTTACCAATAAATCTGTTATAGTCTGCAAGAGCAGTAAGTCAATTTGTCAATACTCTTTCTCCATCTTTCTGTTTACGTTTCACTTGTGTGATATCCGGCCCATGGCAATTTGTCATAATCAGGACTTCCTTAGAAGCTTGCCATCTTGCTGCAAGAAATCCTTTGATGTTGTGAAGAAATTATGCATCCCCTTTTTTAAGTTTTCTCTTAGAGCATTACGACATATTTTTCTACTCGAAATGCATGTACCAATGGAAGGAAAAGAGATTATTTAAAATAATTGTACACTTGTAAAGCATCTATCAAAAGTAAGTGTAACATCTGGATTATGTATTGTTGAGGAAGGTTTTACAATTCTTTCTCCAAGTGTTCCACCTTCACAACCTGTATTATCCACATTTTTAACAGAAAATATTTAAATATATTTTGAAGTCATAGGTGTAGCCCGTAAATGAATCACATCCTTCCCAGACTTTTATTCCGCGTTTTATTGGTTTTAGGGGTAAATACTGTTGTAAGCTAGAACGGTCTTTGAGTTTAGCCTTGGATTCATTGATACTTTGAAAAGGGCTTTCTTTCCGAGCTGGCAAAAACGTTTTTTTTTAAACAACTAACCACCTGTACCATATAATACGTCTATGGAGCATTTTCCATTTTTTCTGGTTCATTGAAGTACATTTTTGAAAACGGCAGCAGGCATCTAATACGAGAAATCACATTTTTGATAGATTCATTTCCTAATGAAGATTTACTTCACCAATTATCTGTATAGCTCGGTACACGATTATACGACATTACGCGCATGACTCCTAACACGATCAAAATTTCTGAAGGGTCTGTGTCAGGGATATCTACTTTTGTTCACATCTCAGTATTTCCAGACGCTGCTTGGTACATCTGAAAATAAAAATAAATATATTGTGGAAAAATACAGATATGAAAAATTCAAATTTATTAGAAGATCTGTTGATATTAGCCAGTATTGCAGTTGGACGAATTTTCGTTATTAGAAGTCGTGGATCAAAATTTGGAACACCTTTGGCCAAATAACTTGATCAGTATTTTTTATTAATTTTTTGGAACGTTTATATGTTTTCTTGCATTTATAATTTTATACTTTTTCTCGATTTGATACCTGATCCACTTCACATTATAAGAAATCATTAAGGTCCGAGTGAGTCGGTAATTTTGAAGAATATTCAATATGTGATAACTTTCGTTTCGGTGCTATAGAAAGTCCTTGATTCTGTCCAAATTCTTCACAACTATCACTTTCAGATAAACTAGGTACATAGGCCCTGCCTGCATCTGAATAATCTGATTAATTACCTCAATATAGTTACTTCAACAATTTGATTATTTCTTCACCTGTCAATTATTTCCGGGGAGCTATGATGTTTTGATGTCTATAAGTATAAAAAAACAGCTTTCAGTATATGGAATATATATCTTTTAATATCCACCTACATGTCTTTCAATAACCACTGGGACAATAAAGTTCCAGTAAAACAGATCATTGGGATATATATATATCGTGAAAGATTATTTTTCTTTTAAAATCTACAAAAAAGATTCACTTATATGAAATAAATTGCTTGATTTGTTAAAATAAACAACACCGAGAAAGAACAGCATGTGCTTCCACCCATGTAACTCTGCCTAAAATAGCTATCAGAAGTCAACCTTTTTCCCTTTCCAGGCTCTGTTTCAAATAATGAAGCAACTGGCTGGAGTCTAATGCCATTTATTGGGGAGAAATGAAAAAATTGCTAACATATGAATATAATCACAGAAAACCATTTTTTTTTGTGTGTGGGCGGAGGGGATATTCATTACAATAAGTTCCTCACTTATTTATCCCATTGGGTAATATAAAAATATCAGCGGCTTAAAAATGTCACGGTGGAGCCTGCCGAAAGGTTAAAGTATTTGGAGGTGAAGGTGGTACTGTTATATTATTCAAAGTTTTAAACAACTCATAAAACTATCCATAACTGGTCCAAATATATTATTCCATATTTAAAAACTCACAGTTTGAATACAGTAAGGATAGAGTTTGGTGTGGTGGTGCCATCTCTCATTGCAAAGAGTCTACTCTGGAAGAAGACTCTCGGCATTAATATATCGAAAAAAGGTGCCGCTCTTTTTGTTCGCGAAGCAGGACTACAATATGAACCGCGACATTCTCAAAGCCAAGTATAGGCGTATTTTTCATACCAAAGTACTCAGAATGAGACGTGGAAAATTTCTGATAGTGCATTCATATCATTGTAAACACAAACTTTGAACATACACTTCCTAGAAGTTATTAAAGAACTTATAAGTTTTAAGGAAGTAAAATTTAAACTTAACGAGGGCAAGACTAATTTAGTATTCAGCTTATGAGTAAAAGGTATGAAATTCTTTAAATAAAGTAATAAGAAAAATAAATTAATTATATCATAGTATAAAATATATTCTATATAAATTCTGAACTAAAAAATATTACAATTCATGTTTATGCTAACTTTTAAATTCATTCTATTTTGAAATTGAATTCTGAGAAAGTGGAAGTTTGAAAAAATATTGTATTTGTTTTGTTGGTATATGATAATGTACTACAAATTTTGATTTTTTTCCTTTTTTTGAAAATATTGTGTCTTATCTCAAGTTAAAATAGTTTTTATGATGATAAAGTACCTGATATTTAATTGAATTTGCTGTTTAGATAATTAATTTTTATAAAATGTAGGAGGGAAATAACATAGGTTTAATTTAGAAATGAATTAAGTGATTACAGAAATTTTTGAAAAATATTGCACCATTTGTTGTATATTATTATAAATTTTTGAGATCTATTTTTAAAGTTGGTACATTGATTACGGGTGATAAATGTGTATATGACATTGCTTAATGTTTAATTAAAATTGTTATTGTTTTTATTTTGGTTATGAAATTAAAAAGTTAATATATTTTAAAATTTAATTAAATGGTTTGACGGTTTTTTGAAAAGTAATATATCAAATGTTTGTATAGTTCTAAAGTTGAAGTATTTACTAAGCTATTTAAATCTGAATTAACGTTATTATAAGGTCAAAAAAGGTAATCAGTAATTCTAAAACATCTATGGAAGGTGAAAATAACCCCAAAACTCCTGAAACAGAAATTGATACTATTAAATCACAGAACACAAAAATGCGATACCCTGTAAATGAATTTCATACTATTAGCCATCTAAGGTGCTATTGTTTTAGGTGGCGCGTTTTGGCATCCCAGATCACTTTTCAATTTTGTATCCTTTGCTTCAATTTTAATTACATTACCTTAAATATATTCAATTTAATAATCTATCGTTTGCTTTAATTTTAATTACATCTAGCAGATATAGTATTAAATTTAATAATTTAGCATTTGCTTTAATTTTAATATCGGAAAAGTTTATTATTATACATTTCTCGATATTTCATCGTTTATTTTAATTCTTATATTTAATTGAGTAATTAAATAATTATTATTTTTAAAAAAGCTCACCTTGGATGGCTAAGTTTGTTTCTCGCTGTTTGCATAGAACTTTTTTCCTTTTGATCCTGACAGTGGGGTGAAAATGGTATTGTGGTTAAATCATTTCAAACAGGCATGTTCACATAATAACAGAGATCATGAATATAATTTTAAAAATATTTCTACATTTTTGAAGGGCTAAGCATTACCTCAGTATATTAATTCATACTTGAATATTTCTCATTTTAATGATCTTCGTTGTGTTCTAACTGAAAATTTTTTTGAGCCCAGTGTAATTAGCTTTACTGATTTTTCCCAACCTAAGTTTAACCCGAATGAGATACTGGCAGAATACTTTCAAAAGAAATTAAATTGTAGGAGAAAATTGAGGGTTTCTCGTCAACTAACTTTAGAAGATTTAACAGATGGGTTGTCTACCCATTAAAACAATTATTAACAATCAACCCACCTAACTCCTCATCAGAATGGCTCACAGTAGTGACTAAACTTTTCAAGATACAAGAATCTACTCCTTAATCAAGTAGAGTCAGAAACAATGAACCCACGATTAGAAGTAGACCAAATTATCATAATAGATCACCTGCAACTTTTATGACCAGACAACCAACACCATTTATACCTCGATCACCAAACTATATCAGGCCTAATTTCCAAAATTACTCGAGGCTGTGTACAAATAATTTCATTGATCCTCGTCCACATTTTGGCAATAATCTATATCATAACTTTGATTTTTAGCAGGAATATCACCTTCCATCTGTAAAATTTGAACAAGACAAGGCATTCTAAATGCATATCATTGGTCACAAACGCGTCCTTTGAGACAGCATAATTTTTTGTATAATATACGCATGTCTAACTCTGTTTCCCAGTGCATATGAAATCCTGTTAGTCCTGAACAAAATCTCATGAAAAATCAAAACAACTCTACTGAGGCCCATGGCCTGGTACAAAGGCAATTACTAGTGTCCGTACACTTCTCAACCAATTCACATTCTTCAACAACTCCAAGTCTTGCCAACTTGGGATATTTACCCATTTCACGTGACAGTGTCAATGTTGTTATTGACACAGGATCCCCTCTCTCACTTATTTCTGCAGATATTGTCGGAAAATCTCACTTTAAGGGAAAAAAGACTAGCCCTATCAAAGTAAATCAAGCCCATGGTAAAATTCCAACTTAGACAGATGTGTGAAACGTATTTAAGAATAGAAGAAATTAACAAAAAAGTAAAATTGTATATTATTAATAACCATTTACCTTATATAATTTTAGAATTTCCATATTGTAGTCTTTTTAATTTAGTTATTTATTGTGACGAAAAGAAAATTTATCAAAATGGAAAACGGATTATTAATTTGCATGCCCAAAATAAAAAAAAAGTAACTTCTTTACGTATAACAGAAAATGTTCCTAAACATGATAATACTGGTGTTGATAGACCTGAAACCTCAGGATAAACATTTAAACTCTTGACTCTTAATAATTCTTAATAAAGAACTATCCCCTCCAGTTCAAAACCTTGTAATATAATATTTTTTTACTGTACAAGTTCATGAAATTTTTATGCTTTTATTTTGTGTTCAACCAGACGAATGTTGCTGTATTGATAACATTGCATTAGACAACTTACATCTCTTTTTTTTAAAAAAAAATTAAGTTTTTTATCTATTTGAATATTTGATGAACTGCATAGACTCTGGTATACATTCCTATTTAGGATTAAAGTTAAGGTAGAAGAGCTTAAAAAAACTACCATGCCACCCCAATGTTGCAAGTGTCAACAATCCTATCATGACTCCCGTTTCTGCCTTCGGGGGCCAAAATGCTAAAAATGTGGTGAAAACGATTGCCCAAAAGACAAAAAAATCTCCCGCAAAATGTGCACTTTGCGATGGAGCTCCTCCGGCCAATATTCTGGGTGTCTTAAGAACTCAAAAAATTACAAAGCTAGCAAACCAACAAAAAATGTATGGAAAGACAGACTTAAAAAACAAAATGAAGCGAAACAAATAATAATGAAAAGAATAATAATAACATTACCAACGTTATTATGGAACAAATGTCCCAAATGATGTCTCAAATGATCTATATGATTCGCTATTCCAGAACCACCTTCAAAGCAATTTAATTAATGGTTAATTTAATTAATAACAGAATTACCTCAATAAGAAGTTTTAGCTGGTATGCTAATGGAATAAAGCACAAACTTGGTGAATTAAAAAATTACATTGCTCATCATGACCCTGATATAATTAGTATACAAGAGACCCACCTTCGTTTTTCGGACTCTCTAAAAATTCCTAATTATCTGTGCCATAGAAGTGACTGACTCACTCACCAGGGGAAGGAGGTTACTGCCATTTTGGGGAAAAATTCTATTAAACATTATGCTGTTATTCATACCTGCAATTCTTTCGAAAACTCTGCAAAAAACATTGAATTGCCTGACAAAAGTATTTTAACCGTTGGTTTGTGTTTACAGGCCTCCACACGACTCCATTAATACAGTGGAGATAGATGCCTTTCTCCTAAATAATTCTAAAGCCACCCTCTTTGGTGATTTCAATGCAAAACACCCTGGCTGGAACTCGGGTAGATCCAATAACAATGGCCAAATCCTATATGATTGGGCTCAAAATTCTGGTCTCGATATCTTTGCTCCCACTTTGCAACTAGGAATGCAGCACGTTCTGTGCTTGATACAGCCTTTGCTAAAAATTTGAACTTTACAAAAATCAATCCTTTTTGCGAACCCAGTAGTGACTACAATCCTATAATCTGTGATATCTCGATTGATAACTATCTCCCTCCACTCATCATGACAATGAAATCTATGAGCTGGACAAAATTTCAGGAAATCGTTTTCCATTCCATTGAGGGGAATCCAAAAATTAATAGAGACAATAATGACTATGCAGTAGAAAAATTCAATAGTAATATCACATAAGCCATTTCTGAGGCGGGTGTTACAAAAATTATAAAAAACCCTAATCTCAAACTTCCACACAATATCAGAGATCTCATCAAAATAAAATATCGATTTAGAAAAAGATACACAAGCAATCCACAAGAGATCCAACTTTCAAGAGAGAAGTCAATACTCTTACAAGAAAAAATCTAATACTTCTAATATCACAAAAACAATTCTTGGAAAACCCTTCTCGAAAGCTTAATAACAAATCCCTCTATTCTATGCAAAGAAAAATAACCAATAAAACTGTAAGCATTTCGCCATTGAGTGGTCCAAACAGAATCATCTTTACTGATTACGAAAAGGCAGAAGTCCTCAAAGATCTACTGGAAATTACATTTCAAGAGAACATCGAACCTTACAAGAACAGCAAATATATAATTATACTTCCAAAACCAAAACAAGATTATAAATTTCCTCAAAGCTGTCGGCCAATCGACCACTGCAAAATTTTTGAGATCATACTTGAAAGAATAAAAGGACATTGCGATCAAATTAATTGCATTCCTCCGGAGCAATGTGGATTCAGAAATGGTCACTCTACCTCACATCAGCTAATTAAGGTTTCCAGCATAATTAATGAAGGATTTTCTAATAAACTGTTCACTATTGGTATCATTCTTGATGTAAAAAGAACTTTGGACAAAATGTGGCATGATGGCCTCATTTTTAAAATGATAAATTTAAATTTTCCTGACTATCTAAAGAGAATGGCGCAGAGTTTCCTTCAAGACAGGAAATTAAAAGTCAGAATTAATTCTGAATATTCAAATTTTGGCATAATTAGTGTGGGCAGAGTCCTCTCGCCCCATCTCTATTCAATCTACACTCATGACTTTTCATAACACACCACAGTGAGTACTTGCTTGTTTGCAGATGATTCTGTCGTGTTGCTCAAGGGGCAAATTTAAACTACGCTCTAGCTATAATGCCAAATTACTTAGACACCTTACAGGATTGGCTCATAGACTGGAGAATCGTGATTAATGTTGAAAATTCGCAAGCAACACTATTCAGAAAAGAAAGAAAAACACTTCCAATCAGTCTTTCTTTGTTCGATGAAGAAATCAAATGGGTTTCGGGGGTTCGATATCTAGGCTTGCACTTAGATAGCAGACTTACCTATGTAAAACATATTAAATACCTTACTAAAAAAATTTGGAATAAAATACATCTTAGTATCTGCCTTATTGGTAGGTACTCCCCACTCTCTTTAAAAAATAAAGTCCAATCAATTCAAAATAAAGTTCTCAGAATCATTACCAATGCACCTTGGTATGTTAGAAATTCGGTTCTGCACAAAGATCTTAATATAGAATTTTTTACAGTTTTATCACCATGTTATCCAGAAATGTCTTTAATACGATTCATACGCACAAGAATCCCATTCTCAGAGCTCAAGTTATTTTCACAAACCCAAATTCTAAACACATATATGCATATAAAACAACCAAATAGTCGGTACCCCTCAAAACACCATAAAAATTAATTTTGTTCTACGCACTCATTGACTAATTTAAATGCACTTTGTATTGCACAAGTTTCAGTTGAAAAACCAGGTCCTCACTGGATGAAATTCTCTTGCCGTGAGTCTCTTTCTAGTCTTCTGGGCTCTTCATTTCCCTCCCTCTTCCAACTCACCTGTAAGAGGAAAATTTCAGATTGTTCATCAAAGACTCTCGACGAATCATATTGAGTACAAGCGATGAAACTCGTTGCCACTCGTTTCAAATTTAATTTTATTTAGGATTGGACTTCTACTTTGTGGACTAAAACCATCAACTTAAACAGTTGTATCAGCTGAATTGATGGTGTTTTCAATAATTTACTTTGGTCATGTTCTATATAATTCATTCTAATATGATACTGTTTACCTTTCATATGATTACTTGAAATGATATAGTTTAGTGTGGTAACATTTCCCTTCATCCATATTTACATAACTTATTCATATATATTTTTTTATTTTAGTCCTTTATTTAAATTATTTGTGTTTTGTAAAGACGAAGAAATTCTTAGGTATAATTTTTGGTTATATGTATTAATCTAAAATTTAATATTTTTCTTAGACATTCCGATAAGGTATGGTTGTATGATGGGGCCCAACGCCCATCCGCATCTTCCGAAGTTGGGGAATTTGTAATGATTTAACTTTAATTCATCACAGTTTCTCAGAATAATATTTTAATTTCCTGATTTTACCTATTCTGTCACTTAAACGTAAAGCATTCATTCTTACTTCCTGATTAGTAGTCATGGTTTCAGACTCGTGGCCGGCGGTTTTCGTTATGTCGCGGGTTCGAGTATTGACCACTAAAGATTCGCCTTGTAGTCGGGCTGTTGCACGTTTCTTCTGTCGGTGCTCAAAGTCTCCCACTGGAGAGGTGTGGAAGTTAGGAGAGGGGACATCGCCAATAGCCTCGTGTTTCTTCTAGTGCGAGGTTAATGAAACCAAACCAATCAACCTTATTTCTTGATACCATTCCTTTTTAACTTTAATTTATACAATAACGCGCTCTTGAAACCTGCAATGTCAGCAATTCCCACAAATGCAGAACTGTATGGATGATCCCTGCTAGACTTTTTGTCTGCAACTAAAATCCCTAAGAATTCCTACACCTAGACAACGAAAACTAAAGGAAAAACTTCTTGTATATAATGAAACGCATGTAAAAATTCTCTCACATTTCGCTTCGGCCGTACAGGACAACACTGCACTGCTCAGTTCTTCAAAAAAATGTAAAATTCGCTCTTTCTGGCTTTTTCGCTTCGGCCGTGATGGACTAATCCGCTCTGATCATATATGTAATTCACGGAATCTAATGGACTTAGTTTGCGATGCGTTCATCACGAAGTTATTGCCTCTCTCTCAACGAATATGAAATAAATAGACTTTACTCGGAAAATTGGTATTTATTATTATAACCATGGATGTTTACCATGGAGAGAGAAAGAGATCAGAATGTAATTTACCATACATTTGATGATTTTGCAGCGAATATGTCTGTTGTAATTTGTACTCAAGAGCACTTTTCGAATCTCAAACTCTCACTTTCTTTTCCAAATTTATGCACACATTTATTGAAAGGAAAAAAAATGCTTCACAATATAATGCAAAAAACATACCACTCGTTTGGCTGTATTTTACCATCAGAAATTTAATGACGTATTGGAATATTGCATTCCTACCTACAAATTTAATAGCTTATATTAACCTATTTAAATCACCTAAAATTAGATCGTGAAATGCAAACAGGAGACCCCCCCCCATGGAAAACTTTCGTAAATTCTAAGCATAACCCATTAGAAAAAAGAAAATTAGCACAAAAGTATAACATAAATGAAAATAATTCAAAAAAGGTTCCAGTTTCACCAATAGAAGAGAATTCTCTCAATAACCTCTTTCATGAGACGAGGACGACCTACTAAGTAGGCACCCCGTTCTCCACACTTTCACACAATCCCACAGAGAGGACATTTATTCTGGATAGTTTGTGCATATCATCCTCAATACATAACTGATCTTGTATTGAGAATGATACATGATTTCAGGACTCGAAGCCTCGAATCAAAGGCAATAACGCCGCCCATGAGCGGTAAGAAACTTTTTTTATTAATTTTGCATCAATTTAAATGAGCCTGAGGTACCTTCCCATCTATAATCGACGATTGATAAACAATGTAGCTTTGGATTCGATTCTTGTTTCTCTTCGTGTTATCCCTGAAGAATAATTGTAACTCAATCACAGGAAATTCTATTAAGTTTTTAATTCCTCTCTTCATGTAGCGTGGGAAATAGAAAGAAGGAAATGATTTCATGTGTTGTTCTCGATTCATGAATGAAGCTAAACATTGCTTTTTATGGCATTATAAAAAAGTTCTTTTTAATCTTATGTACACATAAATACAGAAATTTTATTTTAAATAATATGTTCATTTCTTAAGTGTACTTATATTCTGAGTCCGTAACAAGCTAGAAAACTGCGCACTCTCCTCCCATCCCATCATCTTTTGTCTTATTTCTAGAAGCCGAAATCCTGGCTTAATGATTGAGGATAGAAGGTTGAAAACTTGATTTCATCTTAGTTCTTTAAAAGAAATCTATCGACTCTGCAAGGTGATTTCTAAATAGTTTCCATAAGATTTCACCAAAATCGACTTTGGCTGTCGTCATATTTAAGATGACGCATAATTCAGAGACAAAGAATTAAATCAATAAGAATTCCTGAATTTTTATTCTACACTAAATACTGATCACAACAAACATAGGAGGTATATATTTTTCCACATAACTCAATATACTTTTCAGTTTAGAAAACCACCGAAACAGCTAATAGACCAAAAAATTCTACTCGGAATAAGCATTGTTTTTTCAAATCGTAGAATTTAAATCTCGTCCTGCGTAGTCAAACAAAAAGAAAATGGAAATCGCAAGCGGTAAAAGGAAACTAAGAATGGCAACCCTTATGTCTACCATTTCAGAATGATTCGTAGAATGTCTTAAGATATTTGATATTTGTGCATTTGAGTGCTTCATTGGGTTAACTATTTTAATTCAATTTTGTTACATTAAAGAGCATATAGCGAAGAATATTAGTCAGAAAAGGTATTCGAATATATTTGTGTCCCATGCAAGGTTAATTCAAAAGCCTAGTGAAAGTTTCATTTTAGCACTTTTTTGTTGTTAATGTTGGAGTGTACATATAGAAATTGCGATTATTCCTTTAATATGGATCTCGAAACGATCAAGACTCGAGAGAAAAAATGGAAATGTGAAATCTGTACGAAAGCGTTTGACAGAAAGTCACACCTGAAACGACATTTAATCTCTCACAGAACAGGTAAGGATTTTGAATGTAGTATTTGCGGCACGAAGTTTAAACATGAATATGATTTCAAGATGCATAATCTACTTCATACTGGAGGATACAAATTTAAATGTGAAGTATGCTCAAAAGGATTTGCTTTTCTATCACTTCTGAAAGGACACTTGAAATCTCACTCCGAAAACAGAGACTTCAAATGCAGTGATTGCAATGCCACATTTAAACATAATGGCAACCTGAAGGATCATAGTCAAATTCACACAAATGAATATAAATGGATATGTGAAGTGTGTTCAAAAGGATTTGTGCGTAGAGCATTTCTCCAAAGACACATGCGTTTTCACGATGGAAATCACAAATTCCATTGTAAAATTTGTCCTTTGAGGTTCCTACGTCAAAGAGATTTAAACACGCACTGTTTGTCTCACACTTCAGAAAACAATCGAAAATGCGAATTGTGCTCTAAAGAATTTCAAAACGAGGACACTTTCAATCGACACGTGTGTTTGTATCCAAGACAAATTAGTTTCGAAACTACAAATTTTCTGTCAGATTCTGATGATGCGGAGAAAATTGATGATCCCGAATTGAAAAGCAGGAAAGGACCTGTATATAAATGTAATTCGTGAAGCTGTGAGTGTGTACATCTGCAGTACTTCTCAAGCGACACAAGCACCTAAATTGCAGGGGGAAATAGGCACAATATGCAATCTGAAGTTGGCAATCTGATCTGGAACTGATCAGATCCAGATCAATCAATCTGAGAACAATCAATCTGATCTGATTTACTTGGGCAATATCTGAACGAAATTGTAAAGAAATCGGGAATAAAATCATATATCAGATTATTTCGGAATCTATTCTCAGAGGCACGGTATTTTTTCTCAAAATTACAATATGTAAATATACTTTTCATTCAAAAGTCATTGCGGATAATTGAATATCCTTTATATCATAAACCTTTAATGACAAGATTACATGTTTTTAAAAATCATAAGTGTGCATAGACGTCTATCTGTGATAGGCAAGTCAATTTGGCAGGCTCTTGTTGAAAGACAATTATGAATTTTATTTTATTTGAATGGAAATATTTAATTTATAATTTTACATTTCAACCCATAAATGAATTTTTTGTGAACAATGAACAATTTTAGGCAAAATTAAATGATTAATGTGTTTGTTTATATATATATTTGTTTTACTTCATTTATTTTCAATTGTTGTCATAAAATAATTTTAGATATTTTAGAGTAATAAAATCATATCATTTATTCTATAAATTATTCCAAAGATTACCGAAATTATTCTGTATTTCTACATTTGTTCTTAAATATGTAATCGCTGATTATGTTTAAATTTTTTCAATAAAAAATTTCAAAGGTGATTTGAAACTTCCTCGTTAAATTGGAAGATTTGTTTAATTTTATATAATTAAATGTTAAATGTTTATATAATTAAAAAAATTGATACATTTTTGTACTCTCTGATTGTGCATGATAATTGATATTAATTTTCAATATGATAGATTTTGTAATACGAAGTTTACTGTAGATTTGAAAAAATAAACTTTTTTTTAATTTTTAAATTTGTCTTTTTTCTAGTTTTTATTTGATCATTCTTATGCTATACATTATCTACTCCAAATTAATTTCATTTTTGCAATATCTTCTTGAACTAAATAAATAATTTATTACTATCACAAGTTTGGACTTCAACGCTGCACTATATTTATAATGATGGCTCACAAAATGTTTGTATTCTAAAAGAGAGATGTGTTGTGTGGAGATTGATCAATTCGTAAAAAGCGGACAATGAAGGAATTTTTTTAACTTCTTACGAATTTTTTTTTTCAAATATAATTTTAAATATAATTAATAATTTAGTTTTGATGATAAATATCATTTTAATCAAATATTATTTTAGTCAAATATAATTTTCAATACAATTAATAATTTAGTTTTAAAGCAATTTCGTTAAGTATAGCAATCCGAGAAATATTCGATGATATATATTATGTCAAGCAACTATGATTAAATATTAAACTCATTAAGTATAGTTAGCTGTATTTATACCAAATTGTTAGTGAAACGAAACGATCTTATATTCTATACGCAACTGTTCAATTTTCAGTAAGCACTAACCTTTTCAAAATATATTAAATATCGTCACACCATCTGATATAGAATTTTAGGTCTCGAAGGATTTTGAAGACATGTTATTAATTAAACAAATTAATGATGAATAAAAGTGTTTTGGAGCAAAATATATTGTTCAACTTTTAAAAATCGTTCGAGACTTACTTTATTATAAAGTTTTCAAATTAATCAATATCAAAAAGCAAACTTTATTTTTTATTAACAATATTAAAATAGAGAACGATATGGATGTTAGAGGTAAGCTACATTTTACTGTGGGTGGCAAATCTAATAAAAACATATATCAAGCAGAAATATTTACAAAAATTACAGAAACTCTCATTTAATGGGGAAAGTTTAAAGTTTTTAAAACTAATTATTGCAAATTTCATTGCAAGAAATTTATATTGTTTCTGTACTTTCCTACATTACTTTGTTTTCCCATTTCAAAAACTCAACGTATGCGCTTTTACAAAGATGTCTCCATTACACAAAGGTCTTTTTTTTCATTGCTTTAATAATGTCAATAAAACTAAACACACAGTTTCTAAGGCTTGAATCGTGTTCTGTGTTGAAGCTAGTTGTAGCTAGGTGGTAGCTGCGGTCACATGGTGGTCATGGTCTGAAACCTGCAGCTCGCTTTGAGCCATCGAGTCGTGTGTGTGCGTCTGATACCACTCAAAAGCAGCCGTGTAGAGAGGAGGATGAATTTTACATCTACAGGAGCTTCAAATTGTCCTGTTAGCATAGAGTGGTAGTTTGAAGATAGAAGTGCTAGATCAGGTATCTTCGTCAGTTGATTGAGGCTCAAAATTACAAAATCTATCCTAGGGGATTTTCGAACCGATATTGCTTACAATACGATTTAAATGTCATAAAATTACTAGAGCAGGGTCTCACTTTTATGGCTCATTCAGGTAGGGGTATCCCAATTATTTCTTAAATTTCTAATAGCATTCTCTATCTCTTGAATAGGTGGGAGGTCCTGGACCGGTAATCTTTGAGTGATCACCGATTTGTGGGTGTGCATCTGCTATATGATTTAAATACTTCAGAATTTTATTTAAAAACTAAACGTGATCTCAATAAATTTATGAAATAGTTGTAAGAACTCTTACACCAAACTTATTCGAACCCTTAAGTATGGGATTCTGATCATCTGGGTTTTTTTTTCTGCTTCATTGATTTGAACCGTTCATTCGACCGCCTTTAAATCTTTTCGTAAATGTCGAGTCCTTCATTCTCCAATTTTCTCCTAGTGGAGCAATAACTTGTTTAGAAGTAAGCTAAATGTTCTTTAAAGGAAAATAAAATATTAAACCAAAAATAACATTTCACCAGAAAAAATTTATAAACTACAATTACAATACAAAAGAAAAATCTTTTTATGAAAGTACAATGTTTAAGACTTTATAAATTCTTGAGTTTTGGGAGCATTTCTGCATAATCAATAATGAAACCTTTGCCCTGAAGTTCAGCGTCATTTTTGGAAAGTCTCTGAACTCTCAGGCCCTTGAGGTCATAATTCCTGATTCATCTGATAGCTCTAGAGCAGAAATATGAACTTTAAATTCTTTCTTTATGAACATAGTCCAATGAAACCTTTGATTTGAATCTTGGAGAATCTACACCTCCTTTGGGAATTAATTCCGAATTGGTATCCTTGGTCTTCAAAACTCTAAGTGGTGGGAAGGCTCCTGGTCTTGACTTTTTGGAATATGGAATTTGGAAACGCACTTTTTCTAATTTTCCTAACATTTTAGTGAAATTTATCAATTTATACATGCAATTTTTCTCTATTTCCCCAACTATTTAAAAGATGCTAAAATGAAATTTCTCCTTAAACCTGGTAAGGACGTCTCATTTGTTAAATCATATAGACCAATTTATTCGTTACTAACTTTAGGCAAAATTCTTGCGCATATTTTTTCAATAGAGTTTATAGATATTATTTCATTGGATTCATCAAAGCAGTAATCTTTATCCACTTCAATTTGGGCTTACAGAAAAGTTTGACAATGTGTGTGTGACGACTCCATTTTCCATTTGGATTCAAATACCAAACAGACAAAAGATCTATAAAACATGTAACTATTACTTTCATCCATATAGGAAGAGGGGGGGTTGAACAATACAAATGTGTTTATTTTAGTTAATATTTTTTAGATATCTTCATTTTTCAACCGGTTTTTAAAAGTTTTCTTATTCTTTCTTAATAAATCCACATATTAATTTCTCTATTCCGATTTTCTCTATTTCCTCAAGACTGTCCACAAGGTTCAGTGCTTGCAAACGCTCCATGAGGATTTTATATTTTAAGTCGATTTTAAACATAGATTTATATTTTAAGTCGATTTTAAACATTGCGAATTCTTTTGAGTTTTAGCTTTTGCGGATTATCTGACAGTTAATTCCTCTGAAAATTCAAGAAGAAATCTAGAACATAATACCAATATTTTAATTAATCTTGTCACTGAGCATCTGACCCAGTTAAGGTAGGGGATCTCGTTTGAAACAGCAAACTTGGTTTTGTTTAGATGTCCAATTCATAACAGTGGAGTTCATGGTGACAGCGTCTTCAATCGAAACTCAATTTTCAAACTAATTATTTCCTACATTGAAATTTGTAAATTTCAAATACTTAGGTAGTCTGATTGATTGCCGGCTCTCCTGGAAACCCCACAATAACTACGTTAAAAAATTCCAATACCCCATTAAATTTTAATAGCGCTTCCTGCAGGGTAATTTCATTTTCAAAAATTATAAATTTTTGTACTTATCTGTTGTTGAACCCATAATAGTCGATGGTGCGGAAGTCTGGTATGATGCTCTAACCTCCTCTCAAATTACCAAGTTAAACTCCATTCAGAATATTAAACTTTTAAGAATTACCAAAGCCTATAAGACATTTCCAACTACTGTTTTGCAGGTAATTGTCGGGGTTCCTCTTATTCACCTTACCCCAGGATATCCTAGCAATCTTTCTCTATTATCGACTCTACTTTTTGTCAACCAATTACCTTTTTTTTTTCAATTTCTTTAAACGTCTGGATCATCTTGCACGTTTCACCTTCTTTGAGCCTGATTTTGTAATGGGCGTTTGATTGCTCTCAACGTTTTCTGTAAAAATACGTGGTACTCATTGTTTTTTCAAACCAGAACTAATTTCTCTAATAATCTATTTATGATGATTTTTCCTCCTTTCAGTAACTTCAGCGAAGTCATGTAACGATGAAACTGATATTCCGCCTAGGGGGAGTGATCTTGCAATGGATGATTCACTACCGATCATGTTTTTCCAAAAAAATGTCTTTCAAGTGTCCAATAAAGAGTTTGATGAAGGGTCCAATCCAGCATGAAAAGTCCAAGACGAGAAACGGATCCTTTGTTATAGTAGGCAGAAAAACAACTTTCGATTTTACGACTTTCTTAGAATTCATGGTAGGTTCACTAACTTGGCTAGTTATCGCCAAACATTTTCTGTCGCCTAACAGTACGCTAAATTACGATCCATCCACTCAAAGACATCTATAAAATTTTCCATGTCAATAGTATGCAGTTTTAACAGAAAAGGTTGTTAAACTACTATTATCTTTCATCATAACTTCTAATAGTGATTCCGAGTTTTCAAAAGAATTTTTCTAAAAAATAATTACAGAACCAGATTCGAAATCGAATCGGATCTGAGAATTAAATTGTCTTCTTTACCTCTAAACGTGAAGTTTTTAGAGAGCAAAAAACAGCTTCACACTTCCAATTAATAATTCGATCTTGTTGTAATTTCCTGATGTATGTTAAATCTGTCGAGGCTCCAAGTCCTCCCTTCGGCGTTATGTGGAATTGGGATATTGGAGGTGCCAGTTCAGGTGCCATCCTCGTCATTCGACCGAGTTTAAAAATTACGATGTCCGTCGCTAATACCCTGTATTTTGCTTCGAAGTGCGACGTTAATAATCAAACATAAATAATAATTTCCTTTTTGCCCTTATTTTTGTAATAATTTCATACAAGCAATTAAGTACATGAGAATTATTTAACATCTAAACTTTAATTTTACCAAGAAATTTGAAAACAAGGAATAAACTTTTATTGGGTCATGGAAAAGATTATTAAAATTTACCAGGTCGCAGGAAAAGAAGTTTGGGAAACGTTGTTCTAAGCTTTAAAGATTCTGATAAGAGGGACAAATAGACCAGTGCGTAGGGTGTCTTGTGGGAGAAATGAAGCTGTCGAAACTGAAGTTTGTTTTTATTGAAGGCTTGGGCTGTTTGATATGTTTGATTGCGTTAAATGATATGATAACTAGATAGAGTACTATCTACAACTCATTTCTTACAATTTATTTATAAGGTTGGTTTTTACAAGATACAGTGCTTGTGGAACTTACAATTGTAGTACAAATATAGCATTTTGGTTGCAAGTCCCACGTTAGAACGGTATGACAACGTCCTCGGGCGCGACGTTCTAGTGGAATGTTTCGTAGATGTTTGATGTTCCTACTTCAGCGTCATATGGTTTTTGATGCCATAGAGAAGGATGTCAGTTGTCTTTTGAGTATCAATTGCTTTTCGAACCTTTGAAACTGGTCTCGAAGAAAAGTTGACCAGTTTTTTGCTGCACCGTTATTAACTAGGTTAAAAGAGACATCCCAGTTACATGACATATTTCCAAAACGGTACGTGGCCCTACATTGATTACTTGCTTGGTCATAAATGTGTCAGACTTTCGGAAGAGCAAACAATAGTGAAGGTTTCTGGGAAGAATTGTATTTTCCCTCCGATTGTCAGAAATATTTTTATAGCTAATTTTATGTTCGTTTGTGGGTTGTCCAGTCTTTGAAAAAAATAATCTAATATATTTTTCCAAAATCGGAGAGAAAATGTAATTCGCACAAATCTTATTTTTTGTTCTTTCGGATGCTTTTTTTTTTTTGCGTTCAGTAGATTAAATAAGTATAAATTTGGGGCGGTTGTAGAAATTCCATTGGATTATTATTACTTTCTCAAAATCAAAATGGGAGGTAGATAGGAGCACGAGACGCAAATAATGTTTATTACTTGAAAAGAAATAATTGTGAGTGACAAAATATATCAAATCGTATAAACAGGATGAAACCTGGTTTCGATCACTGCAATTGGGAAATGGATTTCTTTTAAGATGTTTCTTTATTTTAGATATGGGTAAAGAATGAGATTTGTTTTGCATTTCTAGGTGAAAATTGGGGACTGAAATGCAAACCTTTTCTCATAAAAATTGTCCTAATGAAGATAACGGTCCTCATAAATTTGATTCTTCAAAACATTTATGCCCGCTTAAGAGTTGCGATGTGTGAAATTCTTAACAGATTTTTTTGGTAAAAGTGATACTAATTTAGAATGTTTCTTTTTTCGCGCAGGGAATCGTTTCGCTAGGAATTGTAATAAAAAGTATGATATTAAAACAAAGACTATAACATCACGCGATATAAGCAGAAATTAATTCAAATAATTTCAATCTGACTGCCGTTTGATTACAACCCCTCAAGCGATCTACTATTTATGGGAAAGGTCATAAATTAGAATGTATATTCGATTTTAGTAATCCATTCAACATGAGTTTTGATTACTGAATGAGAATAATAAATCATTAAATCATCCTTTGGAATCATTAGCTGCTTTTACTGAGAAACTTAATAGTGGTATTTCAATGAAGAAGGGATATGGATTAGCAATCTTTTACGGATAAAAAAAAAATTCTCAGAAAGATTACCAAAGAGAAGTATAAATGCTGGGAAATGGGAAGATTTATGCGTTTCGAAGGGAAAACACAAAATAAATCTGTATTCGTTTAGATAAAAACCAACCAATTAGAAGAGCTGACCCCAATTCAATAAATGTTCGTTATTCAGATGGGATGAAACTTTCAACTGAGCAGGACGAATAGAGATCGTAATAAAATGTGAGTTGATTTGAACTAAAATAAAGGTAAGTGTATATATACATTCTACAATTTGTTTTTTGATTTCTTAATGTTTCAAATGAATGTGAATGAGGCTTTTTGTTATAACAATTTAGTTTGGTTGTATAAAAATAAATCAATTAATTTTTGGTCATCAATTTACTTCCCTGTTAATAGGAAATTCAAATGATTAGAATACAATGTTAGAAAATTACACAATTAATTAGGTCAATTTTAAATAGAAGTGTGTCTTAATGTTTATTTTTATAGTATATTTTATTGTATTTAACAGTGGTAAATTGTGCTGTTCTTCAGCGCTAACGCTCAAAACATGTTAAGTTCTGGACAAAACCGCAATAAAATTGCAATTCCAGAAATAAACCCGAAAATTAAAAACTGAAGCGCTGATCGCTCAAGATTTATTAGTTCGAATACAAAGTATTTGCTTCTTCATAAATTTGGATCTGGATGTTAAATCATATTTAAAATAACTGAAATCAGGCTTCAGTTTCTCTTTATAATGAAAATATAAGTTTAATCCCATAATATAGTTGTTAAAACATTCAGATATGTTATTACGTGCCGGTTGAAATGTATGAATTTATATTGTCTATGTTTCTGTGAAGAGTGAGTTCTCTTATTGAAATCATAAATAAATGATTTCGTATAAACTTAGTCACAAATGAATAAGTAATGTGTTAATCTAATTGGAAAAAAAATTTGACTCTCTGAAAACTTTTTTATTTCTTTTCAAGAAGTTTATATTAGTTTTCAGGGTAATATCCGCTTCCAGATTTGTGTCAGTTCTTGAGCCGATATCTCGACGAATTCTTTTAATGGATTGTTATATTCAGGACCACAAAATTTCCTATCAATGTGTTATTTTTTATTCATGGTTATTTTTGATTTTCTTAAAATGATACTTATATCTTATCAAAAAGGTATTAAATAGGTAATCATAACAATGAAAGAGAAGAAAATAAATTTTATTGAATTCAAAAATAATACCTTTAAAATATTGGGAGAAATTAATTTAATATTTATCGACTGTTTTATTTTCTTTTGTCATAATGAAGGCTTTTCCGAGAGAAGTAAATCTCTAGTGTCCACAAGAGATACCAAATCAATTCAAGATAGTGTGAAATATCTAAAATGTTTAAAACTAATAGCACTATTTAAAATTTGTCTCATTCGGCAAACGAACACATTATGTACACATAACAGTTTTTTCTCCTCGGAAGAGGTGTTTATTTGTCAGTCTTGTGTGTTTAATAAGTAGACTTATCTAAATAACGTCCTTATTTTTATATAAAAATAATTTCCAATGAAAACTGGTAGATTTGAAACTATGTAGTTTAGTATCTTTTCTTATCTTCAGTTGGAATACATCTGGTTTCATCTATATAATATTTTTTATCTGCCTTTATTTACCGTAAAATAAAAACCGTAATACGCACATGTATATAATACGCATGCTCGATTTGGCACAAAATTTTCAGAAAAAATTAAAATTCGAATATAATACTTACCCAAAATTTTTCATATTATTTTATTTTAAATTGCACAAGCATTTATTAACGTAATTGGAACCAATAATAAAAGGTAATGAAAACGTCAAATTCGATAGAAAAAAAAACTTAAATTTGAACACAAAAACAATACTGAAGTGATCGGTCATAATCACGTAACACTAGAACACAGTTAATCTATTGTTGCGTCCTAGTCATAATTATTGGTGTTAACGCTTGCATGCGCTATCACCGCGCCACCTGTAAATAAGGAGTTAGTAACTGTGATTCTAACCGTAACTGAAGGAAGAGCGGGAAGCGCTCATCGTGTATACGAGTGAAGTGTAAGTCGAGCTATCTGTGAAGGCACCACGTGCAGGTATCTTTTGTGAATTATTAAAGAGATATATTTAATACAGTCCACTAAGTGAGTGTTTATTGCGCAAATGACCTATGGAACTTTAATATTGTGTAGTGAAAGATTCAATTGGTGCCGTCGTGTAATATGTGACATGTACCCGAGCGTGTGACCATGTACTGTGAGTTCCCTTAAGTGTAAAAGTTAAGTGTTCATGCGCAGCACGCGTGTTACAACAATCTCTTACAACTGCTGCACTTTAATTTTTCCAAGTTTATAAACTTTTTTTAAAATTTTTACACGATTTAAATAAGCATCCTCATTTTTACGGACCAAAATGTGGAAAATTTGCTTATTATAATCAAGATTTTAAGGTATGCTTTTATATAGCTTATTTTCATCATAATTTGATGTCAGATACTGGTGGCAAAATTTATTCGCTAAATCTTCATAAAAATTTAGTGAAGATAAGTTTTCGATTTCAAGAGTTAAAATGTCTGTATTCATAACAACAGAATTTTACTGATAAATGTTTTTGAAAACTCCATAAAACGTCTTTTTAATGTCAAGCCCTAGAAGTTTAACTTTTTCTTTCAAAATAATACTCATTTTTCATTTACAGGATAACTGTATCTTAAAGCTAAAGACTGCAATTCATTTTTGACTGCAGAAGACGCCAATTCACTGAAAATTCCATTAAACCACATGTGAAGCATCGAAAGCTCCAAAACAGTAAAACCTATACATATTGGTTATTGTTTAGAAGTAAGTTTAACCTGTTCTTGTTTCATAATTCATATTCTTCATCTAAAGCAGAAGACTCGATTCCTTTTTACGCGTTATTGCGCTGTAGCAGCGATTTTAATATTCATTTGTTTCCTAACGTTCTTGCAACTTCTTCCAAAAAAGTACTGGTCATTAATTTAAAAATGGACTTGTAAAATTCAATTTTGTGTATTGTTATTAAGCTTAATATGTATTGCCTTAACCATGAGCGTTGGTTAAATTATTTTATGTGGGTCTTTCTAAAGACTAACCCATGTTCTAAGTAATAATGTTTATCGATATCATGTGTGATGTAATATTTATTATCAATGAGATTGGGTTTAGTTTTTTTGTAATACTGATAAATTTTAAATTATTCCTTTCTATTTATTTACCGATATTTCGATTTAAAAAAATGATATTAAAATTTTTGATGTGTTCCAATGCTATCAGTATAAATCATCATTTAGATCATGCAGAAGATAAGTTTAAAGTTTAGTTTTTTTTTTATTAACGTCGCACTGGAAGCAACACGAGGGCTATTGGCGACAGACCTCGTATTTTGAATCAGTCAAGTGATGGGGACGACACACTTGATCTGACATCCCCTTTCCTAACTTCCACAGCACAGGAGGACTTTAGGCGCCGACAGATTTAACGTGCATCAGCCCCGGGTACACTGTAGGTCTTTGGCAGCCAAGGATCGAACCCGCGACTGAACGAAAACCGCCGGTCACGAATCCGAAACCATGACCACTAGGCTACCGCGGCCACATGCAGAAAATAAACTAAATCTGCACAAAACATATATCCAATGGGTGAATCAGAAAAGATTTCCAAAACATTAAAGTTAGGTATTTTTTGTTCAGATAATTATTTAAAACTTGAATGTGGTAAATTCATTGTCATTGTTAAATTATAGAAGTTATTGGCATCAAATTAGACGATATACTTTTTTTTTTTAATCAAACGATTTGAGAACATAGGGATTATTACATTTTCTGTGGCATTGATCTATTTATTACATCTCTTTTTAATACCTACACGCCATGTTAGTTATGGTGTTATAATGGGAAATGAAGCGCTTCTTAAATTATACATTTTCTAGGTAATATCTCTGCAAGTATTAAAGATATCAATTTTAGGTAAACAATAAATAATATGTACGAACACGTTGAAATGGTCAATTTTCGAAAAAAATCACATTTTCAGTTTTTTGTTTTCTTGAATAAAGCATTTATTTAGCTTTATAAAACTGTTTTTATTTTGTTTCTACGTCACTTAAAAGCCAAGATATTAAAGAATTAGTAAAGCTCAAAAAACCGGATGTGGGTATTTAAATGACCGGAAGTCAGCATTTAAATGCCCTTTAAAGATGTCAAACAGAATTAAAATACCATATTTATTTTTAATATAAATTTAGAAAACATTTGATGCATAATTAAGCATTGTGCTAGTGTCTGACGACGTAGAATTTAAGGAAATCTGGCAATAATTGTTTTATTTACATACAGCTTGATTTGTTGACAACTGTGCTTGTGTAGTTGCATAACAAAACTTATTACTTTTTATTTGAAACAATACTGAATTTTCTTTCTGGTATTAGTATTTTTACAGCTATGGGAAATAACAGAAATAAAAGTTATTCTCGTAAAAGACTGTTCAAAGGAAATAGGTACTCTAATAAAGTTCCAGTTCCAGAGAATGAAAAAATTAGTAAAGATGTAGATATTTCAACTGCCAGCGAAACAAAATTGATGAATTCTTTCAAACCTTCAGATGTTACTGAAAATGATGAAAAAAATGTTATTTTTAACTTAGGAATTTTCAGTCATGTAATTTCTTTATTATGTTGTCCTGTATGTTTTAAAAGAAGTATTAATGTAATGCAAAAATCTGTTTTTGGATTAGCCATGAACATGACTTTAAAATGTGAAAACTGTGACTATTCCTTCTCTTTTTGTTCATCTGATAAAATAAACAAATTGCATAATATTAATCTTGCATTTGTTTTTGGTATGAGAGTCATTGGCAAATGATATTCTGCGGCCAAAATACTTTGTTCCGCCATCAATATAAATGTTCCTTCAAAGACAGCATTTGGTTTCCTTGAGAAAAAACTTGAAGTTGCTGCTAGCTACGTAGCGTGTAATACTATGAATGAAGCTGCTTTGGAAATTAGAGGTAATGAAAATGATTCTGAATTATCTCAATGTGGTGTGTCGGTTGATGGAACTTGGCAACGCAGAGGATATTCATCCTTGAATGGATTTAAATTTGAATTATAGACAGACTGACAATGTCTAATGTATTCGACTGCGATTGCATTATTTAGTTTAAATTTTGTTTTGAAAACTGAGAAATTTTATCATCTCTTGTTCACATACATTTGTTGTTATGCGTTCTGTCCTCAAATTACAGTCCATGAAAATATAAGCAATATAATCCATACGTTGACATCGCATCTAATTTCATTTGAGTTTTAACTGTATCGTTAATCGTAAATTTTATGATGGGAGGGGGCCATTTTTTCTCTTTAAATCGTTAATGAGACTGTTTACTTCGTTTATTATTCATGCTTAATCAGTCTTTAAATTTTAAAAAAATAAATATTAGCCAATGAATAAAATTCAAATTGAGAAACAAATATATATATTAAACCACGATAGATATCTCGGTTCCGTGCTTTGATACAACAAACAATTTTGAAGTAATGCAACAAAAAATACCTTTAAATTTGGTTGGGATTTTCGTTCGGGTATGTTATTTTGTCTGCGCCGTAAATTATGTCTGAGGAGGGCATATGTCTATCCCTTCGATCAGCCATGAGGTGGTGATGTGCCAAAAGAGCAAAAGTGAGATGTAACAAATTAAAATGCTGAAAATTGAAAGAATTCTTTAGAAATTCACCTTTAAATGCCGGAATTTATAATTTAACTGTAATGTATTATATTTGGTTGTAGGCCATTCACAGCATTTGTTTGGTATAGAAATGCTTCTAAGACCTGTAGATGTAGTGGAAGTTTTTATTTTGATTCGTGAAAATGGGATTAATAACTGTTCTGAACTGGAAATAACTGGAAAACTGAATTTAATAATAGTTCTAAAGCTTTCTGATGACTTACAATAACTGTTCATAATATTTCGTATTTTGTGATGAACACACAAGCTCACATTTTCAATAAAGATGATAATTACCTGTTGACGCTAAAGAACAAAATTTATCTTCTGTTTTCGATTATTTGATTGTAATTTATATACCATTAATTAATATTTTTTGTTGCGTTCCTATGTTTAAGGGGGAAATGGACCATATATGACAAAAACTTTCATTTCCTCAAACATTGTTGTAAAATAATAATCCACCAAGTAAAAGGGAGAGCAATTGTTTTATACTGTATTTATTTACAATCTCTACGCGCCAATTATACATAATCAATAATTACTCTATTTATCAAATATGCAAGGCTTCCAAACAGCCCATACTTTGACTTAACCCGCTTTTGCGGTCAGAAAACTAGAATTACATTAGAAGAAAAAATAACCCGCCCTATACGGTCAAGGTCCAAATGTAACTCTTAAAATATTACCTATGGCCCCGTGCGCTCTCACTTACAAGAGACAAGACGCCTCTTGGCGGTATCCGAATAATTTATTTCCAACAAACACTTCAATACATTTCAACCCCTTTTTCTTACCTAAATTTTCCATGTTAGTGGAGCATTTCCATCATCATATTTACCGTTGTATCTGTCTCAAATAAAGCACTTGATAATAATGTTTTTGAAATGATTTAGAGTGGAGGGAATAAGATACTTTGAATATATAAGGGATTTATAAATATAACGATGCTCCGATGAAATCTGAGTATTGTTCAAAAAAAGAGAAGATGACGATGATGAAATAAAGAGAGATGGGTGTTGCTTCTGAGTGATACGTTAATAAATAATCAGCCAAATATTTACCGTCTGAAACATCTTGAACATCTACATTTTGTCCATTTGATAACAAATGTGTACTTAAATATGCCTACTTTTTTAATAAACAGTCCTAAAATCTTAAGCCGCGGTAGTGTAGTGGTTAACGTGTGACTGCGAGCACTGCCGACCGACACAAGTTCGATTTTAAGTGGCTTCGGCTTGGGTAGCTGGTCATCAGCCCTTCATTCCTCTGGTGTCGATAAATGAGTACCAACTTCGCTTGGGAGTTTTAACTGAGGGTCTTCGTCGGGCTAGCCACTTGACTTAAACAACGGTTAGTAATTAGCGCCCCAGGTCAAAAGACTATAGGAAAGGAGATGGGCACAGCCTGTACATCTTTGGCCAAGGCAGACTTAAACGTTAGCTAACTATAAACCTACCTACCTAAATTATAGAAATACATTTAGCTAACTGTAAACCTACCTACCTAAATTATAGAAATACATGTTGTATCGGAAAATTAGAGGCATAAAATGCATCATTATTGACTCCGCTCTGTTTGCAGTAGTAGTGAATGCACGTAGCTGGATCTAACCTTCGTTCATGTCTATGGCATGGTGAAATGAAAAATTGTCTATAAAACTGGTAATTTTTATATTAATTTTTTTCGAAAAGAGTTAACACTAATTAGTTTTTCCAGAAATAAACTTTTATGGAGCACTACTGCTCGATCTCAGTTATGTTTCTATTGGTGTCAAAGTGTTTCTTAAACCAATAAATTTAAAGAAACCGAAAAATATTGGACGATCTGTTCACCGAACTTTTTATCTCTAGATATACTTATCAGAAGAGAGGCTAGGCAAATTAAAAAGACGAAACTCTATTCGTGTAAACATAAATCTCATCTATCTCATTTCTTAACTCTAAATACTATTCGAAAACATTTTACCAAATGCACATCTTTGTCGTGTAAATGCAAGCAATCTTTTCAAAAGTCAATGACATATCTAACGGTACTGCCAATTTCACTTTTTTTTTTTTTTTTTTTTTTTTGTTTGCTAACTCTTATAGCTCCACATCATAAAATTGTTTTAAAAAGTGTGATGTATTTTAATACATTCCTCAAGAAATCCTTCGTTTTTTATTTGATATTGATACTTTGTAAACAAATTTACCTATGGTCAAGTGAGAATTTTAACCCTTGATCTCAGATGTTGACATTGTATAATAAAATTTATTTTTTAACATCGTTAATAAATTATGATTGGCTTTTAATATCGAGAGTGTGCATTCTACATATAATTTTCACGACTAAACTTTTTAATTTAGCTTCCTGTTGTTGTGTTACAATAACATTCTTTTCCCGCCCGCCACAAGAGGGCTCTGTCAGACGGCATAATGGCGATAAGGCGCCAACAGAGAACTTGCTGTAATTGTGGCCATCTTTTTTCTTCAAAACTGATCTGAATTTCTGTTCTAATTCATACAATGACTTCATTATTATTTAGCTCAAATAATATTAAATTATATATCCTACAATGCTTTCAATGATTTGATTAATATAATGAAATGCATCGTTATTTTCGTTCAATTTAATGTTAACAATAACGGTTTATTATGGATTTAGGGAATAAAGAGTAATACTTCGATTTTTTTACATTTGAAATGGATGATTGATAATGAAAACTCATTAACTTAAAGTTTTAATGATATTTTCTCTTCTAAAGTATTTTGGTTTATCGCGAATAAAAACGCTTTAGCTTCAGTTGATGGTATCCACATAAGGTTCTACCTGCTTCACTAAATGCTTTCGTGTAGAGCCTTTGCTTTTGGATAGAATAATTTTTTCTATATCCCAAAAATCATGTCATTTTTTGTTCCTTCTGTTTAAAGCTGTTTTTAAAATTGCTCATCAAGTATTCTCAAATGAACATCAATAAGTAGCTATGAAAATGTTTGAATTAGTTACTTTATTATCAGCATCTGGAAAGTACGTTTTCTTGGAAATACTTGTTTAGGAAAACAAGAAATTAGTCAAAGATCACGATTATTTTCTTAAACAATATTTAATGATGAGCATTTAAATCTGTTTCAGGAAACTGTTTCACATAAAGAAGCCTATTTTAAATGATTATTATAATGCTAAATGTTTTGTGATACGGTCCTGCTGTAAACATATCTGTTACGTCAATTTCATGTCCTATATTGAAATCTACTTTTTCATCTACATTAAGTAACCTGCCTTAAATTAGGCATTTTTAACCCTTCTTAGAACTATGGTTGCCATGCTGATCAACACCATAACACACTTTTAATATTATAATTGTTAACTTTGTTTTTAACAATTTTCTTCAGTAATTTTATTACGGTGATATAATTTTAACCTGATTTATATGAGATATTTATTCCTCTAAAAAAAGAAACGAACTTACCAATCATAAATTCTGAAATCTGAATAAGCATTTACATTTGTTTCAATAACAATTTGGAATTAGTGATCATACCAGTTAAAAAAAAAAAAACGCTCAATAACCTGTTGTTTTGATACAATAACATTCTTTTCCCGCTCCCCACAAGAGGGCTCTGTCAGACGGCATGATAGTTGGCGATAAGGCGCCAACAGAGAACTTGCTTTAATTGTGGCCATTTTTTTTCATCAGTGATCATCCCAGTTAAAAATCAAAGCGCTTAATTACAATACAACTATTTTAATGCTTTTATAAACAATATAAGGTAGTAATTTACTTAAGCTGCATTGCCTTAACTCTTGTACTTTTTGATAATAATCATTCAGTAAATCAAAAAAAAGAGAAGAAGGTTTCACGTACGTTTTTAATTGCAATAATATTTTTTTAAGAGACTGACAAACACATGCATACATACATATATATATATATAACAAATTAAATTTAAAAATACTACTTTTTTTTCTTAAAGCTGTTAATAAACCTATATTATGAAGGGTTAATAATTGAAGTTTTGGCTCTCCTTAAACTGCTTGTCAACTTTTCAATATGCCATGAGGAGACTAGATTCACTTGCACCTTCTCACCTCCTCTTGCTTAGAACAACTAATTTCTTCATGCAACTTGCATGCATTCTACGTGCGCACCTGCAGTATTAGTATTTATATCCGTCGAGCCATCGAAGAACACGGTAGAGGTTGAGAAGGAGTTATTGCCTTGCCTGTCTACCAGAATGCTGTCTAGGTGATATGCCTGTTGTCCTCCTCTCCTGCACCTGTCCGGATTTCCTTTTCTCCATTGACGGCCCAGAACGGCTGAAATCGCACTGGACGAGTAAAGGACCAGTTGATCTGCTGTTTTCTAGATACTCGTATCTTACTTGCATTTATTTCCGTAAGGTTACTCGCCAGTTGTTCTTCATCATTATGTTCCTTGATAATTATATGATACAAGCTGTATATCTTTCAATTAGATTTTAGCTGTTAAGTTTGTAAATCTTTGGACTAACTTCATTTTTGTTCTAACTGAACGAATGATATTTTCATTTCAGAATACTACATAAAATGAAAAAATGAATATTCATATTTTAAATCCTCGATTTATGTCCTGGAACATTTGCAACTTACTGATCTGAGTCGATTGAAGTGTGCGATTGAAGTCAATAGCAGCACTTCAATTATAGCGTGCTTTTGGTTTAAATTATTTTTAAGTGTCGCTATTTTAGAAAGCTGTCCAGCAAATCCCGGGAACTTATTTCGAATATATGCAAGGCAGTGCAGCAGACCTTGTGAGAAATTACAACCTTGTAGATTTGAGTGATTATTTCTGCTGCACCAGGCCTCATTTTGTGTGGCGGTCTCTGATTAGCAACTGAAACTTGATTCCATCTGTGGACGAAGGTTACTAGTAGCTTGTGCATATGAGATTTGTAGCTCCGTTAGGGGGCTTGGGATAGATGGGGCATCGTGCCCAAGAGGCTATTTGCGCATAAGTGTCGCAATTAATGCAGAGTGGGTTAGACAGTTTTTCTTTGATGTCGCAGTCTCTAGTGAAGGGGAATTTTCCACAATTTAAGCACCTGGAGCTAATGCGACAGTTCTCACAATAATGATCAAATTTATTACTGGTGTAACATTGTATCACACCTTTCCCTCTGTAGGGTTGTACTTTGACGGACATAAAAAAAAAAAAGCTTGTCTAATTCAAAAATTTGTTTAGCGACTTCTTGTGATCTGTATATAAATTCCAGAAAAACAGGGAGGGGATTTTTGTTCGTCTATTATGTAGCTGTGCTACTTTTTGTACATGAAAACCTAGTCGCTTAAAGTTCTTCCTCAAAATTACTACTTTTGTGTCCCTTGGTAAGCTTTTAATACTCACTTTAATCGGTCTGTCCAATAAACAGTACTAGGATCATCTTTTATAGTATTTTTACTAGAAAAAAACGTTTATGGTGAGGTGTTAGTATTTTAAAAATAGTGTTACTAATTTGGCAATTCTTATCACTACCAAAAATTTTTGTCGCCGAGAAGTACGTAAAATAGGAATCACTCTCACTTTTTATGGTTCAAAGAGAATCAATGGATGTAATTCGTTTAATTGAAAAGAAATGATTAACTTCTGAAGAAAAATTATAATTTAACATGTAGGGTTAATTATGAATATATGAAACGCCTGTTTCCAAAAGGTTTTCAATTCGGAAGCATGAGGTCTCGAAAGAGTTTATGGGTCGTGTTTTAGTTTTTTATTTGTTAACAATAGAGTAACATGAAGTGTTCGAAAGCAAAAAATATTGCGTTGAATAAAAAAAAAGAATGAATAAAGCTTTTAATGTAGTTTTCAGTACATTAATTAGTACATTTTTAATATAACTGAAATATGTGTTCAATGTTTTGGACATAATATGTTTGCAGAAAATATTACAATATATAGCCCTCCAATAGTTTTTCTCGAATATCTGGAATCAATGATAGGATACGAGTAAAATTCGAAAACTTTGGCATTTGATTCGAGAAATTTGGCTTTGAGAAAGCTTTATTAGTACTTTTCAGTACTGCCTAAAATTTCGAATTCTCTGAAATTATTCTGTCTAGTTTAATTGTGTTAGTTTTGCGTAAATAAATGGCCTTATGCATCTTATTAAGTTATTTCTGTAAATTATCTCCTGAATTCTTTCATATATCATTGTTTATATGTTAACTGTAACTGTTTATTTCTATAACAATTTTTTCAAATTTTTGTCTTCTCAGTTACAATATAAGTGATGACATAATCTTTTGTATTACCAGTAGTAACAAGAGAAGGATTTCCGATATGCTTTAAGTTTGTTTTTGTTCTTCTATTTAACTAACTAAATGCTTGATTTTACTCGTCTGTAACTTTTACACAATACGCTGTTGACTATCGTAACATCATAGCTTAGTTTATTTTCGTGCGATAACGATATTGTAGTATTTAAATTACAAAAGTAATTTTTTTTTTTTTGAAAAATGTACATAATGCGTCATTTCACCTGAGGGTAAAAATAATCGTGGTATATGATTATCACCTTTGTATAGGATGTGAAGTACGATCTCAGTATGATGTCTAAAGGTACTTGGGAATTTGTCTATTAAAATGAGATACTGAAGGAAAAGCTGAGTAATTAGAGCAAATAAATTTATATCTGAATATTAATTATTCTCGGAATATTTTCGATGCCCCTTTACTCCAAAGATAGTGCCCTATTACCATTATAATAATTGTTCATCCAACCGAGAGCCAGAACGCGCATGCGCTGTTTCAATTTTTGTACACGTGTCCAATTGTCCGCGGTTTTTTTTCCTTGTGAAATAAAATAATTGAAAAAGTATCCGACAACAATGCATCTGGTTCGTAAGGACCAGAATGTTGAGGATTAAGATATGCTAAGTGTACATTTCTTTACGTGAATAATTCGTCTTGAGCGAAGGAGGAAAACCGTCCTGTTTTATCATTTTTTGGATATCTCCTGAAAATTTAAAACTTTATAATGTTAGACACACTTTGATCTGAGTCGAATCATTGAGGCTAATTCCAGTCACTTTCATCTGTTGTGTAAAATATGAGCAAAAAAGGAAACGCATTGAATGATATGTAAATCTGACGCAACTAACCATTTTATATAAATTATTTTTCTAAGATGAACCTTAGCGTAATTAGTCAAAAAAATTTCAAAGTCACATTGCCTAATGGGTGAAATTAAAATCATCATATCAGAAATAAGTGTTTCTACTTGGTTTGGATTGGTAATGAGCTGGTTGTCCCAGAGTTGGACTTCCTTCCAAAATTCATTTCCTGAACAGTACTTTTTTGTAGATGGATTTTGGAAGGAAGTCTTTCCTTGAATGTGTTTCTTATATGTAACGAAGATTGAGCATGACTAAGAGGTCTGTTTTCTTCCATTATCCATCCTATTCTCAAATAATTAAATCCAAGGTTTAGAGAAAAGTTTGTCGATTCTATATCTGATTATTGAGAAGTTTCTAGACTAGAGAATAGATGGATTGGAACAATTGTGGCTTTATTAAATTAAATATCCTATACTCGTTAGTTAAAAGTGTTCGTTAATTAACTCATTAATTAATATTCTCAAAGGAGCTTTTCTAATTTAAAGTTCTAGTGTTTTTTTCTAGTCTACTATTAGTTAAAATGACACGATGCATATTTGTAACGAACAACATATAAAGTTTTATTGATTTCAATTTGATAATATTGTTTCTTTTGTTTTAGGCTGTAAATCATCCATGTTTTAGAAGCAACCGTCAAAAGAGTGTATCATGGCTTGCTGGAGAAAAATTTCATCGTTGAAAGAAAGTGCCTCAGCTCAGGTGGCAACGAATTTATGTCAAGAGAATGGTTTTAAAGTGGTAGCACTGCATTTAGAACAGCCAATGTTTTTCGCTTTTACGCGTAACCTTTCGTCGTCCTTACCTTTTATTGCTGACTTTAAAATATTAACACGTAAAAATTTAATTTTGGAAAGGAACAATAGTGGTTTTGTGGCATGCTTTTGGAAAGATAATCAGGAAATGGAACAGTGGCAGGCAGCCGTTGATAAGCAGTGTCAAAGACTGACGGAAGGACTACCCTTTACCTTAAAGAACAAGGTACATGTCTGGATGAGGCGCATCGCCTTGGAATATTTCAGTTACAGCCGGCGTCAAGAGAAGTTATTTGGGGTGCCGCGCTTTTATCTGACTAATGTTCTTACCCTGACGAGTTGGATGAAAGCAGGCCGATTAGATGAGAAGAAGGTGGCCGAGCGATTACTTTATGATGAAAGGTTGACGATTTCGCAACGCTACCATATGGCATGTGTGTACTGCCTGCATGTTCAAATTCTTCAGTTGTGGAATGGATCAACCCTAGAAGAAAAGAAGTCAATCTTAAGTAGCCTGTATTCTTCTGAATGTTCCGATATGGTTAAATTATGGAGTCCTGAGATAACTGGATACGCGCTTCAAACAAACAATAAATGGTGTGAAGCGGCAATGCTAGCAGTGCAATATGGGAATCGAGCGGCCCTGATGTCGTGTTGGAAAATGTTGGAAGAACACATGCGACGAGATATAGTTATTGAATTGGCATTGAAATCTGTACAGGGATGGCAAAGGATACAAAAAGAATTGCAAATGCATATCGATTGGCCTCGTGAGCTATACCTTGGATTTTTTCATTTTTCAAATTTGCTTTCATATTACTGTGAGCTGATATGTTTTTTTCTGTCTCAAATGAATGAAGAACAGCAACTGACATTTTTTAGGCAGGCATTTCAGAGCACAGAATGTGAATTAGTCGTAGAATGTTATTTAGACTGGCCTCATCAAGACCATTTTATTCCGACTATAAGCCGACTATGGGGAATTATACCATATGATATGTTTGAAAAATGTTTATTTATCTTAGTGAGTAAGTACGCTGAAAACGACTGTAGGGAAGAACTCGTATCGTTTCATAAAGATATCCATTTTTACGATTACCGAAATCTGTTGCAGGCATTATGGAAGGAAACACCAGAAGAGTATAAACGGTATGTGTTTCCCATAAAACATAGTGACAATGCAGATGATCCGATTAAAATTGTAGGTAGTGTGTTACTGTCTCGATTTGTAAAAAGATCCCCCTTCCAGGAAAAAGACGAGTTCTTATTTAAAGAGATTTTTTGTTATCAGTCGCGAGAAGAGAGAGAAATGATGATGAGTTCTTCAGAGGGAAAAAGTATTTGTGTCTGCTTAGCGCAGGAAGAAAAATGGTATTTTGCCAATTGGTTTCTACAGGAATGTTTACCGAAAGAAGAAATTCCCAGCTTTAAAAAGCAATTCATCCAATCGGATTGCATTCATGTTCTCTGTTTGAATAAATTAAAAGAGAATTGTGAAAAATGGGTAGGGGATTTAATCGATTGGTCCTTAGATTTGGATTCGGAAAAAGAGCAATACAAATATGCGTTAGTGACAAGAGGAGACGAATTTTTGCAGATATGTCATTTTCTCTTGCTCAAAGGAGACTCTTCTAAAGTGGATCGCATCATCAATTTCTGTGTACCATCGGAGAAGAGAGAGCCGATCAAGTCGTGGTGCTTTAAGTATTCTTGTACTGCTATGTTAAAATGCTGCAACTGGAAGGAGTTGGATGCAATTTTAGAATGGAATTTCAATACAAAAGAAGAAGAAATAAAGCATTTTAAAAAGTATTTGCTTTTTGAGGAGGGTATCGCTTTACATCATCAGATCGTGTTTAAATTACAAGATTGGGAAGAAGTCGAAAGATTTTATAAATGGTTTAGCTTATCACCGGAAGAAATAAAAACACTAAAAAAGGACACCCTATCATTGCCCCGCGTGTTTTCAGACATTGAATTTCAGTTGAAGGGATACACAGATATGTATGTTACACCTTTGCGTTGGTGTTTAACGGATGAGGAAATGGTGATCGATTTTCAAAAAAATATTGAAAATCGATATCGTTCTTTTTTTGTTTCGGGTGAAATTGGGAGAAAGGCAAAGGAAAGATTTGATTGTTTATTAAATCAACTACTGGACAGTTTCCGAAAAGATGTTCAGGACGAGACAAATAAGGAAGCTATTTCGAAGGAAGGTAAAGGAGGGAAAAGGTCTAAGCCTGCTACAGGTGAAGGATCCCCAATTAAACAGTCCCGGATCGTCCAATTGAATTAATCCGCGACTGAAATTAAGAATCTCCCCATCGCAGTTTATCCAACTTCTAACCATTTGATATAGGATTCAGCAATAGGAAGATACAATACAGGGTTTCTCAAAATGAATCATTCAATTTCAAAATGTTAGATTTTCATAAATAAACGACTCAGAATAATAAGTAAAACGTGAAAGCGAAGAGAGAATATAGTAAGTGTTTTTTTAATTTTATATTTTTATTAAAAGTGTTCGATCTAACTTCCTTTAGTGACACATATACTGCCAACTCGATTTGTTAATTTCTGCCAAACGCGTTGTAAATTGCCAGAGATAATTGATTATACAGCAGTAGACATCCATTCTTTTAAGTTCAGATTAATTTGTAGGGTAATAGTGGTGCATACACTTTATCTTTTACAAACCTCCTAAAAGAAAGAAATCGCTTGGGCCATCATATCACGTGACTTGAATGACCCAGCTGTGTAGCATCGAGTCATCTGTGACCGATCCAACTGGCAACGCTGTGAAGACTATTTAAAACATCTTTCTTCACTAAGAACACTCGAGGGTCATATATTATTCACAATGTACAACTTCCACATTTTTTCTTTGTATTCATGAATGACATATTCTGTGTCGTTTATTTTTGAAAACATGGAATTTTGATATAGGATGATTCATTTTGAATAACCCTCCATAACTCAGCAACTGAATAGGCAAGTTCTAAGGAAGGAGATATTTCAAGCAAAAAGTGCCAATGAGTCTCGAACCAGCTCTATTTACATAGATAGAGAGAAAAAAAAATTACGTACACTCGTATTGTGGCGTAAATATTATTGACATTTTTATGACTATTATTTTAATTAAAGAATGAACTCTTGCTGAGTTCACCTGTGAATCCTAATAAATATGAAATGTAAGGACAAGAAAATTAACTTGTGTTGAAATTTTTTTTTCATTAAAATCAGTTTCGATTTGCTATTAATGTGTTATTTTTTTCACTTACATACAAATTTAATTGTTCAAAATAATTTGATGTTGTAAAACTCCTATAGTTGAATTTTTATTGTATTTGCTTTCATTGCAGTTGTGAAAAATGTTAAAGATTTGATTTTGGGTGGAAACAGATAAAATTTCCATTTAATTTTAAAAAATAGAATGAAAAGAATCATTTAATTTGGCATTAAAGTGAAGTATAGCGTGCCCCTTGGTGACTAACGATTTTTTGGTGCGATAATGATTTCAGTCTGGTATATTAGTTGTTTCTTCGTAATTCTTCTATTCAAAAATATCTTCATAATCACGTGTTTTCTTTCTAGACTGCTATTCGTTAAAAGCAGCAGTCTATTTTTGAAAAAAACAGCAGGAGATATTTTATTTTATAAAATACGTTATATAATTCTTTTTGCTTTTTAACTTTTTTTTTTCTAATCATTTATTCTTGGCCGCCTTGGAAGGTATCCTTAATTTTTCTTTTTAGTGCATCTGATAAGTACGACATACGATTTTTTTAAATGATTTTGAGCGAAAAGGTAAAATGTGTTTTTTTCAGCGATGCATGGTTCAAGATTTAATTTTAAAAAATATCGAATGTTTGGTTTGCAATAAATGGATTCATCCCCTCTTAGGAATTGTTCTAAAAAAAGTAAGTCTGTTTTTGTTAATTCTTACTGTATAACGTTATTATATGTTAAATTAAAATTTTTGAAGTAAATTTTAATTACTTATTTTATTTTTGATATTCTATATAATAAGCAAATTAAATAATTAAAATGTGTTTTACAATAATTATATTTAATCGTTATAAAACTGAACATTACACCTATAAATTTTAGTTATAATTATTTATAAGTATGATATACATACTAAGGCATAATTATAAATTATAATTTTTATGATTTTACATTATTATTATATATAATTATAAATTATTATAAATAATTTTAATTTTAAATAAGCGTTTATTAATTAATCTTAATTATCTGTGATTAAATATCAATTGTTCCGTAAAGTTTCTATTACCTGAACAATCTCATTGAATTGCATTTAAATTTGCCATTTTCTCCGTTAGAATCGGTTTCGTTTAGTTTACTATTCATTTTTGACATAATCCTGACGTCATTATTACGTATTTGCTACTTTGGTGTCCAATTTTCTATGTCGCTATGTTTTCACCAAAATTGCCATGGGACATGGAACACCCAGAACTTCACTTTAGCTTCATTTAAGAACAATTTTCATCCGTTTTTGTTAGAATTTTTAAAGTGGGTTATTTTGTAAAAAATTTAACATTGAATTAAAATTCGTTTTTCCATGACTGGAAATATTTGAGTCTTTAAATTTGAAAAAGTAATTTCACTGTCTTTGTTACCTTAGAAAACTGGTAATTTCGGGGTAAAATGGTTTAAATAGTACAATTGGAGTAAAATGATTTTTTAATCTATTTTAGATTTTTTTTTATGTTAAAGAGTCTTTAATTCTTTATATTTTGACATAAACGTGCATTTTTTCAATTTAGGTTGGTTATATGCAGTTAAATTCATTAATATTTTGTCACCAATTAACTTTCCTGTAAATGCAAAATCAAATTATTAGAATATAATATTTGACTACGACACTATTATATTTGTCAATTGTTATTAGAAGTGCACCAAATTGCTACTTTATGTAATATATTCCTTTGTATTAGTTCCAGTCTTGTAATAAGTTTGTGACATATGACTACTAGCGATTTTCTCTTTAATACCCTCGGGGACTTAATGATTATTTGAATTGCATATAATTACAATTTCTTCCCAAGCAAAATGAAACGTTATTACGTAAATTAGATGAAGGTAGAAGTAAAATGCAGTGACTTAAAGATAATGAATTCTAAATAAAGTAGATCGAAAGAGAAATAAAAGATAACGACTTTCTGGCAGATTTGTTATAAAACTCTTTTGTTTGTTTAGCGGATTGGAACGGATTTTATAGTAGAAGTATTAAGATAAAAATAACTGTTAATAATAAGTGATTGAATCATACGAGTGAATTGGTAAGCTAAGAATTTATTAGTTGATTGTAATCTAGAATTGAATTGATAAGTTGATATGGGATTCGAAAGAGAGTGACTTTAGCTATCTATTAGTTATTATTAATAAAACCTTTTTGGTTTGTTCCAAAGTGTCTTCAATTATAGTTCAGTCATTATTATTTAATTTATTATTAAGATATGACGAGAGTAGAGTAATGAAAAGCAGTCGTTACATGTATCAAATATCCTACTACTTTTAAAATATATTTTGTTAGCCTTTTAGTTTTGTAAAATATTCCACAACCTTACTAAATTTTGTTAAGATTCACATGTTATTAATTTTTGATTTATTTCCACTATATTAATATGTTTGATTTAATTCTCTGACACTCTAAAGATATTCTATTTTCATCATACTTGAAGAATTGAAGTTTTAAACCTAGAAACAACCAAATATATAATTAAAATATCCGTGTAGATTTGTGGACGATTGTCGTAGAGCCTGTTATGGCTAGGAAATGAGAGGGGTTTGTTTGCGTTCCATAAAAGTTACCTTCAGTGTCAAAATTATTTAATATTTGGTGTAAGTTACACGCGGACAATTCCACACTTGTAATTACAAAAAGTAATGAAATGGACGGTATTTCAGTACAAGCCAATTCTAAGAGCTCTTGACCTGTACTGAATCATCACTCATACGTAATTGATGATCGCTAGAGGGAGCTCCTGCTGAATATAGACCATTGGTTCCTAACTGATGGAAATTTTTTTTTGGGGGGGTTGCCAGAGTTATCAATTTTAAAAGCTAAAATTTTAAAATTAAAGATAGGTGCTGATTTTGGAACGGTTACGGAAGTACAGTAAACAAAAACGAATGTCTTAGGTTGAAAAATTTGTGTACCTGAATAGATGACTCAAAAGTGTAGTAAGCGATACAGTAGCTTCATAAAAATTGAACGGAAAAAACTAAGAGGAGTAAAAACTTTTTAAGAATTATAATTACTTAATTCATGAATAAGTTGTTGAATCCAGATTCGATAGAGTTAAAATAATGTTAAAGTTGTATGAAGATTATATGATTAAATCGAAATTGTAGTTCGGAATTTGGAAACACAAATTGTTACAAAAGGTTTCGTTTAGTCAGTTATTAATGACTTTATTGTGAAAATCTATTATGGAAGGTTCTGGAATTTAATCGAAGGAAAAATCCAAAGAATAAATGTTACAGGTTCATTGAATTTCATTAAAAATGAAATAGAATGTCGTGAAGCGTCTAATTTTTGAAGCTGGAGAAAAAAAAAAAAAATTGCCCTCCACATTTTGAGCATGTAAAATTTGATAATTTTTTTTCGAGAAATATACTCGTAAGTGCAAGTTTAATGCCGTTGATAATCATATATGTATCTTTGACGCAAGTTTAAAGTTCGTTTTTGTGATAAAAGAAATGTTGAAACTAACGATAGAGGGCGCTAGGCGCCAGATGTGAAAAAGAAAAGAAAAAGAATTTTGTCAGATTTGAAGTGGAGTGGGAAGTGAGATGTTTAAAAAGAACTATGTTAGTGAATTTGAAATATACGCGAATTAGGATATTTAATAGTTAATGTTTGTTGTGTTGTGACATCTTAAAGTTAAATTAAAGAAATTGATGTCATTTGATTGCCTTTATTTGAGTCTGTGTTAATAAATTGAACCTCAGCATCCTGACCTGATGATACGAAAGATGATGACCACCGTCTGACAGGTAGGAACTTTCGATTTATTACTTTGATATGCTATTTGCGAATTGCGGTTTAAACAAGAAATATTATCAATCCTGCTTGTAAGATATAAAAGTACACATTAGTTCATTCAACATTTAATAAAAAAAACAGGTTATATCATAAAAGAACAACAAATCGAATTTTAAATATTTGACCATTATTCAAACATTTCTTATAAAAATGCAAAATATAATTATTGAATAGCTTGCTTTTTTTATACGATTAGAAGAATTTTTGACACATTCTTAGAATATGGCAATGTGTGATTATATAATTATGATATTTAATGACATGATCACATGATAGTTAACTATGATTTTTGGAACACGAATGTAAGGTAAGTTTGAAAAAAAAAACTTGATTAACTATAAATCTTGTGATAAAAGCACTATAAAGATGAAAACAAAAACACGAAACTCAAATGAAAGTAAATTAAAATATATTTCTGAAGATAATCTAATTAGAATTATATATCCATAAAAACCCATAATTATTATATATCTTTGATGTAAGTAGTTTTCGATAAAATAAAATAAATCAGAAATTAGTTAACTTGTCCAAATAGTATTGAGTGAAACATTTTATGTATATTGCTGTCGACTTTTTTTTTTTTCAATATCTGAGGAATCAATGTTGTAATATTACTTGCATGATTTAAATTTATAAATTGCTCAATCTCTATTGATTTTTGAAGTAAAGTATAAAAATTTTGTGAAATTCGTATCCCCCTTGGACAATTAGTGGAAGGTTCAGTAGCGTGACAGTAGTACAGTAGGCTTCTAACATAGTACAAGTTTTCTTTAATATTATAATAACAAAGTTTTATAACGTTTTTAATCTCGCAATATATTTCACGAAGTCCCTGAACAGTAAGGAACATAACTACACTGTTCATTGTAAATTTAATTTTTAGTGAAATTTGTAGTATTTAAAACCCTCTGGCTATTCAAAATAAATAACTTTCTATATTTTACTATATGAAATAAAACCTTTTTTGCAAAAATGCGGATACGCGAGCAAAACGCGATAAACTGTAAAACTCATCTCAGTTAATTAAATTAAAACTGCTATTATTTCATTTAGATCGGAATTGATAATGTGGAAACTGACGTATAGAGGTCGCTGTTATCAACTGATCTTAAATATTGAAAACTTAAAATATCTATTCACTTGGAATGGTTTTATATATTTTTTTTTATCTTCAGTCTTTTGATAAATGGAATGTGTTATATTTGTTTTAAGTAAATTATTTGCTATAACTGCTTCCTAACTAATTTCTAAAATAGAATAGATACAAAAAATATTAAAAAATTCCACAGTTCCAGTTTTGTCTTGAAGTTAATAGTAAGACTCCAAAAGACGAAAGTGATTATCTGTAATATCTTGCAAAATAAATGTGCTGTGACCTCAACCCCGCACCAGATGCTGCATTTGCGCCATTTTCTTCCCCGTTTGAGGTGATCAATAGGTAAAATTATTATTTTAGCTTTCCAACCAAAAGAGGAATTTGCCCCGTGGTTTTGGAAGAGGCGTGGCCAATTTCATTCCACAAAAAAATTACGAAGTAAAGAGACATAAGAAATCTCCTAAACGTTCAACCAGAACTTTGTGTCCGAGGATATTGTAACTTCTTATAACGTGCAACTGGCACACAAAAAGATTACATTTACATTAATAGAAAAAGAAAGTGTAACAAGAGTTTAATTGTAAATATCAAATTTAATATTTAAATCAGTTACCGTAAATTACTGTAAATAGTAACTAGGTATATTGTTATTTATTGCTATCTGAAAAAACCCTAAGCAAATAGATAAAAACACATTTGCAGTGAAGGTTCTTTTTTTTTTTTTTTTTTTTTAAAAATATTTCCAAAAAAAAAAAAAAAAAATTTTTTTTTTAAGTTTTTTTTTTTTTTTTTTTTTTTGAGTGACTGTTCCTTGCAGACATGAAAGAGATGTTTATTTCAACTTCCGAATTTTAGTTTTGAATGGATAGGCTTGATTGATGTTTATTAACGTCGCTCTTGGGAACAACACGAAATAACCTGGCGTTACATTAAGTTTCCTTAAAATTTCAAAACAGCCCTTGTACCCATCATTAAATTGTATGATAGCATCCAACGCATCAGATTTTAAAATTTTAAGGCACACAAAAACCTCTTTCGTTACCCTTTGCCAAATAATGCCATTAAAACATTCATTGGCATTCTATGTCTTACCATGAAGGCACTTCGACAGAAATTCTTTAGAACACAGTTCTAAGTATGTCGGTTTAATTACATTTAGTATTTCATTTGATAAGTTATTATATTTTTCTTTGGGCTTTTTACCACATGACAGTGCTCGCTGATAATAACACTAGCTATCTTTCCCGATAGGGCACTGTCCATGCATGGGTTTCTTGCCACTCAATGACTAATGGTACAATGCCGCAATGACGTTCTGTTGAAATTTGAGAAGATTGCCTACATTACTTCGAACAGAAATTCCATAGTAATTTTGCAATCTGTTAATAAACGAATCAGTAAGTTTACCTTTACCAGATAAACTTTTATTTTTCGATTTCAGTTTGCGCAATCTGGCACCTACTCTTTTCTGAACATGCCCAATGCATTCCTGTTTAGTCACACTATCTTTCCCATAAGTGTCTTTCACGCTGATTAGGCCTTTAGAGTCCCAATACTTCAAACCTCGTTTCACAATTGATTGTTTGAAGATCATGTTTGCGCCAACAGCTTCCATCTTTAATGAAGAACCTTTAAAATTACTTTGGCACACATGATCTGCTTCAAGCGTCTCGGATACAATACCTTTAGGCATTTTCGAAAGCTTTCTGCAGGTCGGACAATATGATGACATTATTTCAATGTCCACTACTTTGCCATTGTCGATTGACAAAGCAGCAACACACCCATTCATAGAAGTGTAACCTCTACGCTGTCATGTTTCATCGACAGAAACCGCATTCAGCTAATTTATTTTTAGATGAATTCATACTCAAAACTTCCTTAGCTGCCTTTTGCATTGACAGTTCACTTACTTCTGAAATCACAGACATAAGTTTATTCTCATGATTAGTGTATGCAGTTTTACTGAGCCTGGGTAAATTTAATGTAGCACATAATTTATATGCAGCAGAAAAACCCTTCCCAATTTGTCTCACAGCATAAACAATTTTGCATTTACCTCAGGATAGTTTAATGTTTTCTTCGAGCTGGAAAATCCTGTGCAAAAGTCACAATGCTTACATTTTATCGCAAAACTTGAGCACTATCCATACCTCGAGTTTTCATGTAACAACAAACCATCGTGGAAGCATTTCGGGCAACAAAGTTGTAAAACTGAATATAAAAGGAGTTCTATGTCAATAATTCTGTTGCCGATTAGTGGTTTATTTTCATAATCAGCAATTTCTTCATCTAGAATGGCAGAAATGTTCAATTTTGAAGCACTGGCATTAGCAGTTACAGTACTATTTTTGCTATCATGTTTGGTAAAACCATTACCACGAAACTGTCTTTTTCTTTTAACACTAATTCTTCTTTTTGAATTTCCCATTTTAAACGAAAACAATTGAGCTTTTCAACGATTAAAACAATCTTCAACAGAAACTTATAACGATGAGAACAGAAACCAAAACAGATGCAAACAAACAATAACGATTCTCTTTTCTCGCCAGATTCAATATAAAAATGTATTTAAAAACCTGTTGCCAAATGTGTTTTCAAACATTCTGAAAATTCAGATTTATGTTTTAAAATTTATTTATTTTGTACCATTGTACATATAAATGATATTTTGAAAAATAAAAATGTAAACAAACATTTCTTCCAACTTCCTGTCTGCAGAAATGCACCTCCGGTTTCAAAAATCAGCTACCGAGTAAAATTCAAATCCCTGTAACTTAAGTTCTAAATAAGGTAACTATAAGCAAAATTCAAACACTATTAGAAAGAAAAAAAATTAAAATTTGAACTGATATTAAAATTAGAAAATAGAAAATTTTGACAAAAATGACGTTTTAAAGGTGTACGGATACCTTAAATAAATAGAAACATAATTTTACCATTTAAAATCAAAACTTTTTTTTGAAATAGTTTGGAAAAATATCGTATTACTCACAAAAGTTGAAAATTAAACAAATTGACGAAATGGAATTACTTTTAAGGCAAAATAAACAAAATCTGCAACAGTCAAAACATTCATTTGTCTTTTTTGACTACTGAATAATTCAAATCCAATTTTTGAAATATTATGTATGTCCGTTACTCCTTTAACAACTTTTCTTTGTTCTCTTTATTTTGGAGTAGTATATTATACATAAAGCTAACACTATGTTTTAATGCTAGCCATAATCAGTGATATGTCTTGTTTAAAAAAAAAATACATCATAAAAAAATTTAAAAACATGTGGGGAGAAATTTGTCTGCTTTATTCTCTTAACTTACTTGGACCTCAAAATCCTTCGGATTTTTAATTCTAAAATAATGACAAAAACATAGCGTGTATGTCACTTGAAAATCGCGTAAAAGCTCAGGGCCGGTATTGTTTCCATCGAGTCATGGATTCCAAGTCCTGATCCCACAGTGTAGCAGAGCTGACGCACATAAAATTTGTTGGGACTCAAAAGTTGTCTTATGAGTGTGGTGAGGAAATTTGAAGATTACTGCTTAAATGTCGTCCTCGTCATCTGAACAAAGTTAAAAGCAACCGTCGTCTGCAGTCTTCATGTTGCTTCTGGTGTGATGCTGATATCCAAGCAACTTCAATAAAAACGAAATTGACATCATATAAGAGGATTTGGAAAATCATTTCTTTTGTGGCTCTGAAAGATGTTCCAGAATGACTTTTGTTAGTTCCTCGGGAAAGCCGAGATGAATGTAGTGCCCTGCTCCTTCAAATGGAATCAATTTCGCATTACGAAAATGCTTCTTTATATGATCCTCGTCTTCATTGCTAGAAAAGGAAAAATATATATTTTCAATTAATATCTTATTAAAACAACAGAAAATTTAATTCGTAATTTTATTAATAATTAAACGAAAAGAAAGATAATGTGGTATGGGATTCGAATTGTTTATTGACGTTGCATTCTGAAAAGGAACACGATATGATGGTGGTGTTTAACGGGGCCAAATGTGGCTATGCTGCGCCAAACAAGACACGAACTGTGCTCTTGATGCGCGAAAAAAATGAATATTAGGTAAACATTGATTTATATAAGATAATTGGTTGAAAATTGAGAAGGATCACTAATGTATCTCGGGAGTGCGTCACCCGTGTTCACCAAAGACAATAAACCCCAAAGGAAAGAAAAAGATCAGGAAGATGTCTCGCGGTTGTGGTGCCCGTACTTGCTTAAAATGGCAACCCCCTAAGAGGGAGAAGATACATGGAACCTCGTCATTTTGAAACACTATCAAGTGACAAGGACGACACCTGAACTGGCACCTCTCTCCCCGAACTTCAATATCATGCCAACGGGAGGACTTCGGGCTTGAACAAAATTGACGTGCATCAGCCCTGCTACACGGAGGGGTTTAGTGGCATAAGGGCTCGAATGCCAGATTCGACGAAACACCGACCTGCGAAAGTGGCCACGGCGGCCACAATTTGATGATAAAACAACGGCGTTTACATAAATGTTGTGTTCATAATTCCTAGTTTTAGGTGACTGAAATGGAGTGATTTGTGGCGGAGTTTAATGATGCAAGTACCAGATTTAACTATGCTGCGCCAAGTGAGGCGGAATTGTAAATCTAGACGTTGGAAAAAAATGGGAAAAAAGATAAAAATCGGTTGACAAGAAGAGTTGAAATTGAAGAAGGATCGCAATTGTATCCCGGGAACACATCACCCATGGTTATAAAAGACAGTAAGTCCCATGAGGGAAAAAGACCACTCGGGTATCTAAAGAAGGTGAGCCCCTGAAGCGACAGCTGAAATGGAATAAAAAATGGCATTTTTCCCAAAACCGCGCCGAGGAGGAGGGTGCCTTCCTCCTTCCCAAATCGCTTTCACGGCCAAAGAAACTATAGATGTGCCTTAACTTTGAGTTACTACCATATAAAATAAATTACAAATGGATAAATGTGAAACACTATAATGTACTTAATTGCAAGATGTGACTTACATTTTGAAAGGAGAATTTGAACCATACATGAAATAAGACGGTCCGTCATATAAGTCCTCTGGGCCAGGGTCATCAAAAGGAGAAATGGATGAAAGTATCCTTTTCACGTTCGCTTTCAGAACAAACCCGCCATCTGATTTCTTCTTCACAGCAAATGGCAGCACTATCTTCGATTTGCGTGTTACGATGCCTGTCTGGAGAATTGAAAGTCTTCAGCTATGAGCACGATTTATTTGCGCTTTCGTAACAATAATTTTACAATGATTTCCGAATTTTATTATCAAAACTAAATGGTTGATTTTAATTTCATGGAATGAAATTGATTATATTATGGATTAAATTATAGATTTCGCTGTGCATGTTTTTTTTTTTTTTTTTGTTTGAAAAAGGAGGGGTGAGTATTTTTTTTTCTCCGAGAAGATGGTGATAGGCCATTAATAGTTGGCTATATAGACTATATCGATGGATAAACCTGAGCAGGTTGATCTACCTCTGAATAGGGAATTATATTGGTTATAATGAAAAAATTCATCTTTGAGGGACTTCCTTTGTATAACTCAACTTTAAATAAGATTTTCGTATGTTAGTATGAAATTTTTTGAAACATTTACATCAAATTGTTTATTTGTATTTGAGTTTCCAATATTCGAAACTCGAAGGTGGTAGGATGTAACGAATACTGGCGATATTATGCAATTGTTCTGCTCGTGTCCTGCGATGTCAAGTCGTTTCCCATCCTGCCTTGATTCTTCTACTTAAAACGGATCGAGATGTTTGAAAACAAAAACAAAGATCTTTGTAAATAATCTAATTCTTTGAAAGTTAGTTTTAAATAATCAGTAAGCGACGTTTGACTATTTGCAATTTTCTCTTCACTAACCTCGGGAACTTCTTGTAATTTGAATTGTACACAATTACAATTCCATTCCATCCAAATTGAAACATTATTAGATGAATGAATTAAAGGAAGATATGAAGTGTAACGAATTGAATTAGAGGTAGTTGAAATAGAACTGAAAGAAAAAAGGGATATAGAGGATCACAAGCTGATAGATGCTATTCATTGAAAAAAAAATCATCGAAATTAATCGTTTATATTGATAATTGGAACTGAAGAGGTCGAATCTGCTTTTATAGAGAAGTGCTTGAAACGGAATGAGAGATTCGATAAGCCAATACTTTATTATTAGAATATAAGCTAGGTTTAACTGAGTTAAGAAAGGTTCGAAAGAGAGAGAGAGATCTTGCATATTCTACGTTTCGAGGATCGTTCAATAAATCCTTAGAAATTCCAAGATATGGTGCTCGTAGCGTCGAAAACTGTTTGTTTTCAATAGCATCATGACTCACTAGACAGCTGTCTAAATCTCACTCGGATTCGTGATCTTGATGCCATCTTCAATTATTTTGGAAAGGATTCAAAGCACACCAATGTTTTGATTTTTGCTTTATTTTCAGTACATATTGATTAATCCAGGTCACCACCATGGTAACAACGCGACGCAAAATGACGTCGACAACCAGACGTGGTAACATCAAATTCCTATTTTGCAGCAAATGACTACCAAATCAAAATTAACTTATGTATGAATATCAAATTTGTTTCGGCTCCGTTTAACAGATGGCAGCACCAAATGGTAACAACAATTTACCTTCATGATGCCATCTGTCTTCAAATACAAGTACTTTCCAATAACCCTCGTAATAGCAAAAAACAAAAACCTGTGTTATCTTCCTTACACGTATTTTCAAAGTCTTGGAAAGTATTGACCATTTAATTAAGATTTTAAAATGGCTGTAGAGTATAAATAATGAAGGAAATACCTCACAAGTAAATAGTGTTAAATAAAAGAACATGGAAACATTCTTGTATTTGTAATTTTGTTTGTAGAGTTTAATTCACACTTCTCAACTCCTCCGGGAAATAAAGTAAGATAATTCCGGTAACTACGGGTTATTTGAAAATTCCTGTACTAGTAGTTCGTGAAAAACAACAAACTTTCAAACAATTATTTTCATGATAATGGTGAAAAACACTTCAAACGTAAAGTAGAAAAAAACATTTTTGATGCTCAACAAATGCTCAAAGTATCTTCCCTTTTCTTAGAGACAAAGCTGTTCTCGTTTGCTCATATTTTGAGAAATGTGTTTTAACACGCTGATAGTGACTTCTTTATACTCTTTCAGTAATATTGAAATTTTCAGATCATCTATTGAGTGAAAATTATTTTCAAAAATTTCTTTCCTTAAATATCTCCACATCCAAAAGTCAGGTAATGGTCTAGCAAGATGTGGTTAAGATTTCTGGAGATGAGTAAACCGAAAAAAAAATCTTGCAGCATTTCTACGGTTTCATTATTTGTATAGAATACTGCACTATGTTCTTCGAATTAAGAACATCGTTCTCCTGATCTGAAAATTACCTGACTTTTTTTCTGTGGGGATATTCAAAGAGCGAAGTTTAAGAAAATAATCCCCAAACAATAGAGTTTGTGAAAATTGACATTTCTCAAAGAATACAAGAAGCCATTCCCAACATCTTGAAACGCGTTTGTCAAAATATACGCCAACGAATTCAGCTTAGCCTCCAAGAAAGGGGTGGACTTGTCGTATAAATGTAATTTAAAAAAATTTGTCCACATTATGTAAGAAGTACTGTGTTAATCATTAACATAAAAATAATTGTTTTAAAGTTTGTTGCTTTTGTGTAATAAATTTATATAAAACGTCAAAACGGGAACTTTCAGGACATCGGGTAGTTTAATTTTTTAACGTGCTCGACTATTTATTTACATCGTAATAAAAAGAAACAGATGGCTATCTAAGACGGAAATCGTAATGTTGAGCCACGACAAAATGGCGAGGACGACACCTATGTTGGCACCTACTCTTCAACTTAAATGTGCTCAAAGGCCACTACTCATGTTTATGTTGTTTTGCATTTCTCATTTACACCAATATATAAAAAGGAGGACACAATAAAGAAAAGCGTATTAAAGGCAATTAAGAAATAACTTCATATTTTAATTAAAAAGATTTTTATACTGAGAAAATAATGCGAAAATGTTTACATTTCCACCGGGCATCCTTTGTTCCATACGTTCTTTTATAAACTTATGGGCATCGTCATCGCTGAAATGATGAGGAATTTCAGCAACAATTTCTTCTGTCAGTTTAATGAATTCCTTTATGAAGTCAAAAGTTCTCTGAGAAGGAGATCTAACATAGGAATCTTCAATGAATACCATTTCAAACATATGTGGCTGAAATAAAATGAAAGTTTTAGATATTTTGGGATTTGTGTTGGTCACTCAAAGATACGCAACGGTTTGGGAGGATAGCTCGGATGCAATAAATTGTACAAATGAGAGGTCTGTAATTTTTATAAAACAATAACAATATTTATTGAGTAACCATTGGCACCTATGTGCATGCTAAATGGTATGCTATGATATACAATTATAATATTTTTCAGTTCGTTAAGAGCGACAATCCCGATCATACGTTTATGCAATTTCCAAGGAAAAAATTATTTAACAATCGACTTTTTATACGGAAAAAATTGCACGAACATTTTGGGAGAAAACAAGGATCTTTTTATCGATCTTTATCATGTTTGGCCACCACATCTAGCGTAAATAAGTTAAGTACTTGCTGCAATTCCAGGATGGGAAAAATTGTACTGTTAATCTAATATTATTTTTCGAAACTTGAGGGATGAAAGGTCTTGGTATCGTTGAAATCACGCCATAATTAGCAGTCAGTTGTTTCGCAAAATGCAAGTTTCATTTTTAAACTAGAATTTTCATTTTGAATAAATAAATGCAGTTCCGATTCGTTTTCTATGCTTGCTTTAAATATTCTTTTATAAAATTTTAGATTTAGTTTCGGTTTCTGTTTAAATGTTGTTAATTTACACGACAATTTTGTGCTTATAATTGAAACTATTATTTAAGTATTCGAAATTATTTTTTATTTAAAATGTTATATGTTTATTATTTTTAATATTTTATTATTATAAAATACTCGTATAACACTAACCTATTTCAAATTATTATTAAATATAATTTCATTTGTTTATTATTATATAATATTAAGAATTTCTAATTTTTTTATACTATTTATTTTGGTTCAGAGTGAGATCTTGCAAAATGGCGGAAGAAATTGCTGTGCAAACTCCTGAGTATAACAGATCAGACCCAACTGTATAATTTATGTGCCAAAGCACATTTGCTCTCGCAAATCCTAAACCAATGAATGAATCATTAACTACGAAAATTTACGCCGTATTGCATCTTTCACCCGATATTGCGTCATTAGTTCGAGATATTCTTATGAATCCCGATTCTGCGGACCAAACTTACAACGAAACTAATAAACGAAATTAGAGAATCCTCTCAGAAAGAAATTAAAAAACTTTTATCTGGGGAAGAAGTAAATTCTCGCAAACCCTCCGCACTCTTGCGTAACATGACGCGCCGGGCAGAAACTCATAGAGTGACTAATAATTTAATGTTAGAATTATTTTTGCAGAGTTTACCAGCTATTGTTCAAACAATTTTATCCGCAATTTCAAATCTCGCAGTAGAAAAAGTCGCCAAAATTTCTGATAGAAGCATTGAAGCTTCGCCATAGCCTGCAGAAAGTTTTGCTGTTTCTCAGGATAATTAACAATCACTTGAAAATAAATTATTTCGAGAAATCGAAAAGTTAAATAAGCTAATTGATAGTCTTTCATTTCCTCGTTATATCATTTACCATATCGTTGTACTAGAGACTTTCGGCAAAGAAATTATTCGAGAAATTCTATTTGTTGGCACTTTAGGCGTTTTGGAAAAAAAAAATGAAAAGATGACAAGGGCGTTCAACCATGTTCATGGCTGAGAAATGAACCCAGCAAAGATCACAGTCGACCTATTAATTGCCAATTACGTTACCTGTTCATTCGAGACCAGACCACAAATGTTTCTTTTCTGGTCGGTACCGGTATTGATGTGTCTCTAATTCCCGCTAACTATTACCAGAAACGAAATTCTTCCCAACAAAAACTTTTGGCAGCAAATTTTACACCAAGAAAAGAACTCTTGACTGGAGACCTGTCAACAGTTCCTTTTTTGGTGATTACAGAGTGTCAAGAGTTCCAAGTTGGTGATTACAGAGTCTTAAAAGTACAAACAATAAATGATAAGTATCTTATTCCGTGTATATCTGACTTTACAGCTAAAAAAAATACCAAAATTTTCAGTTGCGTAGACCTGATAAAAGCGTTACATCAGATTCTTATAAATCCAAAAGATTTTCACAAAAACGTTATTTGCACTCCTTTTGACTAATTTGAAAATACTCGAATGCAATTTGGTCTCTGTAACGCATCTTCGACTTTCCAACGATTAATAAATGAAGTTACGCGTGATTTTCCAGGTGTCTATGCCTTCGTCAATGACATTTTAATTGTATCTAAAAATCCAGATGATCATTTAAAACATTTACTCAATTTATTTTCAAAATCAAACAAGTATGGTCTTAGCATAAGCGTTTCAATGTGTATTTTTGGTGTACCAGAAATAAATTTTATATGATTTAATCTCTCAGAAAATGGGATTAAACAACTTCTCGAAGAAGTACAATGAGTCGTAGATTTTCCTAAGCTAAAATCATTAACGCAATTGCGTCTTTTTAGGCATGTTTAATTTTTGTCGATGTTTTATACCAAACGCCGTATATACATATATTTCCCCATTAGTAAAACATTTAGAAGGAAACAAAAATGAGAAAACTGCTCATTATAACGCTCGCAAATCGTCTGAACAACTTAAAAGGAAGAATGCGCTGAACAATCATTTATTGTCGCTAAAACTGATATTGCGGAGGCTATGCTTCTGAGGCATTCCATTCCTAGTGCTCAGTTGAGTATATGGGTCGATGTTTCAGACGTTGCTATTGGAGAAACTTAATTATCTAAAGGGAACTAACTGGGAACGAATAACATTTTTCTCTATAAAACTCAATAACAGCCAACAAAAAAAAAAAAAAAAAAAAAAAACGTCAACTTAAGTTAGAGAATTATTTTTTGTTTATTCAGTTATAAAGAAATTGAAACACGTTTTAATGGTTAGAAATTTTCAAATATATACAGATCAAAAAACACTAATTTATGCATTTAAGCAAAACCCAATAATTGTTCCCCTCGGCAGTTACGTCATTTAGATATCATACCTCAGTATTCTACTGACATTAGACACGTGCAGGGTTTTCAGAACAGAATTGTGGATATATTTTCAAGAATTGAAATGGATTCCATCACAAAATGTTAAATTTTAAACTTTAATGAATTTTCAAAATTACAGCAAAATGATTCAGAATTGCTAAAATGAATTCAAAATGAAAATTTTATATTAAAAATGAATCTTACACCATAAGAGATATCTGACTCCAAATTATGATATGATATTTCAACAGCGATACCAAGACCATTTGTTCCACAAGATTTTCGAATAATAATATTTGATCAACTCCACAACTTTTTCCCACCCTGGAATTGCAGCAAATACTTAATTTATTTGCGCCAGATATGTGTGGCCGAACATGACAAAAAAAAAAAAAGAAACGAAACTTGGTTCGCTCAATGACATACTAATGCATATACACATCGACAGCATATTCCCATTACCACCCTGTGAAGGCAGTACTTATTTGATTGATTCCAATACCCAACAAGCAAGCTACAATAATATACAAGACAATTTTCATTTGCGGCGATTCTCTTATACAACAACGTTAGACGTTAAAAGGCCTTTCTTAACCAGCCAGAAAAGATTGGACTAAAAAAAAGCGATCAGCGAAAAAAACTCTTTTCAGCCTGGTTGGTAAGAGCATGAAAAAAAAAAGCGATCGGTCAACTTTCCTTCGGACCCACTGGACCAGGGTTCGAAACAACGCTGCGGCACTCAAGGTCACCCATCAACTCTCTCCCCCTCCACGGGGTCGGAAAACTACCGGCCGCCGAAGTGGTGACTCAGGACTTGAACACTAGATGACAGCACAGCCTATATCTACTGATTGCATATGCCACCGACGCAAAACACTTGCCTTTGTACGTCTAACAAAGACAAACGCTCTCAAAATCATGACTAGTGATATTCCGGCTGTGGCGCACATGTTGACTCAACACGAGACAACCGATGACTCAAAATGGAAACTGTCCTAAGCAAAACTCAATTCAACAGAGAAGGGGTGTATACCAATTGCAGAAATGGGTGAAAAAAATCAAAAAAGCAACCTTTTGTACAAACCAATGTATCTTTTGGTATCATCACGATGATACTGGAGGGGGAGTATGCGGCGACTCTCTTCTACAACAACGTTAGAAGTTAAAAGGCCTTACTTAACCAGCCAGAAAATATGTCTTTTCAGCCTGGTTGGTAAGAGCATGAAAAAAAAAGCGATTGGTCAACTTTCCTTCGGACCCACTGAACCAGGGTTCGAAAAAACGCTACCGCATCAAGGTCATCAACTCTCTCCCCCTCCTTAGGGTCGGGAAACCACCGGCCGCCTAACAATCATTGAATTAGCTGTTTTTGATATCCTTCAAACATTACTTCAGATCGGGGCACTTTTCAATCCCGATTTTTCAAAGAATTTCTAAATTTATTGGGAACAAATCGCATTCGAACTATAGTCTACTACCCAATGTCTAATGGCTTGATTGAAAGATTTTATCGCCACCTTAAAAGCGCATTACAAAGACATAGAAATCTCAAATCAATCTCAATCAGGACTGGCACAATTCCTGTTGTTCTTCTTGGTACAAGTTCATCAGTAAAAGAAGACATCAAAGATTCTTGTCCTGAGTTTGTTTACGTTACCACATTGAGACTTCCAGCTGACAAGCTACGTTCTGAATCATCTATGAAGATCAATGAAAGCTCTGTGAGTGAATTCCACATTCAAATGTAGTAATTAAATTCCATCTCAGCTAATCATTAATGCAGTCCTGAGATCTATATACACCCTTTAATAAAACTGTTCTCACAGATATTAAAATGTTGAGCACGTACAGCGATCGATATCTCAGTCTCACACTGGATCCCATCGTGTTCTACGAAGAACTGTAAAAACTTTTACAATAGACGGGAATTCGAAAAAATGTTACTATCGCTATAATTAGAGTAAAATTCGTATTTCTTATTCCAAATAAAGAGAGAAAATTACCAATATTGTTTGACCCCCCCCCCCAAAAAAAAAAAAAAAAAAATATCATTTCAGAAAAAGTAGTGAAAACTCGAAGTGATCAAATTGAGCACTTTCAAAAGAAAATATCAACATATATATATTAATTTTCCTTACATAAACTTGTATCATTCCTTCTCTGTCACTGGCGGGATATTTTGTGGTGAATTCTCATTAAGCCGATAAATCGCCAACTCCAGTGGGCGGAATTGTGCAACATCAAAGAGGAAAGTCTTTTATGGTTTTTACCAATCAACAGTTTCCAGGAGAATGAGTAAAGGCGCACGAACTTTAAATAGACTTATAGATATTCAAAGCAACAAACTACATCCGTGGTAAAGAACCACTAAAGCGGTACAGACAATCTGGAAAAAATGGAGTATTAACTTTTTAAGCAATCTGCAACAATGCACAAAATGAATGCTTCAGAAAGAAAATGTAAAAATCGGTATATGATCTTATTTAAAGAATACAATTTATCCCTTTGTAAATGGATTTTGGGTTGCATAATATTTTCGGGGAAAGATAAAATTATTCGTGTTACAGATATTATAAACAAATTCCGGTGTGTTTAAAAGAAGTCTCCAAATTTGCGTGCTGCCTTTAAAAACTTGAGAAGTAATTATATTGCTTTGTATGTAATTTTATTTTAATTATTATTTTGTATTCAATTTTTTATGTAAATTTATGTGTATTTACTACTATTTCTGTGATAAATTTCATATTCTTATAATGTTTTATTAGAATTTGATTTATGTAACTTGTAATAATCTTGAATGTTATTCACATTGTGCAAGACCGGGCGGCGTATTTGGTCATGCGCAATACGCTCCTGACCCAACAAAGAAATTCTTACTTATCAGATTACGTCTATATCTCGAAGGAAGAGGGTGTGTCCTCAATAACGGGAACGTTTTTCCCTAGTAACTTTGAACTACAGAAGGATCTGTTCCATCTCATTTACTGCAATCTATATGTATATATGTTCGTTTTTAACGTGTTGTCTGAATGAACAGTTTTGGTCTGTCACTTTGTGGAACTTTAAACAGTTCAACTAACAAATACAAAGCACCGAGCGTTGTGTTTAGGATCATTGTTTTGGACCAAAGGAAAATTTCCATTTAAATTCAAGTTTGCAGGTGTATCTGCTAAATTTTCTTTCGGAATGTCTTAATAAGAGTACATTATATTTTGAGCAATGAATGCTAAATTTCCAATACCACTCGATCCATTGCACCCTATGCCGTAATGCATCGGCCGCCATGTCTTAAGTCGCTTTAAAATTTGCTGATTTTAGTCTTCACTTTCCTTCATCCATATACAATTATATAGTCATCACATATAAAAAAAAAACTTATATTCTGTACATGCACATTCACTATAGATTCCTTATTCAACTCCATTACTATCTTCATCGCAGACATTTTGTCATTCTCTTTCACACATCTCACAATCCGTTTTTCTGTTTCAGTTGAGATTCATCTTTCTGGGCTTACCAACTTCACTAGATCGTTCCCAAAATGTTAACTTTTTATACGCATTTATTATGCAATGCATTATTGAATGAGGATATATTTCACAGTATCTGTAACTATTCCTTATACATTGCTTCTCTTTACATAGTTTCATAATCAGAATTTTCATATCTACAGAAATTAGCTTCCTCTTCATTTATGAGCATTTGAATCACGCTAAAAGTAATAAAACACGTTTTAAACCTTGGTTCCGTTATGACATGGGTTCGAGCTAGAAATCAACAACTTTTTCAAAATTTTAATCACGACATTATTCAATGTGGGTGAAACAAGTGGCCAAGTTTTATTTGGGCGGTGCAAAACACGTACTCTTTCTCTTTAAAATTATTCTAAAATTTAATGTAACAATTCATTAAAGTTATGTAAAATTATTTCAATGTTTGAAAAAATCATCTTTCTTTTACATTTAGAATGATTTTGATCGCCCAATTTCTTTAAAACATATTAAATGACAAAATTAAACCTTGTTACCATATTAAGATAATCTCGTATTTTAAGGGTTAATAATAATTGTTATAATCGATCCACCTCCCATTGAAGCAGTATCGAGGCTAGGTTTCGGTTATTCATTCCAACATCAAGAGTAATTGTGTTTTCTTAGTTCTTACCTTCTTGAGTGCAGCCCTGATACCACTTGCACCTCCCATGCTGTGACCAATAAAAACACACTTTGGAATGCCTCTACTTTTCAGAAAAAGTAACAGGTCTTCTGACAGCTCATGGAAGGCGAATGAGTCACTCCATTCACTGTCCCCGTGATTTCTGTTATCCACAGTGTAAACCTGCGCATGCGTCAAAACAAAAGAAACAACTTCAACGAGTGCATTTTGATAAAATAATTAGTTAAAACCGATCTGATTGGATCCTATATTAGCCCACGCCTTGACGATGGAAAAAGAAATGACTTCGAAAAGAGTGATGGGGTGAGGCGAACTGACAATAACTCTTTGTAATAATGAAAGTCCATTACCTTAATTTTGTCCTCCATTGCCATGACGAGGGCTAAAATAGGATTTATCATCAATTTTTCAAATTTACTTTTCTAAAACTTGCAATATTTTCGATTAACCACTCAAATTCTACATTCCTTTATCCATTTTGCATTGATATGGTAAAAATGGACTTTAGTTTACCAAAAAAAAAAAAAAAATTGCAATAATATTTTCTCGCTCTTTCAACTTTAAAATGGTCCTTTTTTTTAAACAAAATAATTGATTTACAATAATTGATGTACGATGCACTTTTTTGAACTAATTAATGTATGAAATTAGAAAAAAAGTTCAATTGTTTTAAACTGTAACATTTTTTTTTCGAATTAAGCGAAATTTTCATCTCTGAATTTGTACTCTTTTAGTGGCCGAGGTAGCTTAAAAGTCATGGTCGTGAACTCACGTTGTTTTAATCGGGTTGCGGGATTCAAGTCTCGATGTCACTCAGGATCCACCGAAATGGTCAACAATCGATGACCCGTGGGTCTCCTAGTGACCCACTGGGAAAATTTTAGTGATCCAGTAAACAACCCTCAATTACGACGATCATTAGATATACTTGCCGGGTAATTAAAGAGGATGCTTTGTATCTCTCTAAACTTTTCCTAGATGGCACAGCTTATTGAGTGCTCAATAACCATCTCTGTAGTTTTCATTTAAAAAAAAAATTTACTGCCTTCTCGCTATTACATAACCTGGTCATTTACGTACATTTAGAAAAATCCGAAAGTAAATTATGTTTTCCCTCATTGATTGCTGAATTTGATAGTGTTAACTGTACTTAATACACTGATATTAGCTGGAAATATCGTAAGATAGATAAATTCCCAGAATTCTTTTCAGTGTGATGGAATATTTCGTATTTCATTGATCATCTTTGAAATAAAGCTGAATGCCATTACTTGGATAACCTCCAACGCTTACTTCTAATGAAGCATTATTTGGATTTATAAGAGAGAAGTAGCTGTTGGAAGGCCGACCACAAACTCACGGCTGTATTACATGAGTGGTGTTGAAATATTGAAATAAAGTTCCATGTTTAAAAACTTAAAATATACTGAAATATTTTTATTTACAGTGAAATATTGGATTTCATTCATATATCCTGATGCATTGGAAATAGTTACTTATTAGCTTTAATTTTAAAATAATAATAAGATATTAATTTTCAGATAAGATAATTAAAGCATTCCTTTTATTAATTCAAATATATTTGATAGCGAAAAATGTATGAAATTGAATTGTTACTGTAACTAATGATAAAATATTAATCTTTAAAACAGTATATTTTACTCCGTTTATTTATTTATGGAAGTTTCCTGGTGAATTTAGCTGTATTTTTTTAATTCTCTTTCTCTGAAATGAAATTGATTTATCCTCTTGGAGTTAATTTAAAGGTATTGTGATTTTCAAAAGTAGGTGCTCAAAAATAAAGAAAGGCAGAGAAAAAAATATTTGGCGTGAAATTTAATTTTTACACTGCCAGTGGATCTTCTACGAGGTAAGTAACCCTTAAAAAATATCATGGCTAATTTTTATTTTTTAGTTTGCAAAGGAAAATCAGTTATATCAATACACCGATAAAATTCAGGGAATACCTATTTTTAAGAATATTGGTATTTTAGCCTAAGCTTATACCTGGTAGACTGCAAAAAACATATCAGGCATTAACGCAGTATTATAGGTTTAAAATGTTTTTTTTTTTTAAATATGAACAAAAGAAAAATTAAAAAAAAACCGCTAACTCTTAAATTTTTAATGCATGGCAGTAATATACATTCTGTGTATTGATTACATATGGTCATTTAAATTAATTGCATTTTTTTTTTTTTTTTTTTTTTTTTTTTTTTTTTTTTTTTTTTTTAGCTAACCCAGTACTTTCGTATCAGTTTGAGAAAATAAAAAATGACCCCATAATAAATATGGGAGCGCCAAAAGCAAAGAAAAGACGGTTTCGAACTATGTGGGAAAAAGAATATATTTGGCAAACGTCTTTATGTACAATTTGCGGCGACAATTTAACTGCTCACACGTACAATTTTCAGTAGCATTACTTCTCCAAAACATAGTGCATCTCTTTCAAAAATGGATCCTGATTACAAATTGGAATACATTCATCGTTGTGTACAGAATTTTAATAAACAGAAAAGGGCAATTCACAATTTTGTAAGTTCAAATAAGAGTTCAAAACATGCAGCATATGCAAATTTTATTGTATCATTTGGATTAATTAAGTATGATAAACCTTCTACCGATGGTTTTTAAAGAAATGTTTCTTGACTATGCTGAAAAGTTTTTCAATGATTTTCAAAACAGAAAAGAAATCTTGAATAAAATAAAAGAAATGCCTTCATCATCTCGAGCCGTACATTGTGTGTTATTTATATGTCAAAAGATATTACTACACGGCTACAAAATGATTAATTGAGTAGTCAACTTTTTAGTTTGCCTATGGATGAAAGTACTGACATAAATAACGTTGCAAGGCTTGCAATAGATGATCGTTATTAAGCCATTGATTCTCCAATTTATTCATGAAGAGTTGTGTTTACTTTCACCAAATATTAGGTACTACGAAAGGTATTGACATTTTAGAGGAAGTTCAAGAATTCATAAAATACAAAAATGGAAATGTTTTGATTCGCAGAAAAAATTATTTTCTGTCAGTCATAACTGATGGAGTTTCCAGCAATGTTAGGAAAACATGTTGGCTTTGTAAACCTTTTGCAGAAGGGAACATGGAAGACCACTACTTTCATTCTACTGTATAATTCACGAAGAATACTTATGTGCAGAAGTCTCCTCGAAACAGTTAAATGAAGTGATGAGCATAGAGATTAAAATTACTAATACAATTAGAACTTATTCTGCCTTGAATGACAGAAAATTTAAGACATTTTTAGAAGAAATTAAATGTGAATATAGTGATGAGAAATAATGCATATTGAAGTTCGCTGGTCAAGCAGAGGAAAGGCTCTAAATCGCTTTGTGGAATGGAAGAGTTTTTGTAGTAAGATTGTTTCACTTAGTCACACTGGAAGAGAACTAACATTTAAATATTTTCCTTTAGTAAGAACTCAAAGTGAGTAAAAAAATTTCAAATGCAGTAGAAGTTAAACTTAAAACTAAATAGATGCAATTAAAACCGAATTTGAATCCAGATTTCAGAGCTTTCAAGCCCATGGTCCTATGAGTGTGTTCAGTTTTATAATAAAGCCTAATGAAATGGAGGGCAACGTGTTTGGCCTGCAATATTTCAATTTTCTTGAAATTGAAAATCTGGATATGGAGTTTATTTACTTCAAAAACTCAGGGAAATGGACAGACAAATTCAAGGCTTTAAGTAGACGACTTGAAGCCTCTGATGAAAATCACTTAAGCATGATAGTGTGATGGGATCTTACAAATAATAATTAGCGTTTGTCAAACACTTGTTTATTTATTTCCTTTTTTTTTTTTTTTTTTTTTTTTTTACAAAACACCACATCACAATAAACATAAAATGCACAGAATGATCGCAACACAACTTCAGAGTTACATGCCCGCTCGTCCACGCATTGAGACTCGCCTCGTTGGGGGAAAAAAAAAGTTGGCGTCTCTCCAATTCAAGGCAGACAATTTTTGGTATTTTATCACTGCCAGCGGTGAATTAACCATTGACTTCGATACAATATCTACATACTGGGCATCACTTCCTTCCAAGTTTTCTATGATAAAGAAAGTTGGTTTCGCTTTACTATCAGTTTTTGGATCCAGTGACTCATGTAATCATGTATTTTCCAAAATGAAATTCATTCTTAATTAATCACAAAACAGGTTAACTACCGAAAACTCAGTATTATGTGTTATTTTAAAAACAATGAATTATCACCCAAATATCTTAAACCTTATAGAGATAATGAAACAGCATCAGGGAAGCCATAAAAATGATTAAATGTCCTTAAATAAATAAGGATACATTTTATTTACATCGTGTTTACTTTTCGGATAACATTTTACGATTTCTATCAAGTTGTAAATATAGATTTGAGCATAATAAATTTGTAATTCGATATTTAAGGTATATTGGATTATCCCAATAGTATAATGTTTTTATTTTTTATAATGTAAGATAATGCATAATCTAAAATAGGAGTGATGTGACCCAACAGCAAAAGATATTTATGAAAAAAATTTGAAAAATGACCCACTTGGAAAAAAAAAAAATGTTGCCTACTGTGTATCGGGGCTGATGCATATTAAATATGTCGAGACTTCCTTCCGATGACGTGGTGCGAAAGTTTGGAGAGGGAGATGCCAGTTTAGGTGTAATCATTTGACCCAGACTCATTATGACGAGATTCGTTGCCAAAAGCCCTTGTATTGCTTCTTAATACAACGATAATCAACAATCAACCATGTGCGCTCTTTAGCAAATAGGTAATATTTTCTATCTATAGATAATAAAACCATATAAATATTTTTAAACACTTAAATATTGTAAAATATAAATTATTCTATTAAACTAATACAAAACTTCCTAGACTAAGCTTTCAGGGAATTTGTGAAAAATTCTATCGACCCTTTTCGCCAAACCAGAAAATGTTGACAAACAATGCGATTTTCTACAAATAACGGAAAGTGGCTTTATTTAGATGCTCTTTTTATTGCCATAACGTCAAACATATGGTTTTATGTAGATTTGTTTAGCCATTATTTTAACACTAGATTCACCGACACTGACTATACCTATTTTTACAGAAATCCATCTTTTGACAGATTTTTTTAAAATACAATTTTTTTTATCTAGATTTTTAAATAAAGATCTCTAGTTTTTTTATTTACTGTTGTCTTCAATTCATTTTTTACATGTAAACTGTATTCTGGTATGGTACACTTTCTGCATACATACTTGTAACATATAAAATAAGAAGAACATCTTCACTTCCAAAAATCATTTCTTTTTTCTGAAAAGTTCACCGTTGAAGTGATTAATTGTGATATGATAAGGTTTGCTCTAGTTCAAACTTGTGTACTTATGTACTTATTGCACCGTCATTCGTTCGGTGTTACTTTGTCTTATTTATTGCTATTTAATTTTTGTTGTTTCGCAATATAATTGATCTATAAAAATTAACTCGACAAATTGACAGATTTTTGTAAACATAGGTATGCAACATCTAGAAATAATAAAATATAGGAGTTTCAGTGAAAAGGAATATATATATATATATATATATATATATATATAATGTCTAAAGGAAATTATATTTGCTTGTTAAATTGCAAATTGAAGGATTCCGTAAATCCAGTGATAAATAGAGGGGGAGGGGGTTATATATCATCTATTATTAACTACCATTTCTTCAATTGTTCTCCTTACATCCTGGAAAAAAATCATTATAATTTGAGATCTGTGGAAAATAGAATGTAGTAGAGTACTTTCAAAGATATGGCATCAGAAAAAGTTAAAGGACACGAGACATCAATGTTTTTGACAAGAAATGGTGTTGTAGCGTTCAACACGCGACAAAGAATATTCTTATGGAAAGGAACGCGGTTTTAGGGTTAAGGCTGCAAAACTAGAATATTTCTAAGTCAACCACGATTATAACTTTGTTGAAATGTAAACGGTGCACAAACATAAAAAATCCCGAAAGTGTTGAGTTTGTTCAAAATGTGCAGTAAAATATAACGGGGGAAAGCGCGATACCCTTTAGATTGATTCATAGATTAGGTTATGCGGTGTCGGATTCATAATGCAGAGGATTCGCTATTATCTAGAATGGAATTTGGGATTTTTTGTTCCCCAAATGATGGGTGAAAGTTTAGCGCTCACTAGCTGGGTCGACGGAAATTTACACAGATTCTCTTTACTACAAAGCTATGATTACCCAAAGCCGTTATCTGGAGGCCGCCATATTGCTGTGAAGGACGTTACTAAAAAATTGTCTATGTAAACCAGATGACGTGGTTTCTAAAAGAGTGTTGAATGCGAGCAGAACGTAAATCAACGGGGAAGCTATGGTTTCCTAAGAAAGGCTCGACTAGAAAAATTGATGATGTAATCCAACGCAATATTGCAGCCCCCAGATAGTGACAACCCTTTCCTAAGAAACCATAGTTTTAGAGAGTTTTCTACGTATAAGTCTTCTCAATTCTTTAGCTACGAATATGTAATATAAATGGACGGCTAAGAACCTTCTCAGATGATTCCTTGGAATGAAGGAAGGAATCCTTTTTAAATATGTCGAAACATTTTCGCGAGATCACAAGTTTAACATACCTTTCTCTTCGATTTATCCGCCAGGACTTGTGGAATGTCTCCCCATGTTTCCTTAGATGCAATGACGCCATGTTGTAAAATTACTGGTGCTAATTTATAATCGGCGCCTTCTTTCGCTTCAAATATCTGGTACGCAAGGCGGGCAGGAGTATAGCTAAATAAAATGAAGGAAAGAAATGCCATAGGTTACGTAGGAAACAAATGGGATAACTGAACTTCTACTTCGAGGGGGGGGGACAATGATTAGTTCGTTTCACTGAAACATAGAAAATACACAATATAACAAACAAAAAAAAAAACGACACGCCGAGAAGGAGTTGCCCGGTTGTAATGAAATTTCGTATGCAAAGAAAGACATTTGGATCAAACATGCAAATAATTAAAATTTGGTGTCCAATGAATAAATAGCGAGAGCTACTGCGCACTCAGACTAAGAAGCAATTCTCAATCTGATGCTCAAATTTTCTGTTGCATTGCTATTTAGGATACCTTTCAACGACTGAAAAAAATGCCTCGCAGCAGGATTCGAACTCATTACGAGCAAATGCTGAACTCATCACGAGTTTGAAAGAGATCGTATCATTAGATTGAAAGAAGCAGGTTGGGCAAATCGGAGAATCGCTCATCATATGAGTCGAAGCAATGCGTCGATTAGAAGATGCTGACAAGAATGGGTGCACAATGGCAGATTTCAGCGTCACGCTGGTAGCGGTCGACTTAGGTCACAGCAGATCGAGAGGACAGAGTGATTATCAGATCAGCTGTTACAGTACCTGATTCATCGTTATCAACTATCGGACATGCGACCCACACATGAGTGTCCCCCATGACCATTCACAGACGGCTGATAGAGTGAAATCTACGCTCGTACCGACCGCTACGCCACCTGCAACTCACGCCTGCAGATTACTGTGGTGTTTGACTCGCTCAGGTTGGAAACGATGCTATATAACTGGCAAAATATAGTGTTTAGTGACGAATCCCGCTTCCAACTGTGTCCTTACGATCATCGAAGACGTGTCTGGAGACGCCAAGGGCAGCGTGCCGATCCTGCTTTCACTATTGCATGCCACACAGGCCCTCAACCAGGAGTTATGGTCTGGGATACCATTTTCCTTGATAGCTGGACCCCTTTAGTCTTCATTAGAGGCACACTTACAACACAGTGGTACGTCGATGACGTTCTGAGACCTGTTTTGCTCTTCTTTTGCAGTACTCTGGCCTTATTTTTGCATACGGCACGTGTCGCTATGATCTGTCTTACAACTCGTCAAACACTTCCTTGGCTGCTAGATGTCTCTCAAATTGAGCATGTCTGGGATATGATGGGAAGGCGACTGCATCTACCAGAGAATTTTGATGACCTAGCCCGACAATTGGAGTAAATTTGGCAAGAAATACCGCAGGAGACCATCAGGGAGCTTTATCACTCTATGCCACATCGTGTGACAACTTGCAATCAGACTAGAGGTGGGTCAACATCTTATTGAGCTCGTTACTTTGTAATTATGTAACTTTGGAATAAATCTCATTCAAATTTTCTGAAATTTTAATCATTTTCTATTCAGTGCATAATTTTGCTATCCGCCAATTTTTGTCTCTAACGGACAATTCCTTCTTGGCGCAGGATTTTTTTTGTTTGTTATAGAGTGTACTTTAGGGATCCGACTACGTTTGTAGCATCTTTTTTTTTTTTATCAAAAAGGGATTTAAATAAATATGCACCACACTTTTATGAAGATTATTACTCAATTTTTTTCAAAAAGTCCAAAAAAATACTTCATTTATTAAACAATGTTTAATAAATAAAGGAATTTAAAGAGAAATTCGATGAAATTTGACCCAAACGCAAAACACTCCATATGATCATCGTGATCATATTTCAGTTATTTTTTTTCTTTTTCAAATTTACTAATACCACCTTACAAAATCACCTTTAAATTAAAAAGCAGCAGTTTTAAAACTAAAGCTCATACTAGTACTGAAAAATAATGTACAGTTCAAATGTTAAACAGGTATCTCAGTAATATTTCGTAAAATTTTCGTTTGAGTAAGCAATGCTTTTAAAAAATCACGTTTTCCAGATAAAGTATTTAAATCGGTTTTTCCTGTTCGGTTGACTACTATAATGTGTAATTCTCAAATCGTTATAATTTCGTTTCTAATCATCCTCGATTTTAAACAAAATCAGTTTTGGAAAGTTAAAGCTCGAGTTGGGCTTTAAAATGATACAATGTTTTATTGTAAATTTTAGCCGAAAATCATGTCTTAAGCGTGGTCGCCAACCTTTCGGCGTAGAATGGTTTTCCATCTCTTGGAAGGGATTTCCGTTTGTTTTGGTTTGGTTTTTATTAACGTAGCACTCGAAGCAACACGAGGGCTAATGGCGACGGACCTCGTAATTTTGAGCCTCGGTCGAGTGACGAGGACGACACCTGTGCTGGCACCCCCTCTCCTACCTTCCACACCTCGCCACGGGAGGGACCCCGACAGATTTAACGTGTTTCAGCCCCGGCTGCACAATGGGTCTTTAGTAGCATGAAAGCTCAAACCCGCAACTCGATGAAAACTGCCTGCCGCGAGTCCGAGACCATGACCCTCTTGGAAGGGAAAAGAGATGTCCTTGAAAGGCCGGCGGCGTTTCGAACCCTAGACCAGAGGGTCCAATTAATGTTGACCGGTCATTCTTTTTGATGCGCCTTTACCAATCAGAGTAAAAGAGACGTCTCTCTCGCGCTAGTTATTAAGGCGCTTTAACTTCAGACGTTGTTGTTGAAGACTGCAGCTGCAAACGCCCTCCCCTGGGTGATTTTCGAAAATATGGAGGGTGAACCCAGTAGTTGACCATGGAGAGCCAATGGCTGTTTCAAACCCTGGTATCCGTTGAGACCGAAGAAAAGTTGGCCAGTCACTTTTTGTTGCATCTTTACTAACCAGACCAAAACAGCTCGATTGGCTAAGTATTAAGACGTTTTAACTTCAGGCGTTTAGAAAGCCGCCGCAACAAGTTCATGCACATAATATTTTTATTGGCAGATACTGCAAACTAAAATAAAATGTTTATACGCTGTTTTGTTTGTTTTATTGCAAGAGTACATAATCTTTATTGCATATTGAAGGATTAGAAACATAAAAGGACTGCATATTAAAGGGGCCTTTTATAAATTAATTTGTTTCTATAAAAACAGCAAATGTTTTGGTCTGTAAAATTCACAATACACTACATGATATAAAAACGATTCAAAATTTACATTACCTGTATTTACTTCAATTAACTTATTTTGAATATGTGAAACCCTCTGTAATCCGGAACTTCACCTTCACGATCTTGCCAGTCAGCCAGACTAGTCACAGAGAATTAGTTCTCCCCTTCAACTTCAATGGAATAATGTATGCTATCAATGCAAAATAGCATATTTTTCTAGCTTTAAATGACTGTTTCATTAATATCATTCCTAGAAGAAACAAGGGGGTGATTGGTAGAATGCCCATGGGGACCGAGCTCACCCAAAAGGATTTAGAGCTACAAATTAGCCTACCGGGAGATAATCACCTCCCGTTCTCAGCATTTATTGGGGGGAAAATTCAACAATAAAATGTAAGATACGAGTTTTACAGTATATGTTGGAACTAATACCATAAGATATTACATAATGGAGAAATTCGAAAGTAAATAAAAGCTAGCAATGTATTTAAAGAGCAAGAAATGTACGAGAAGAGAATAAAAAAATTAACAGTAGAATTTCTTACAAAAACAAGACGTGCGACAGGCGATGTATAATAGGCTAAATGGTACAATACGAAAAGTGTTCATAGACTCGTGAATTAAAAATATAGTATAAGACAAAAAATATGTACATATATATATAAGATATGTAATTATAATCACATAATAAAGCAAAATGAAATATTCAAAAATTAATCATAAATTGAAACAATTATGAAATATATAGAGTAATTATATGGGCCATAAAAGTACAGGATTAAAGCTTGAAATGCAAACTGGGATTTTCACAAACGGAGTTCCGCCAAATAGGAATTACTTCAACAATAGGCCGACAGAATTAAAATGCTTCCATCCCGTTATACGGCGGATTTTTAGAGGCATCTGGACTCAAATTCATGACTCGGCGAAAACAACGACTACGCGAGACCATGACTACTTGGCACCGCGGCCATCTTGACCTTGTAGTAGTCGGATCTCCTGGGATTCCAAACCACACCGGAAAGCACATCCTAGTTGCTGGGGCTATTTCATTCCCTTTCGGGAGTGATCAGGGATCAATAACTGAAATAATAATCTCAGCTATCGAACCAACAGAAAATATTGTGTGCGAGAGTTTAGTAAAGGTGTTGCCAATTTCATGAAACTCATAATTTCTAAGATAGAAGAAACCAGAGTATATTAACGTCGCACTTAAAAACAACACGAGGTCCTTTCACTCTACGCTAGTCTTCCACTCCACGCCAACATGAGGACATGGAATCTCCACAAATATAACGTGCATTAGCTCAGTTATACGACGGGTCTTTAGGTAGCATAAACATTGAAATCCACGACTCGAAAGAAACAACAACCGAGAGCTCGTGACTATCACCTTTCGACTACCACTACAACATGCCGATCTTCACGATTCTGCACGACATATCTATAGATTCGAAATAAAATGGAGTCTAAAGAGCAATTGCGCTTTCATTATTCGTGATTTTCTGAGGGAAATGTTATGTTAATAATCAAAATATCTCGAGAGTCCACTTTACTCTCATCTCTAATAGGGTTCTATTCCCAGAATTTTAAAGATTTATAAATTCAGTTTTGTGTTACCGAATGACCGTGGTAGCCGAGTAATCATGGTCGCGACCTCGGGGCAGCGCTGTTTTTGTCTAATCATGGGTTCAAATTATGATGCCACATAAGACCCGTGAGCAGCAAGTTGTAAGCACATTAAATACGTAAAGGCTCCATGTCCTCAAGTTGGGATGGTGTGGTGGTAAGGATAGTGGGGTGCCGGCTTCATCACTTGATCGTGGTTCAAAATTACGAGGCTGCTCACCAATAACCCTCGTGTTGCTTCTAAGCTATTTAAAACCATCAAAATGAAATCCCGTGTTATAAAATAAAACTCATTGAATGATTTATAAATCGTGTGAAGGAGAATGTACACAATTTCATTAACGCAGTTCGTATATCATGTTTATAAATACACCCCACACAGCTGTTCATATAAAAGTTATATAATTTCCTTCCCTCACTTCAAAAACATATTTCTTTCTAAAATGGAATCTTGTTTGCTTGAAAAATGTATGGTTACAAATAAAAGGATCAAGAAATTAAAAGATGCGAGTTCTGTGTAGTTTGTTTCAGAGATTCATCCTCATCCTCTCCTTCTAACAGCCGAACAAAAAAAAACGACAAGTTCATTCAATATCTTCATTCCTCAACAGGTACATAATCACTTTTCTGCGTTCGATAATTCTTCGTGGAAATCAGTAAACTTGAATGCTAAGAAGAAACCAAAAATTACTGACATATGACTGAAGGTGTAATTGGATAAGTAAATTGCTGTCAAGTTGTTCTGTGACGAAGAAGGTTGAGTTTCAGCATCCAGCAGGACCGAGAAGTCCATTACTAGGCTACAGAAAACTTCAAGTAACTGCTCAGATGATTAATGTGAGATTCGATAGTCCAGCACAAGGTCATAAAGAACTCTGAGTAGTTGCACAGAGGATGATGAATGTGAGATTCGAGTATTAAGAAAAAGGCAGCACACAGAGAACTGGAAACTTTAATGAGAAGCCAGAGCTATGAATGTTCTGGTGCGATATGTTCTCTACAATCTCTACTGCGCATGCACTAGCCGTTAGGTTTTGCGTGGAGGAGTGGGAATGGAATGTAAATGACCTTCATGCTTCATAATGGTGCAGGTGGCACATTATTCTGCCCTCTATCTAGTTCAGTTTATTTTTCATCCTTGTTTGAGTAAGGCGTTGTTGTGTATGAGTGCTGTGATAACGATAAGCGCAAAAATCGAGGGTGTGCCATATGCATATTTTTTTCACGAATGCTTTTAGTGACCATTCGCAACCATATGTCCCTTTATGAATAATACCTTCCCTTTCTTTTTTTTTTAGCTATGCGATTGTTTCTAAGCAGAATTCCTGGTCGCGAAAATGTTTTGTTTTCAGAAAAAGAGCAAGCAGCGCATAAATTTGAAATTTAAAAAAACTCAAACTGAATGTTTTAAATTGTTAAAGGAGGCGTTTGGAGATAATTGCATGTCACGTAGTCAAATTTTTGAAAGACAATAACGATTTTCGGAAGGTCGGGAGATTGTTGAAGATGCTGAACGTTCTGGTCGACCTGTGACATCGAGAACTGATGAAAACATTAAGAAAATTAATGAAATCGTGCATAAAGACCAACATTTGAGTATTCGGATGATGTCAGATATTAGAAACATAGACAAAGAGACAATAAGAAAAATTTTGACCGAAGATTTGCATATGACGAAAGTTTGCGCAAAACTGGTACCCAAAAATCAAGCACCAAGACAACGCGCCGTCGCACAATGTGCTCTCTGTGAAACAGTTCTTGGCGGACAAATGCATTACTGTGCTCGAGCATTCACCGTACTCGCCAAATTCGCACCATGCGACTTCTACCTGTTTCCAAAAAAGAAAAGTGCGTTGAAGGGAACACATTTTCAGTCTGCAGAAGAGGTGAAAGCAAAAACGGCATACTTACTGAAAAAGGTGACATCTAATGACCTGTAGCACTGCTGTGAACAGCGGAAAACTCATATGCAGCGATGTATTCATAACGAAGTGGAGTAAGTTGAAGGGGACTAAAAGGTATTTGTGTAATGTTTTCAATAAATCTAATTTTTAAGACTAGTCTGGTTATTTAATTGTCACTCCTCGTAAATACTAATGTCACAGGTGCGCACACTGAATTCTGGCAATTTGCATGTAATTAGAAATTAGTTGTTTCAATGAGCCGCTTCATGGGATAGTGAGAAGGTGGGAAGCAGTTTAAGGAGGACTGCCAAGTGTGACACCTACAGCATGAAACAAATTTAATACCGTACGCTCAGCCAAGAATAATTTTTGAAAATAATACGCAAAGTAATAATGACCTTTTTTTTTTCTTTACATGTAGGCAGAAGTGACCAAGACGTCGATTTGAATATCAGCAAATTGTTTTCAGAGATTGTTAGAATCACATTAAATTTTATGTTCAAATTCAATCTTTAGCTTATCATCATAAAATAAATCAATAAAAAAGATTCTTTTCTTGGCATTATTATTCTAGAGAGTACAAAACAAACAGAAACAAAATAGATAAGGAAGTAAAATTTTGTCACTGAAGGGCTGATAAAAATTTTATTGCTATAATAAATAATGGGAATAAACGTTTTATCTTTAAAAATTCTCGTTTCCTCTCATTTCTGCTATTCACGTCCCTTATTTAATTTGATATTTAATATTTTGCTTCACATAACTTTTTTGAAATTGATACAATTACGTATTTGAAGAATAAAATCATTGAAATAATAATAATTTTTTTTATGTGCATAAGGAATATAAAATAATAAAAGCATATAATAGTAAAAATTTGAAACTAGTTTTGCTTTTCTTAATTTTAACATGTTCTAACGTTTTTTAAAGATTTATTCAGGTTATTAAAAGTCTTCGTCTTCAATAGCAAGCTAATTAGATGATAAATTTTTTTAAAAGTCTTTATATATGGTAGCATCATCTTCCCATTCATTTTCACAAGTTCACCAAAATGAATACAAATTAGAGAAAAGTATTTGAACTTCCGAGCCGCCGGTCCCACGAAAGCATTTAGTATCAGGAAAAGAAAATATATTCTTCAAATTCTTAATGCATTTTTATTTTTACCAACAAAACATTCTAAAATACTAAACCGTTGCAATAATTACATCAAAAAATAAATAAATAATGCAATTATGCCCTAAAAATAAATTTTATTACATTTAATATTAAAATAATAACAAACGATGAATTATTACAGTAGACAATATATTCTGTTCGGATATTAAAATAAAACCACACAATGAAATATCGAATTAAAAATATACCTTAAGCCAGGGGTCGCCAAACTTTTTTGATCATCGCCCCCTATATAATTTTTCGAAATCTCCATAGACCCCCACAAAGGTAATTTTCAGGTAATTAAAATAAAACTATATATTAGTCTAAATATTTAATAAATCAGAAACAGTAAGTAAAGTAGCTACAGAAATCAGATTGTTTTCTGGTTTATTATTTTATTTTCTATAAAGAATATAATATTAAGTCAATTATAAAAATATTTTAAATTTTTACGTACGCACTTAGATATGTGTGATTTACGTATTAAGAACTGTTTTTCCTTCGAGTTCCAATAGACCCCCATTCGACCCCTTGGGTCAGATAGACCCCCTACTGTTGTTAAATAGACCCCTGGGGGTCTATATAGACCACTTTGGCGACCCCTGCCTTAAGCAAACGAAACGTATTTATTACGATCATAATGTATTATAATGTCAATCTGTTGCCGCGGTAGACTAGTGGTCATGGTTTCGGATTCGTAGTCAGCGGTATTCGTTCAGTCGCGGGTTTGTGCCTAGGCAGCTAAAGACCAGGATTCATGCACGTTAAATTTGTCTGAGCCCAAAGTCTTCCCGTTGGCGTGGTGTGGATGTTAGGAGAGGGGGGTGCCAGCTCAGGTGTCGTCCTCGTCACTTGATCGCGGTTCAAATTTACGAGGTCCGTTGCCAATAGCCCTCGTGTTGCTTCTAGTGCGACGTTAATACAAATTAAACTATAAAATCAATCTTTTGAACCTAACACCATGTATCCATTTTTTTATACCCAAAGACTTATCCTGACGTCATTTTCTCAAAACAACATATTTGCACACTTAAATAAATTTTGAATAATAGTAAATAAATAATCAGAATTTCTTACTCACCTGCACATATTACGCAGCAAAGATCTTCGAGAGAGATAGTTTAAAATCCAAAATTTCTTCACAAAAAGTTTATTGATGCGATACTCTTGCATGCATGTTTGCGAAAACTTCAAGAATAACAATGGATTTAATTTAAACATTTTACGGCATTTTCATTTTTTGTCGCAAAAGAACAAATTATTTTTTTATGTTCTATTCTGAATCCAGATATCACTTACAGCTGTCTTTTTGTAAGCTCAATTTTTGCTGCAAACACAATACAAGTGTCCCTTATCACTTCCTGCTTCTTGGTAAAAGTATTATGGTTATCGTCTATATGCGTATTGGTTACCACATTTGGCATCGTATCACTATATTAACAGATTTGAGTATTTTTGCTTTTTTGTGATTTAAAGCTTCGGCATTTCATATCACGTCTATAAGACAACATAAACTTTGGAAAGATTTAATAAAGCATTTCAATATCAATATTTTACTAACTTGCCTGAAGAATGAGCAATATCTGTTTTTGTAGACGTATATAACTATTTCACTATTTTTCCCCCTGTCTTTGTGTTCCATAATACTTTAAAAATCGTATGGATGTTAATTCTCTCCTTTTTTTGTTTCCTTTTTGTTTCTTCTGGTCGAAAATATTTTACATTTTATGAAAGTATTTTTTCGCCATCGAATCATATTCATATATTCTGGTTGTGATAGGCAATTAATCACGGTCTAGCGTTCCTGCATCAGATTAGTTTCTGTCGAGTCTTAATGTAACTCAGTCCCATTGAGTAGTGTGACTGATGCACGCAATATCTGTCGTTTCTCTAAGTCTTCGTGTTGGCATGATGTCGAAATATCGAGCCAACTCAGATGTCATCCTCGTCACTTGACTTTAGTTCAAAAATAGTGAGATTCGTCTCCAATAAAGCTTGTGTTGAAATTATTATTAAAAATACGGAGTGAAATCTTTTCTTTCTTAGAATTTTGTAGAATATATGTTTACAAAATTCGCAAAATTTATATATTTGACTCAAAAAAAAACAACCTGAAATCTGAACCAGGCTTTCAATGATGTGTTTTTAAAACGAAAATGCTGCAAAGAAAAACTAATAGCATTGTTAACATCATATGAAATTAAATTTCGTCTAGAATATTGCCGACATGGTTTTTCAGAATTATAAAACAATTTTATTCATATTAATAGTTTGTCAAAGTTAATATGCGTTTCCTTTGTCAACGTTGGTAATATTTCCATTTGCTCTCGTTTGTAACTGTTCATCGTATTTTATGCTCAACGCTTCTGAAAAATTTCGACCCGTAAAGAATTTAACACATGAGCTATGTGATATACAGTTTATTTATTGAATGATTTTTATGAAAGTCTCACTTAGTAGCAACACGAGGGATATTGGGGAAAGGCCTCTTATTTTTGAACCTTGATCAAGTGACGAGGACTACACCTGAGTTGGGATCTCCTTCTCTAAGCTTTCACACCACGCGAACAGGAGGACTTAGTACCATGACAGATTTAACGATAGATCAGCCACGCTACATTGAAAGTCTTCAGCAGCACCGAGGCTCACACCTGCGATCCGACGGAAAGAAAACTTGCCGTGACTTAGTGACCATGACCATTAGGTACCGAGACTACTAATATACAGTTTGATAAAAACTGATTCATTTACGGTGACGGTTAGAACTCTCAAATTTCTCTGCATTCTCTAGGATGAAAGCAATTGTGTATTTTTATACAAGGCTAGGTTAGTTATGAAAACCAATAAAAAAAAGGGGGGGGGGAACCAAAATATTTACTTGAAAAGTTTTTTAACTTCTCTACAGAATCGCCCTTTTCATTGATCTATTTACTACATTTTTATTTAGTCTTTCATTACCAGCTGCATGAAAGTCTTTGAATTGCTATGTGGCGGCCCTCCTTAAACTGCTTACCATCCTCTCACTATGCCAAATGTCAAAATAAAAACATATTCCATTCCAAATCAAATTAAATCACAGTTTAAAAATCAGAATTATACACATTTTATGCTCAATAATATTTCATTCAATTCCTTAAAAGAAAGCTTCTGGTTTGCATATGATTGATACATATCATATATTTTTGTTCAAATATTATTACTAATTGAAAATAATTTACACTTGATGGCTGAATTGTTAAATTGTTTTTTTGCGAAGAAATCAAATGTAGCATTCAGTATAATTAAATTTTAATTTATGCTAAATTAAATGCCCTACTGTCTTTGATTTCGTGAACCTGTTTGAGCATTAATCCTGTGGAATTTCTACAACCGTCCTCAAATCTTTACTATTTTATCTATCTGAATGCAAAAAAGGTGCATCCGAAAGGACAAAAATTAATTAAGGTTTCTGGGGAATTACATGTTCTCTCTTATTTTTCAAAATATTTTAGAATATCTTTAAGAACCCGAAAACCCACAAACGAGTAATTAAAATAGAATTAAGCATATTTTTAAAAATAGGAGAGAAAATTTGTAAATCGCCAGAAAAAGCTTCATTTTTTTTTTTTTTTTGTGTGTAGAAATTCCAAGGATTCACATTGAGCTCACGAAATCAAAATGGCCGGTAGACGGTAGTCTTGATACAACATTTCATTATCAGTTATACTTCCATTAAAAAAACTTTTCTAGTTATTTTACAAACAACGATTTTTTTTTTTTTGGAAAAATTAATGCTTTTAAAAAAATATTAAAGCTTTAAAAAATATAAGCTTTTTCTTTTAATTAATTGAAGAATTCCCCTTTTTATTGCGTGTAAATTTATATATTCACTTTGCTATTTTATTTACTAAACCATTCTTTCCTTGAAGGCTTTTGTTGCCATTCACTTAAAATTATATTTTAAACTTGGTCCTGTACCGTTTGAAGATAATTTAAAATGTTATTAACAAATAGGTCAATTCTAATTTAAGTTGAAAATATTTAATATGGCTAAGTATAGCTATTTATAAGAGTTTGTGAAAAGATGTACCCACACGTCCGTCCATAGTGGGAACTAAGCAGGGACTTGCTGTATGAAGGGCATCGACTTCCAACGGCTTCTCGTCCGCGAATCCCCCTAATTCCTTCACAAGCTCCCCAACCGTTGACATCTTGAAGATCATAAGTCGCTCGGGCAGTCCAGATGCATGAGTGTCAAATTTAGTAGATCGAACAACATTAAAGAAGACCGAGGAATGTGGATATGCCACAGACGTTACAGTCCCCATTAAAAAAATACCTGTCTGTCCGGATGATTGTTATATTTTTCAACTCACCCGTGCAAAGAACGGAAATATCAGCAAGTATAATTATTATTGCTGTAAAAAGGTCATCCCACGCTATCGCAGTTCTAAAAAAAGTTATTCCGATACGTATATCACCAGTATTTAAAAAAAAACATTAGAAATGAACAGAAATAAAAAGCAAGTATGTATATGCAGAGGAAAGAATGAAATAAAATTGAAGAAGAAATTTCACAAAAATAGAATACTACATAGAAAATAATTCAAATTGTCCTTTCATATTTTATTTATTTCTTATTGAAATTTATTTTTGAACTATTTAAAGACTTTCATAATTGTTATCGATTCTTAAAATACTACAACGATCCATAAATCGAAATCAGTACCAATTTAATTTATTTTTTAAATTCAGATTCGATTTCAATTGAGCATTGACCGTCTGTTTTTCCTCTTGAACATTACCAAACATAAATATAGGCTGACGAACACACATCAATAAATCGGAATCATTTCGTAAATGTTTTTCAAATGTAAACACTTTGGGTTTGCAGCTGCGGGTAATTGATAGAAGTATGTGTCATACAGAAGAAGGAGAGAAAATAAAATTAAAAAAAAAAAAAAAAAAAAAAATAAAAAAAAAAACGATTTACACTTACGCTGAATGACATAAGCAATGGAGTTATAATACGTTTATTTATTTATTATTTTTTTCTCTGCTATAGTTCTCTTAGAAAGCATGTTGCTTTATTAATAAAACGTGCTTCTTGCAATGTTGAAAGAATGAGTAATCTTATTCAAACATGCATTTTACTGCCTATGGGCACTCAGAAGTTTGTGTTTAACTTGTATCATACCAATGCGAATGGAATAATCAGATTTTAAAAGCTCAGCAAAAATTAGACTCGAAATCATTAAAGTCCATAAAAAATTACCAACTTTTGAAGAAGTCGGAAATATGAGAATTTAATTTTTTTCCTCTCGTAATTTGAAGTATACATTAATTACTTTTTATTAATTATGACTTTATTATGTGCTTATATTTAATGTAATTTTTATTTATATTTTCAAGGCATTTTAATTTTTGTGTATTTCATTAAAAAGTACTAATTCCCAAGAAGAAATACCCTCAAAAAAGAATTTGTGACACAGTGTAATAATTTTACAACTGTACAGAGTTATAATAAATTGACTAATTAGACAGACAAAATGAATTCTCCATATTTTTGACGAAACTTCAAACTAAAAGCCAAACGATAATCCAATCGTTACTTCTGTCCAGAATTAAACGTAATTAAAAAAAATTCTTTAAAATCACTTTCAAAACTTTTTTAGAATAAATATTGATCAGCTCTAATATGAATAAGAACCTAACTAACGTAAAATGTGTTCTTCGGGTAATAAATGAATGTTATATAATAAACTTCAGTTATTCTCAAAATTCGCATCAATTAGGATTTCTAATTAAGAAAATTTATTACCTAAATTCCAGTTATATAAATTCAGGAAGAACTTCATTTGTTTTTTCAATAAATGAATTTTAATTACAAGGAAATTCAGATATTCTCAAAATTCACACCCATTGGGATTCCTAATTAAGTAAATTCAAATACCTAAATTTGAATGTTATAAATTCGTGAAATAATTTTATTTATTTTTTCAATAAAGTATGTAGTAGAATGACATTTTACAACTAATCTCCGTCTTACGAATATCGTTTATTACAATTTTTAAGAGCAATGAAAAATATACGAATGATTCGAAAACTTTAAGACAACTTTTTGTTCTCGGATCAAAATATTTTCCATTGGCAGAAAAAAACAACTCAACTACTTTTTTCTCCGTGCATTTTTTCTAAAAATAAGGATACAGCTTATATTTTGATCCGAAAATGATCACCATTTATTGAATTGGAGAATAACCGCTTTCCGAGAAGTTCAATAGCCTTTCCTTGCGTTTTTTTTTTTTTTTAAATAACAGAGAGAAAAATGAGGTATGTCATGAATTTCCAAGAATTTTTCTTTCCTTTCTATTGAGAGGCGATTTTAACCTTTTGAGGGGCCTTATATAAAAAACACTAAATTTTAGTTAAAATTCATCTGATATGGATGATAATCTTAAAAGGACACAATATCTTGCGGTAAAATTAATTTTTATTTATTTCCTGATTTTTAAGACTCGGTATATAAAATATACCATCGCTCCTCTAGGACATCATATTTGTAAAACTCGTTGCTTCGCATTCCTTCGAAGAAATAATAAACACTCTTATTAAAAAAAAAAGCATATTATTTTAGTTAATTTGGGAAATATTAGAATCACAAAACACTTTTGAGGAAACGAGAACTTTATGATGTATGTTTATTTCTATGAGTGATAATTTGTGCAAAAATTTGTTAATTAATTTAAGTAAACTTTTTTATACATATGTGATTTTCATAATTTTTAATGATAAAACTATATTATGAAATTAATAAATCAAATTTATTAGAAATGCATATACAGTTTTATTTAAAATAAGGCATATTTCTTATTGCATATACTGTAAAGATATTTTCTTCCTCATTTGTTTCTGAAGGTAACCTCCGATCCATCGGAAGGGAGCTCTTGAAGCAAATCAAGTTTTTTTTTTCAATCGAAAGTCCCCATGTAGGCATTCTTTTAAAGATATTTTTTAGAAATATATATATATTTAAAAAATTAATTAAAATTAGACTATAAGGTTACTATAAATAAAATTAAGAGTAAGCGTTGATCCGTAAGAGTTCAAAAACCAGCCGTCCACGGTAATTGTTCGTATTCGAAACATACCCTCCCACATGGACAGATGTGTCACAAAAAGAAAATAAGGTCAGCCCTCCTTATTCTGAAGTATTTATGGGATGTATGCTGAGGGCTCTGATCTTCTCCGAAAGTGGGTAACTCTTTGCTGTATTATATCTTTTGTAATACCTCTTCAATGATTTACATCTTAGTTTACTTAAATTCTTTAATAAAGTTCACCGCTAAAGGCAATGAACCTCTACTGTTGTCCCTCAACTGTCGGCAGCTTATCATCTATTTTTATCTCATACTAACACTATGCTATATCAATTATCGTTTGTAAGTCTCATGTCTATCAACAACAAGTCCCTAATCGGCTGTCTCCAGCCAGTTCTTAGACGCCTCCGAAAATTCTCCTTCCGTCTTAGCTTTATTAGATATTTTTTGCAATAGTTTTGGTTTTGAGAAATCCTTTTTTTTCCCCCTGCTCTTTTGTTTGTTGCTTTTTCGTGGTCACGCACAGAGTTGATACATTTTTATTAGCCATCTAAGAGGCTATTGTTTTAGGCGAAACGTTTTAGCGTACCTGATCACTTTTTAATTTTTTATCATTTGCTTCATTTTTAATTCTTTTATCTTGAATATATTCTATTTAACAATTCTTCGTTTACTTTTATTTCAATTGCAAGTAGCTGATATATATTCAATTTAATAATTTATCGTTTCCATTAATTTTAATATCGGAAAAGTTGTTTACTTTTAATTCTTTTATTTAACTGAGTAATTTAATAACAATTATTAAAAAAAAGCGCACCTTAGATGGCTAAATCTGTTCTTTTCAAAACTTTGCATACAACTTTTTTTCCTGTTTTAAATTTTTTTTCTTCGGAGAATAAGTTTGATTTTTGCTTCACTAGCATTTTGTAACATATTTACGACCTCTGTCTTTCTCTATAATAAAGTGAACCGTCACATATCTGTTTGATTCGAAAATTTTAGTGCTGTCATCTGTTTCTCTCTAACCCTCTGTGAAGGCGGTGGTATAAATTTTATACCACTTAGTTTGAAGTATGAAACGAATACTTAATATATTTGTATTGTGTAATTAGCAATATTTACGTAAAGTTTCCAACATGTAGATTGGTTCGCTGATGAAATTAAAATTTTAAATTAATTTCAGAAAGATTTCTGTTAGGAATAAAACAACTATTTGTTAGGAACTTTCATTAGATTCAAAGCAATAATTTTTATAATCTTTCTGCATGATTGTACTAAATAATTTAATACAAATGTGTGGTAATGTGAAGATAAATGTGTGAGGAAAAAAGGTATTTTAAAGAGATTTTTAGGGTGCTAAATATGTGGTATAAAAATATACCACCGCCCCTGAAAGGGTTAAGGTAAAGCAAATACACTTACTCTTAAACTGCTGTTTGTAGAAAATGCAACACCATGAAGGAATCATCAGAATCAAATGAAATTCGCAGCAAATGTCAATTATAGGATATTATGCAAATTAATAAAGTTTCAGAGCCATCGCGCGTGCGCGACGCGCGCAGCGCCCTCTGAATTGATGCTGAAAGCGTATAAATAAAGTGCTGTAGCAAGACGTTGAAAAAAGTCTATGATTATTTGTTAGTGGCAAACGTTTAGTGAGACCTGAGTATGCCTCCACGACGGAAGAATAAGAAATTCAAGCAACTTACGGAGTTTGAACGAGGGAGGATAATCGGCCTTCGAGAAGGAGGATTTTCCTATCGCGCAATAGCAGCTCGTATGCAGCGGAACAGTTCCACAGTGATGCGAGTTTGGAAGCAGTGGACCGACGAGCACCGAACAACTCGAAAAAACAGGCACTGGACGACAGAAGGTGACGTCAGAGCGCGATGATCGACACCTGCTCCGCATGGCGGTGAATGATCGCACAGCTTCCTCCAGGCAGCTGGCAGCACGTTGGTCTACTGCTACAGGTGTACAATTGTCGGCTTCGTCAATTCGTCGTCGTCTGCTGCGCCGTGGATTGCGTGCAAGGGTGCCTTTATACAGGATTCCCCTCACGGCGAATCATCGACGGCTGCGTCGGCAGTGGGCTCTTGAGCACAGAGACAGGCGAGCTGATTGGCACCAAGTTGTCTTTTCAGATGAATCACGCTTCAATTTGTGGACCCATGATGGCCGTGTTCGTGTTAGACGTTATGCCGGTCAACGCTGCCTTCCTGAGTGTATTATTGAACGACATAGTGGTCGAACACCCGGAGTTATGGTCTGGGGTGCGATTTCGTATCATGGACGATCCAATTTGATACGAATTGAGGGTAATCTCAATAGCAACAGGTACGTCCGTGAAGTGCTACAGCCCGAAGTCGTTCCTTTCCTTCAAGGCATCCCTGGAGCTATCTTTCAGCAGGATAATGCACGCCCACATGTTGCGCGGACTGTTGGAGACTTCTGTTCAGCACAACGCATGCAATTTCTTCCTTGGCCTGCTTATTCACCGGATATGTCGCCTATTGAGCACGTGTGGGATATGGTTGGTCGGCGTCTCGCTCGTGATCCGCGTCCTGCAGTTTCCAAAGACGAACTTTGGTTGCGCATACAAGCGATATGGAATTCTCTTCCTCAAGCAGATATTCAACATCTGTTTGACTCCATGCCACGTCGTATAGCAGCACTTATTGCAGCGCATGGTGGCTGCACCAAATACTGATTTCGGACGCTTAATTTGTTTCTTTTGTTTTGAAAATTTCATCATTTATTTGTATCAGTACAAGTCGTTTCTGCATTAAATTTCATTCGATTCTGATGATTCTTTCATGGTGTTGCATTTTCTACAAACAGCAGTATATTTACGATCTAGTGTTCAGAATAATTCGATAAAGGTGATAGAGAATAGATTGCTGTACTCAAAAAACATTCGTCTTCACGCAAAAATTCAATGTTTTTCAACAATTAAAATTACGTATTATTTTAATGTTTTATTCTTAAAGTATTTTATCATGTCTGTTTTATTTTTATAAATATTTTGAGTATTTTTTTCTCTCCCAGTGCTGTGCTAGAATAATTTTACACTTTTCTATTGAATTTTAAAGTGCTTTTTAAAATTTTGCTTTCATTCACTTCAACAGAATTTGTTATTTTATGTGCATTTACTTAACTTTAATTTTAAGAAAATATGTTGCAGGTTCAAATTGTTCAAAATTGTTTGCATTGTTCAAAAAAAAATTAGACTCTTCAGTGTAAAATAACTTCAGAATTAATTAATTTTACTATAGTTAATTCTGTTTCTTCTTTAAATTGTAACCAATAATCATACGAGTATTGTTACACTTTTGTTAAGCGTTACTTACAAGTTTGGACATTAGTTGTCTTTCTTGTGGAACAAAGCTTGTGGCGGAAAAGAAAATTTTGCTTACTAGATGAAATTATACCTGGAAGTAAGGTGGATGAGTAGGGATGATTATGGCGACAAATTTGGTTGCCAAATATTGGTACTAAATTTGGCGGCAAAAATAAATGAATCAGGATCAGTGATTCTCAACCCCAACCTCGATGCTTTAATGTGGCGCAATATTCTTGAAGTCCTTCAAAGAAGTCCTGTTTAAGGGGACTGGGTTTGTAAAATTTGACCAAAGATTTTTACTTTTTATGTCATTAAATAGCTTAAATTTTTATCTTTCTAACAAGTTGTCACACTTGTTTATCGAAAAACCACAAGTGTTGGATTTTTTCATTCTTTCTTAGAGCATTTCGCAATTTGTTGATCATTTAAAGAGTCATGAGGAAATGTAAACAAACCTTGTGTGTAATGTGTCGTGACGTGACACCTCATTTAATGCTTTCCATATATTATTATCTCTATTTAACTTAAATAATTTTTCCTACAATTGAAGAAGTGTCAATAATAAAGTTTTTCTCAACTATTTCGAATAATTTTAAACTTTTTATGTTGTCCTTTGCGTGATTTTTAAATATTGAGGATAGTAGATTTTGGTGCTCCTTGTCTAATAAAAAACTATCAACCATTTTTAAATATTTTTGTGTACCTTGTAATGTACATTTTGATTACTCTATATTTTCTTTAGCAAGTATTATTTTTTACTGGTATAAAAGATTTAGTTAAATTATATTGAATGTCGCGAAGTGAGAGAATCTTTAAAAAAAACCCGTAAATCAACCATCAGTGATACTGAGACTGTTTATGTTATTAAATTAAATGATGAAATCGGGACCTGAAACTGCTATATAAAGTGCTTCTTTCATTCAGTATAATGAACCTGATTAAAATATAGATTCTGGATATGGATTTATATCATTATTTATTTTGATGTATGTTTTGGATAAATTTCTGCTAGCAAACATTGTAATGGTAGTATATTTGAGCGAGTTATAAGGCGAATAGACCTTACTTCAGAATTACAGATCCTTTGGAAATGTTCGATCCTTTCAAAAATACAATAAGCTGTTTGAGCCGAATATTTACATTTATTGTTGCGTAATGAAAGTTTAAATCATGGACTCTGTCCAGTTGGATCTGAAAGTTGGAGTGGATTTCATCGTGCCCAAGCAAAAGACGAAACGTATGACGACACCAAACATACGCAATTTCCTTTGCCGATAATGAAGTTATCAAGCTTGTATTTAGAGATTTGGAAAATCCAGAGTTGCTGTAAGGAATCTTAGTGAATCTGTGAACAGTGTTATCTGGATTCGTGTACCCAAAACTAAATTTGCGATCATCGAAACTTTAAAGTGTCTTATTTTTTTATGTTGTTTCTTGCTTCAATGTAGAAAATATAACTAAGTACCATACTTTATCCAATAATGGAATTCATCTAGGGAATCACTGCGAGAAAAATATGGAGGAATTAGATAAAGAACGCATTATCGACAGAGAGCGGAAACTATTCGAATAACACAAGCATGCCAGAAAAAGAAATAATAAAAGCAGACAGGAAAATGGAAAATTCCTATGACACTAAGAAAGTTGATAATCCTTCATACAAAGCAGGACTTTATTAAAATTAACTTCTTAATGAAACAATAAAAGTATCAATGGATTCTTTAAATGCGATTTTCTCAAAACATGGATATTTCAGGTTCATGCTCCTTTTTCTCAATATCTATGAAACTTATGAATTAAGTTTTTTAAAGACATGTATATATATTATGTTATATTACATACTTTAACTCAAGAGTTCGATGTTTTTTGAGAATTATATATTTTAGGCAGTAAAATAATGCCAAAAATACTAAAATAAGAGTTATGATTAAATAATTTTAAAAAAATCTATAATACTTAGAAAGAAAATGACGAGTTAAAGTATGTAATACATATTATTCTGATTTCCATAAAAATTTCATAATGCTGTCTTTCACCATTTCTGAGAAAAATACACATAAATTTGATGTATTTAACATGGGAGATATAATCATGAGGTCCTTTCCCGGTCCCTGTAATGGATTCAGTTTAAGTGTAAGGTTTTGTGAACATTTATAAAATAAGTAAGATCTTCGGGTTTCCGATTTTAATAGAAATTAACGTGAAATGTGCTGGATAGGTATTTCGAGCCTTACGGCTTTTAATTTCTTGACGAGTGCCTCCACTGCGTATACCCGTACATAAGTGAAGTCAAAAAAGTAGTTTACTTGGTTCAAAACTCCTAGTTAGCGTGGATTGGCGGAACCAATGCTCATGAGTTTTGTAATGGTTTTGGATTCACCCTTAACAATCCTGTTAACTACTTTAGTCCAATAGTCACCTGTTTGATGTGTGCACAGATTTAGTTACTATTTATATATTCGCTTTCGCATGTACAATACCACAATAAGTCAAATTTAATGAAAACTAATTCAAAGGTGATTCAGTGATGACGAAGAGAAAAAATTGTCCCTCTAGAATGCGAATAATTTTTTTATTTTACTTTGAATTTCTGTTCTCACGGATTCAAGCCTAGGTCTTTGCCCATTTAATCTTTTAGGAATTTCAGCCAAAGAACTGCGAGTTATAACACTTTCTGAAGAGACATTTCTTAAGTTTGGCGGAGGTTTCATTAGTCCCTAAAAATGTCATTCGCCCCAATCTTTGCGGCACCTCACATTTTCACTTATTTTTCTTTATTTTTGATTTTTGTGCGCTTTTAGAATCCTTTAGAATTTTAGACCGGAGCCCCATCGCTGCCTCATGATTACATAGTCGAGATAGGTGCTAAAATCTTTTATCAATCAGATGTCGCCACAAAAATTTAATTGAAATCTGTAACCACTCTGTGTCACACCTTTCACTTCAAAGTAAAGATGATGATTTAAGCATGACTCGTTTATCATTAGTAAGACATTTTTAGTGACCTCTCCTTTTAACTAACCACTACAGTAAGAACATAAAAATGGAAATAAGCAGTAATTAGAGCATTAACTCTTAAAGGAGATGGATCAATATGATATGTCGTTTTTAGTATAATATTTGGACAAAATTATTATTATTTTTAAAGACCTTCCTAAAATGGATAACGATTTTTTTTAAAAAAAGGAAGCTTAATGACGATAACGATGATGTTAATGATCAAACTAACGAGCCCAGTGCAAATAAAAATGGTGCCTTGGTAATGTTCTTCGTAAGAGTAATGACAATCTATTAAAATTTGAATTTACATTTACATCGGAAAAGGACGATAATGATGATGTTAGCAATCAGACTGCAACGACTCTCTTCTACAACAACGCCAGAAGTTAAAATGCCTCAACCCTCAACAAGAGACCGCCGAGAATTCAAAATGAAAAACTGCTTGTTCCAAGCAAAACTCATTTCAACAGGGAGGAAATTTGTATAAATTGCAGTAATGGCTGAATAAAAACAACTTTCTCAATAAATACCAATGTTTCTCGTCGTATCCCCCCCATCACGATGGTATTGGGGAGGGAGTATGCAGCGACTCTCTTCTACAACAACGCCAGAAAATAAAATGCCTAACTGACTAGCCAGAATGAGACGTCTTCTTTGGACTAGTTGGTAAAGGCACGGCAAAAAGCGACCGATCAACTTTTTTTCGAACCCACTGGACCAGGGTTCAAAACAGCTGTCGCATCAAGGTCAGACAAATCTTTCCCCCTCCACGGGGTAAGAAAACACCATACGCCGAAAGATCAACGAGCCCAATACAAGTAAATATGTTTCCTCCATAAATTTTTTCTTAAGTATAATGACGACTTCTTAATTTTGATTTACAATGGCTTAACTGTTCCCGTGTGTGTGTGGTATGTGATTGTAAAATTGCAAATTATCAAACATTGGTATTGTTCCGAGCAAACTGCAACATCACTTGCTCACTAATCAACTTTCGCTTGTACCAACTTTTTGGAAGTAGATGCGAGACAAAAACTACTTTCAAACGTCGTTATCTCCGAGATGCAAACAAATACAAGTTTTTAAAAATCAATTTAATGCGTGTCTGAGAAAGCTCAAATAGCTTCTTATGAAGTGACTCAATTAACTGCTCTTAAATAAAAATCTCATAAATTAACTGAAGAGATTATATTACCTGCTTGTTGTAAAATTCTAAAAAGAATGATCATTGAGTCAGCAGAAATTGAAATCTGTACTGTACCACTTTCAAAGGACACATTCAAAGGAATCATTTTTCTATCCCGAAACATTTAAGCAAATACTACTAAAATTCCTGCAAATTTAAATTTTGCGCAAAAAATCGACGAAACAACTGATATTACGGGAAAATCCCACTTATTTGCATTCGTTCGATTTATTCACGAAAACCATACAATTAATCAATTTTTAAGTTGTCACGAATTATTTGATTTCACAACAGGAAAATTTATTTTCCATGAAGTTAATTCGTATTTACAAATAATTATAATTGCGTGGAGTTTGAGCTTTAGCGTTTGCACAGATTGTGTTCCGGAGATGCTTAGACCTGTAAAAGGATATGTAACTCCTGTATGGGAAAACAGTGCAGATATATTAGATACTTAGCTTTCGTTGATGATATTGATATCATTGATGGGAGTGTCCCAGTCTTGAACAAAGCATTCTCTTCTTTAGAGATTGCTCCAAATCGTATGGGATTGACAATAAATGATTTTGAAACCAATTATATGCCTGTAATGTAAACGTCATCAAGAGATGCATTCAAACATTTAAAAATTGGCCTCGTGAGTTTGAAACTGTACCATGTTTTAACTACTTTGGATATCTGGTTACTGTAAAAAATGACGTTATCTCTGAAATCCAAAATCGTATTTCACTGACCATCAAAATGTTCTTTAGACTCCACTCTTTACTGTCGTCTCGTTTTCGCTCCAGATAAATAAAGCTTCTTATATATAAAACTCTCATCAGGTCGGTCCTAATGCATGGCTCGGAAACATGGTCTCTAACTAAAATTGGAAAATACAAAGCTGTAGATTTGTAAAGAACACTTGTTACAAAACAAATACCATCATATTGAATGACTAATTGGTTTTTTTAGGTCTCACTAGAAGCAATACGAAAACTATTGGTGACGGATCTCGTAATTTTGAACCTCGGTCAAGTGACGAGGACGACACCTGAGCTGACACCTCCCTCTCCTAACTTCCCCACCAAGCCACAGGAGGACTTTGAGGCCCGACAGATTTCCCGGGCATCAAGGTTCAACCCACGACTCAATCAAAACCGCAGGCCGCGAGTCCGCGACTATGACTACTAGGTTACCATGGCCATTTCAGTATTGAAAATGGAGCTGGAGCAATGTGTTAAAATAGTTAATTACAAAAAATAAGGACCATTAAAAAGTCGCCTATATAGTCAATTATGCCAGGATATGGAGTCTGAATACGTATCGCTGTTACCGCCTACGGAAGTTGGGTGGAGGTCTTAAACTCGCTACAGAGGTAAAGTTTTATTTCGCTTGCTTCCATTAAAAAAAATATTATTTGAAAAAGATAATAATATTTTGTTGATTTATTGAATGGCAAAATATTGTTTGCTAAACTAGCCTACAAATCTGATATTTTGTTATTTTTAATAACATAAATACAAATATGCAAGGACCGTAAGAAAATAGTTTAAACTCAACCGATAAATTATTAGAATTTCAAAGGAAAAAGTTATTATTTTATAGAAGAGTTAAGTCTAGGAAAGAAGTTTAGAAAAGTTTGAGTCGGTTCCAAAAGGCTGTTATAAAATAATTAATAATATAGTTATTGATTATAGTTATTGACAATACTAAAGCAAAAAAAAATGTTTACTATTTTCCAAATTTAAAAAAATTGATTGGTTTCGAAATGCCTTCAATTTCGAAAAACGATTCTTTGGTCGGTGAATTAATTTTGAAAGGAGAACTAATTTCGGAGAAAAATAACCGAGATTTAATTTCAAAACATTCAGCAGAATTAATCAATTCGTTCTGGATTAATATTAAATACGATTAATCCCAAAAAATCTCAAAAAGCCTTATTAGAACAATTTTCCACATTATATTTGTGTGAACTCTGATTTTCGGCAGTGACCAACACAAAATGAAAAAAGAAAAGAAAATACTAGACTTTTATATTTAGATCATGAAATGAGGGTTGCATTATCATTATTATGCTCAAATACAAATACAACTACCAAAAAACACTAATGCGCATTATCATTGAGCTTCAAAATTTACGAAATAATTGTAAATATATATAAAGATTATTAGTATAAAACTTTAATTGCTTGTGCATTGCATGGAGAAAAAACAGAAACACATTCACAGCTGCAAGAATCGCACTTATGGAAATATCCTTCCGTGTTTTCCGAGTCGGAATCATCAACTTCCTTTGCATCATCAGAATCTGACAGAAAATTGCGAGTTTTGAAATCAATTTGTATTCGACACAAACACACGCGCCCGTTGGAACTGTTTGCAAATTTTTAGAGCACGATTTGCATTTCCGTTTGTTCTCTATAGAGTGAAATAGATCGTGCTTATCCAAATGAAACTTACGAGTGAACTTCAAAAGATAAATACTGGAATTTACGATTTTTATTGTGAAAACGCTTGTGAGACTTGAAATTAGCTTCAGACAAAAAACTTTGAGAGTACTTATTACATTAGGAAGATTGCAGTTTGGATCATTGCTGAAAACAATTTCACCTTTATTCTATGTAAAGTTTTGGTAGGGAAAAATGAAACTCAAATGAAGCAAATAAAAATATGAATATTTTAGATTTTATTCTATTAAATTATGTACAGCTTTTTAAATAATAATTTCAGGCGAATTTCTTTACAAAAAATCCAGATTAGAGAAAATAACATTTTCTGACGTTTAAGCAATAAATGGCGTTATAAATAAAACAATCCCAATTAAAAAATCAAAATTGAAAAGAAAAAATTTGATATTTATTAGTTTTTGAATGTGTATTAGAGAGAGAGAGAGAGAGAGAGATTTTCTCTGAATAGCTTAGCACGTTCTGCTGCGACTGAAAATTTAAGCAATTAAAAAATCAAAACTGAACATTTTTAATTGGTATATATGAGACATTAATATATTTGACTAAAGTGTCATGTATCCGAATCTGTAATTATTCATTGAGAAGATGTTTAGATCTGTTTAGCCAGCATTTGGAGAGTTTTTATTTTTTTAAAATTTTGTATGAAATAAAAATAAGAAATAAAGCAAACGAAAGGACGAATTATCTTCCTTTTTCCCGTATAGTATTATTAAGCCCTTAAAAACTATAAATACATATATTGAGAAATAAAGATATATATATATATATATATATATATATATATTATGTGTAGTTATATGCTGTGTTTTGGAATGTTTTACATATTATGTATCGTTATACGAAAACGTAAGACTAGCATATTAATAAAAAATAATAAACCTTATTTTATCTAATTGACCACTTTTATATGCCCGATCGTATTACCAGGCCTCTGAATGGTCACATTATGAACTGCGTTAACGATATCTGAGTAGTCATTCCACTTTCCAAACTTCCACACAATCTTAACTAGAGGATATTGATTTTCGGAAGATTTTTGTCCATTATTCATGACGGATCTTGAGTAATATCAGGTCTCGAACCCACGAATCAAAGGAAACAACACCGACCATGAGCGTTTAAGAAAGATTAAATATTAACTAATCTTACATCACCTTGAATGGGCCTGAGGTAACTGTTTGGCTTTAATCGACCATACATAATATGCTCTAGCTTTGGGTTCGATTCTTGTTTCTCTCCATCTCTTCTCTGAAGAATAACAACTCAGTCGCATAAGAGGTCAAAAATTTTCAAGGTCCTCTCTTCATGTAGAGTAGAGGAAATAGAAGAAGGAAAATGATTTCATGAGTTGTCATCGATATATGATTGAATCTCAACATTGTTAGATATATCACCATGAAAAAGCACTTTTCAATCTAATGTAAACTTTTTCTCCGAGAAAAAAATTATTTTAAATAATATACTAATTTTTTAAGTGTACATATTTCGAATCCATAATAAACTGGAAAACTGTGCTCTATAATCTCATCAAATCATCGCCAATACATGTTAGAGGCTCTGGTCCCGTGTTCTTAAAAGTATTCATCTCTCTCTGGCTCTGAGCTCTTTGGTCATATATCTTGAATCCAAAATACTGACATAAAGGTTCAAGGATAGAGAGTTACTGACTGAATTTTCTCTTGGTCCTTTGCAAAAAACATTTGTCAAAATATATCGATTCCGGATGATAGTTTCTTAATGATATCGATATTTTACCCTGTTGCAAAATGAAACGTCAAGGTTAGTGCTACTTGAATCAAATCAAAACACATTCTGGAATTTTTATTCTCGACTAAATGCGGATCACAACCAGAATAGTGGGCTCATATAATTCCACCTAACTCAATAGATCTTTCAGTTTCGAAAACCACCAAACAGCTAATTGACCAATAAATTTCCCTCAGAATCAGTATTCAATTCTTCCAAATGATGAAACTAAAATCTAATTAGTCCTGTGTTGTAAAACCAAAAACAAATTGGAAATCATAAGCGGTAAAAGAAAACTAGAATTGGCAACCTTCATTTTTGTCATTTCAGAAAGAGTTGCAAAATACCTAACGCGATTTGAAATTTGTGTATTCGAGTGCTTCTTTGGTTTAACTGTTTTAATTCATTTTTTTGCATCAAATTCATTCTTTTGCATAGTAAAGAGTCAGAAAAGATATTCGAATTACATTTGTGACCTATGCAAGGTTAATTCAAAAGCCTTGTGGAAATTTTATTTTAGTATTTTGTTGTTATGTTGCAGTGTGCATAGATATTGTGATTATTCCTTTAAGATGGATTTCGAAAAGAAGGTCAAGCCCCGAAAAAAAGAATGGAAATCTGTTCGAAAGAGTTTGAGTTTGAATCGAACCTGGAACGACATTTGATCTCTCACAGAACAGATAAAGATTTCGAATGTATTGTTTGCTGCAAGAAGTTCAAGAAGAATAATTCTACTTTGAAGAGGCATAGTCTACTTCAGACGGGAGAATACAAATCTAAATGTGAAGTATGCTCAAAAGGATTTCCTTCTGAATCGTTACTAAAAATTCACTTAAAGTCTCACTCCAAAATCAGGGATATCAAATGCAGTGATTGCAATGCCACATTTAAACATAATGGCGAACTGAAGAATCATAGTCGAATTCTCACAAATGAATACAAATGGATATGTGATGTGTGTTCAAAAGGATTTGTGCGTAGAGATTATCTCATAAGACACATGCGTTTGCACGATGGAAATCGCAAATTCCAATGTAATATTTGCCTTTTGAGGTTCATACGCCAAGGAGATTTAACCAATCACACTCTATCTCACACAACTGAAAACAAATTAAAATGCGAATTGTGCCCTAAAGAATTTCAAAACGAGGACACTTTCAATCGACACGTGTGTTTGTATTTAAGGCAAATTGGTTCCGAAACCACAAATTTTCTTTCAGATTCAGATGAAGCAGAGGAAGTTGATAATCTCGACTCGGAAAACGTAAAAGAACATTTCTATAAATGTGATTTGTGCAGGTATGAGTGTCCATCTGCAGTACTCTTCAGGCGACACAAGCAACTCAGTCACCTGGAAAATTAAGCACTCTATGCCATCTGAAAGCTCGAAATCTACTATCCGTTATCGGATTAAATTACTATAGCTGAATACAGAACTGGTTAACTTCACGAATTTTTAAAGGAAATTTAAAGGAAATCATGAAGAATATCATTTATCAAATTGTTTTGGAATCTATTCTCAGAGGTGCGGTAATTTTTCTCTCAATTACAATAAGTCCGTATACTCTATATTGCTTATTGTGAATTATGTTATAAAAGAGCGATTTAAGAGTCACGCAAAAATTAGTCTTTTCTGACATTTTAATATTGTTTACATCGTAAGCTTTTAACGACAGACTATACGGTTTTTAAACCTCCAAAAGGGGCTTAGACATAAAACTGTGACAGACGAATGAGTTAACAGACTCTTATTGAAAGACAATTACGAATTTTGTTTTATTTGAATGTCAATTTTAATAATTGAATTTTCTCTGAACATCGAAAAATTTCAGGCTAAATTCAAAGAAGATGCGTTTGATTATATTTGCTCAGTGTCACTTATTTTAATTTTTTTAAAAATAATCCTAGATATTTTTAGTGAAAGGAAAGTATTTCATTTACTCAATGAATCATTCTAGAGATTTTCGAAATTATTACGTATTTCTGCAATTGCTGTTAACTACATCATTAGGATGTTATTTTTTCAGCTTTACACTCACACAATACAAAATTTTAAAGATGATTCAGAACTTTTTCAGGAAATTTGGAGGATTCGTTTTATTTTATGAATGTTTATATTTGTACAATTATTCTGTATATTTTTAATTGAATGATAATAAAGCATTTATTAGTATTAATTTTTATTATGATTGATTATATGATATGCATTTCATCATAGATTTGAAAGATATAAATGTTTTTTTTTAATTCGAAAGGTCTTACGTTTGTCAGTTTTTGAATTATTATTTGATCATTCTGATGTTTTGTATTTACTACTCCTCAGATAAATATTATTTTAGTAACTATCTACTTGAATTAAATAAACGGCTTATTGCTACCACAAGTTTGGACGTCAGCACTTCACTATGTTTATGATGACCACTCACAAAACGTTTGTATCTAAAAGATGTGTTGGGGATCGATCAAATCATAAGAAGTGGACAATGAAGGAATTTCTCTGTCTTCTTACGAATTTTTTTTCAAATATAGATATTTTAATTTATTGGTTTTAAAGCAACTTCATTAAGTATAGTAATCAAAGGAATATTCGATAAAATATATCAGGTCAAGCAAGCATGATTAAATTTTAAACTCAGTAAGTATAGTTAGCTTTGTTTATGCCAAAGTGTAAGCAAAACGAAACATTCCTACATTTTATTCGTAAATATTTGTCATGAGTAAGCACTAACCTTTTAAAAATAATTTTAATATCGTCACACCGTCTGATATAGAATTTTAGGCATCGAAGTATGATGAAAAGGTGCTATTAATTATTCAATTTCATAACCGATAAAATCGTTTTGATACAAAATACTACTTGACTCTTAAAAATTGTTCGAAAACTGACTTTTTATACAGTTTTCACTTGAAACAATGAAAAAAAAGAAGAAGAAAAAAAAAGACCATATTTTTAAAAAGCAATATTAAAACAGAATGACCTTCGTGTAATGGTAAGTGACTTTTTAATGTGGTAATGGCATGTTGTGAATATGTGGAGACTGAGTGAGTCTTAGTGGATAATGGCGCAAGAGCCAGATGGGGGTACTCTGCGCAAAACAAAGTAAAACTGTGATCTAGACGTTGGAAAAAAATTTTAAAAAAATAATTGTTTGATAAGAAGGAGGGTCAAAAATAGAGAAGGATCGCTAATGTATCTCGTGTACGCGTCGCTCGTATTTTCAAAAGACAGTTAACTCCTTGGGAAAGAAAAAATTACACGAAGGTCACTCGAGTTTGAGTAGCCCGTTCCTAACTATAGAAGGTAAGCCCCTGAGGACGTTTGGAGAAGGAACTACCATCTCAGATGTTCTCCTCACTTGACCATGGTTCAAAATTACGAGATTCGTCGCTAATAGCCTCGTGTGTCTTCTGATTGATTGGATCGTTTTATGGAATGAGGAGCAACGAAGGCTATTGTCTTTCATGTTGCTTCTAAGAGCGACGTTAATAAGCAATCAATCAAGTATTTATAGTGTGTGTGTGTATTGAATCAATCTAATAAGCAACTTCAAGCTGAAATTTTTGCAAAAATTCAGCAGATCACAATTTTGAAAACTTTTAAGCTTGTAAAGTAAGTAATGTAAATTTTACGATTATAAAATAATAAATATCGCCTCTGAACCTTTGAACGTCAACTGGTTTTCACCATACATTGAAAGTTTCCGTTGCGCTAGACGCTTATTAGAAGAGATCGCAAAAGAAATCGCTTTATTGGAGATGTGGCACAAACCACACGTCGAAAGTTGCCGTATCTTGCTCCTCTAATTAAAAGAGGTCGTTGAAGTTGATTTCTTCTAGCTCGCAACTAAAAAAAAATCATTGCAATTGCAGCGACAATATAGGTATAACGGGTATAGCTTACTCTCCTTGCGATTGGTTGCGCAATAAGTTTGAGATCCCTTGGTGCAAATCTCCACTGACGTGTGAGGTTTGCCATTTAATATAAGACAATCGAGCTTTAGCCTTGAAGGGTGATATGTAAAACGCTATTTTTCAGCGCCATGAACGGCATTTGTTTTAATGTTTTTTTCTATTTATTTATGTAAATAGAGAAATATATTTGTTCTTTAAAAACACAGGTGTCTTCATTTCTTAAGAAAGTAGAAACTCTACAGTATGGATAAGAATTATATTTTTGATGTTCGGGATGACGCCTCTGCCTCCCCCTATTTCGATGTAATGCGGCGCTCTCTATATCTTTTGTTCCCACTCATTCTTTCTACAACATTCATACCGAAAGGCAGCACATTAAGTGTTTCCATTTTCTTTGTTATTAAAATAAAGTTAAGGTTAAAATATTTCTACAGCCCATTATTCCTCTTGATTCATCTGTTGATTAATTATTTTAAAATACTGGCATACTATCATTTGGATTAACTTTAATCCCCGTAGTGATTTTATATTATTAACAAATTATTTCGATGTTTACGTAATAAAATCTGCCTCGAAAGATGAACAATATTTTAACTTTTATATTTATTATTGAAAACTTTGTACGAACTTCTCATTAAAAGTTCTACAAACTTTATTGTATTATTCAGTAATTACACAATAAAATCAAGATTTTTGTTCTATAGACCGATTTTCATATTTTCGACGCATTCCCTAAAAAATCATTCTTTTTTTTTCTGAGAGTTAAAGTTTATGTGTGCGTGTGACATCATTAAGCAAAATTTAGGTTGTTTACGAAACTTTCAGTTTCCCACAAGTCATAACGAAACTAAAAAGGAAACAATTGTACCCACCTTTATTGTTTTTGTCAAAGAATTGGACGTTCATATAGCAATCGAAAGAATCTTAGAATTCCCCTTTTTCAAATTTGTGTGGATTTTTTTAAAATTCTTGTTGATCTTTAATTGTTGGTATAAAGACAGCGGTTTCCAACATTTTCAGTTTCCAACATTTCTTAAGCTTTCTCAGTTCCTTTCCGTGTAATGCAACCCTAGGTTCTCCAAGAATCCTCCCATCCCATACATTACAAATTCCAGAAAATTTTCCGAAAAAGGTGAATGTTGAATTAAATTAAAGTGTATTTTTTTCATCTTATGTTTAAGAAAACTTGTAAGCAGACATATTAACGCACTGATTAGAAAAAATTAATGAGATGTTACAACTGCTTTGAATTAGAAAGTTTTGAAATATTAATTTCAAAAGAGGATAAATACGTTCTCAGTATGTATATATATAAGTACAGGAAGAAAACGCGGGGATATAGGGCATAGAAGTGACGTCATATTTTTCTGCGAATTCTTGTCTAACGTAAATGACGGCATACATCTCTGTTGATAGACGGGGTGTTTTCAAATGTTATCTTACATCTTACTGGTACTGATACGATAAAGAATAATGATTATAGCCTTTTGTTGTTGCATGTCTCTCATAACTCAATCAAGAAATGATGAAGAATTAAAATTACGTTGTATTCTACGCAAATTAAATGAATTAAACTATTTTAATCTTAATGCATTAAAAACAAATTTTTTGATTTTTCCGCACAAGACTGCTGCATTTCATTTTGTTATTTATTTCACTCTTTTTCCGTTTTAAATTTATAGAACTATTTTAATCTGAAAAAATTAGAATGAATTGTTTAATACAAAAAACTTTAAATTATGGAATAATTACATTGATCAACAGCAAGTTTACTGAAAAATTATTTATATTGTTAATATTTGAAAATATCAAGTTAGAATTTCTACAACAATTCTTTTCTAACATATTTTATATGTGCTGAAAATAAATTTAACAGCCTTTATTTTATTCAATGAATTTGACATTTTACTTTAAAACTAACAATCTTGTACTCAACATATTTCAAAAGGTGTATTATATCGACATTATTTTTTATATTTTTTTTCTGATGTACGAATTTTTTTCAAAAAAAATTTGGATTTTTTGAACAATAATAAATATTATCTTTTTCCTTTTTTTTTTCAAAACTGTCGTGCGCATAAAATGTATGGTAACCAAATGATTATTATTTTATCAACTGAAATGTTATACAACAGAGTTTTGGAATGCATTGTGTTAACTTTATCTTCTTACGTAAACATCTTTATTGTATATTTCAACATTTTAAAAAGCCTTTTATGAATATACTGTAGAAAACAAGATTTTATACATTATATGAAGGAGAAATTAATTTTTACCCAACTTATGAGACTATATTATTTAAAACTGTCTTTTTTGTAGTTATTTTCAATTTTTATCATCTACGATGAACCCTCCTAAACTTTCATTGAAATGAAGAATTCCTGCTGTACATTCTATTGCGTAAATGACGATGTCAATATTTCTTTTTTCATAATTTTTAGAAATTTAGTTAACTACCCAAAATTTGAGTCAATACGAAAACATTAATTTCTAGTATTTGTGAAATAGTACCTTTATTTCTTTTATTATTTCATCAGCTGTTCTTCTTTGAAATCATTCATTTTTTAATTCATGGTAGAGCAAATATTAATTTTCACCAATAATAAATCATTTTTTGGGGTCAAAAATTTGAAAGAATTCGATCAAGATGATGTTAACAACCTTTCGAAACAACGGTCTTTGAAAAAATTGTTTTTGGCATTCATTCTCCTGTAAATATCCAATGTCAGCCCTTTTAAGCGCCTTCAACAGAAATAAAAAGAAAAGGGGAAAAAAAGCATCGACAAAGATTTATCTTATGAGATATCTTATGTCCTCTCCATTTACCGACCCAAAATGAATGGGAAAATCAAATACGTACGCAATGAAGGTGAGTAAACAATGATCCCCAGTATTATCATCCGAATAAATCTGGGGCTTTCCAATACAAGTCATAAATAAGCAGAGCACAGTGCAAGCCATTAGCTTTCGTCTTCGCGGGCGTATTTTAAATTTCGTACGATGAATTAGAGAAATATTAATAGGGTTTTGACGAGACCAAATGGTGTCTTAAGATTTCCCGTCCAGACGATTCGTCAATTTACTATACCGAAACAACAGACTTTCAAACGATTATTTTTATGCTGATGGTGCAAAGCACTTCTGAAATAGCGTAGGAAGAAAATTTCGAAACTACATTAGAACATTTATTCAGAATGACCGCTCCTTTCTAGGAGACAAAGCTGATCTCGTTTGCGCATATTTTGAGAAACGCGTTTCAAATTTCTGTAGTGACTTCGTGATTTTAAGATAATCTCTTGTTTCAGGATTATTTTTGTAAACTTTGTTCTTTACATATCCCAACAGAAAAAGTTTGAGGAATGTACAGATCGGGGCCAAAGATTTCTTTTGACGAGTCCAAAGCCTAAAAAAGAACTTAAAATATGCTCATGGTTTCCTCACTTTTTTTGGAATATTGCACCGTCTTCTTTGAACCAAGAACCTTGTTGTTCAGATCTGAACGTTCCTTAACTTTTTTCAGTGGAGATATGTTTTTAATAAAGTTTACGAAAATAATCCCCAAACAATGGATGGTCTGAAAATTTCGATATTACTCAAAAGTTGCACAAAGTCACTCAAGTATCGTGAAACGCGTTCCTCAAAATATGCGCAAACTTGATATTATTGATAAGGAATATTTTAAATATTTGTACTAAATATAGGCTCGAAAGTTTTTCTACGCTATGTTAAAAGTACCTTTCGCCATTGACTTAAAAATAATTGTTTGAAAGTTCGTTGCTTTTGAAAAGTAAATTTACGAAACATCAGTACGGGATCTCTTCTAATCATTCTAATTGTATAATTAGAATAATTCTAATTCTTCGAATTTTTAACGTATTAGAATTATTCTTATTATACAATTTTAACAACCACATTTGTGCAATAACACCTACGTTATGATACAGCAATAAGATGAAATATCAGGAAAAAAAAAATATTAATTTTTTTAACTTGTTCATATTCAAGAGTTCTTTTTGTGAAGCTTTTTAATTTGCTCCTCTTTTTCACATCTCGAAACAAGTATCTGATATATATATATATATATAATTAAATTTAGACTGCTCCTAAGAGAAAGCCACTTTCTTCTTGATCTTTCATCTCTAACACTTAACAGGTCAATTGAAAAGTCCCCGGCCTACCATAGTAAAACACATTTTTTTGGCAAAATTAGTTTTTTTTATTCAACATAATTCCCTTCAAGGAAGATACACTGATTATAGCGACCCTCCAACTTTTCGATACCATTTTTGTAGAACGATTTGTCCTTTGCTTCAAAAAAGGCCTCAGTTTCGGCGATCACTTCTTCATTCGACGAAAAATTTTTCCCAGCGAGCATTTTTTTGAGATCTGAGAACAGGAAATAGTCGCTGGGGGCCAGATCTGGGCCCAATTCATGGATTTTTGCCATCGTTTTCACTTACTTGTAACACGGTGCATTATCTTTGTGAAGCAGCACTTTCTTTTTCTTCAAATGCGGCCGTTTTTCGGCGATTTCGTCCTTCAAACGGTCCAATAACGCTATGTAATAGTCGCTGTTGATGGTCCTTCCTTTTTCAAGGTAGTCAATGAAAATTATTCCATGCGCATCCCAAAATACAGACGCCATAACCTTGCCAGCCGACTGTTGCGTTTTCCCACGCTTTGGAGATTGTTCATCGTGTGCAGTCCACTCGGATGACTGTCGATTGGACTTCGGAGTGAAATGATGGAGCCATGTTTCATCCATTGTCCCATATCGACGCAAAAACTCGGGTTTATTACGCTTGATCCTCTTCAAACACTGCTCCGAATCATCAACTCGTCGTTGTTTTTGGTCAAAAGTGAGCTCGCGCGGCACCCACTTTTCACAGAGCTTTCTCATACCCAAATATTCGTGAATGATATGATGTACACGTTCAGTTGATATTTTTAGAGTGTCTTCTATTTCATTCAATTTCAATTTACGGTCATTCAAAATCATTTTGTGGATTTTTTTAATGTTTTCGTCGGTAACAACCTCTTTTGGGCGTCCACTGCGTTCACCGTCTTCGGTGCTCATTTCACCACGTCTAAACTTAGCATACCAATCCTTGATGGTTGATTTTCCTGGGGCATTGTCAGGAAACTCGGCATCAAGCTAAGTTTTTGCTTCAACTGTATTTTTTCCCTTCAAAAAGCAATATTTTATCAACACGCGAAATTCCTTTTTATCCATTTTTTTCACAATAACAAAAGTTGCTTCACTCAAAATGCTATTATTCACAAACTAATGATCCGACAGCTGTCAAATTTATACACGCATCTTTTGAGGGTTAGGGCTAACTAAAAAAACGTATGGATTTAATTCTAGTAGCGCCATCTATGTGTCAGGCCGGGGACTTTTCAATTGACCTATTACATTGGAAATTTATTTATGAATTAAATGTGAACGTATTCTGCTTTTTCTACCATAATGTTTGCTATGAAATCAAACACAATAGGTTTAAAAGATGGAGAAGAAGAATTCTAGAAAGTTTTTAAGAAATTTCTAAAAACATTGGGCTATCTTTGAAGTTAAAAGGAAGTACGCTTAAAAGACAGAATAAAAGGACTTACTTAATACTTTCATTAGATTCCTGAGGAACATACATTTACGTTTGAAATGAAAAACAGAACAGACTTAAACGATGGATAAATATAATTCTATAAGTTCTTTTGAGATCCCTTAAGAGCATTGGGCTATCTTTGAAGATTAAAAAAAAAAAAAAAAAACGCAGGCTCAAAAGATGGAGAAGTAGAATTTGAAAAAATTCTTTGGAGATTCACATAAAGAATACAGATCTATCTTAGAAGTTGAAAAATTAAAGGCTCAAAAGCTGGAAAAGAAGTGGAATTTTAAAAACATTTTTAGACAAAGTGAAAGAAAATTAAGTTAAAAAACAGTAGCTAGAATTTTTTAATCCCACACATTTTGAGTGTCTAATAAAAGAAATTTCAGTACAAATTATGACTAATTGAATAAGGAGTGACATTTTTCCTTTCGATATTTCATAAGTCATATTTTTTTTTAAAAGAAATAACCTCAACGCTAATTATTTAATTCTGTATTTGTCATTGCTGTGACTAGGAAATGAATCCATTTTCATTGCATGGAGTTCCGTGTAAGGCTTTTACATGGATACTCTTTAGGATAAAATGGAAAGTTATTTTTCCTAAATTAGTTGCCAAACTGCGAAAGAAAAATATTTCAATTTATAGAAAAAATTATAAATTGTGCTCTGTCTATCTCTAAGCTGAGCGGTTCGTTGTAAAATGGTTGGGTTGAGCAAACTATTTGAAAACTTTATTTTGCCTTTGCATAAACTTTATGGTTAAACCTGTTTTAATACGGATAAGAAATAAGTGAGCTCCTTCTCAAACTTTAATTAAAGATTCTGTTTCTTTGAAATAACATCTGTAACTTTCTACATATTTCTTTCATTGATGAAATAGAAAATACAGTACTCCTGTTATTGCTAAACCCTTATTCTGCTTCAGATAAGACAGTCTTAATATACAGTGAAGTGCCTCGTAGTATATCACGTGATTGTTTCCCATCCAATCAAGCTAAATAATACATCTTCATTGCTTGTTCCGAGTTTTTCGCAAAGGACCTATTCTTGTTTTTTTCTTTAGCATGTCTCCTGCAATATATCATGTTTTCAAAGACTATGTTCAGGAAAAACATACTTCTCGATTTCATTAAACACATTTTAATACTATTTCCTTCGATTTTGTCGTTCATGGTGTATTCTTATGATTTGTTTACTTTTCATAAATTTTCGGGATATCTGACCAGCTTCTGATACGGCAACTCTAATAACCATAGTGTACAAAGGCGATAAATCTTTTCCTTTTTTTTGAATCAGTTAAAATATTTATATTTATGGGGAATGAAAAATATTTTTTCTATAAAAATCCATTACAATCTAAAAATGGTTTTCTCAATATGTCATCTAGGAAACACCTTAGCATAGCCATATCAAGGATAGCCACCATAGTTGTCTAAGAAGGATAGATGCATTTCTACCACCTTTGATAGTAAGAAGGTGGTAGAAATGCATCTTTGTAATGAATTATAAATACTATTAATTATTTTCTTTTAGTACAGTAAGCGCTCCTTAATCCGGCATTGGATGGATAGGCACATTCTAAAATTTGGCACCGATGAAGCCTTTCGGATGTATTCGTGTTGACCAGAGAGCTGTGTGCATTGTCATCTGGAGGTTACAACTGTGTACATGCAGTGTACTGCATAATGAAATTTTCTCGAAGCCCGTTCTCATAGGACAAATAAACGTGTGACTAGTACAGTTTGATTTAGCTATCGATGTACCTTATTGTTTCTATTATACACCGTGGTTTTTAACATATTAAATTAAATTAATATTTAAATTTAATTTTTCCAGAATGTCGAATACTTATATCGTCTACATAGATTCAAAGAATGTGCGTAATCACATTAAATACGCGTTTGAATCTTTATCTAGTGTTAACTTCCCTACTTAGAGCCTGCCTCTAGAGGGCGTTCATTTTGTAAAGGGAGAGAGTGTGATGTCACACGATCCCCTCAGACGGGACCTGACCGAATCTCTGAGAGGAGCTGTTGTAAACGAGCGGTAGTAAGAAGAATAAATATTGTTGTTGTTATACAACCCGATGTGTTTTTTGTCTAAGGACAACCGAGAACTGAAATCTGAGGTGATGATGATTAGTAGTTAGTTTTAATTAATAGTAATAGATAGTAGTGAATATTTAATACTAGTTATTTCTGTTTGGTATCATGTTCAAACGAGCTCGAGAATTCGAACAAGAAAGAGGGCTTTTTGTATTTACTTTCAATCTGTTATCAATTATTCAGTAATAACACCGATATCTCAAAATATATGCAATATTTGGCATTTTAATAACGAGACTGACACTGCTACAGAAGAAATATTCATGCACCAAACGCCAGCGACCAACAGCTGCTTAGTTTGAAGCCTTCTCTTTCGAATGCAGTGCCTCTAGCTTCTATGAACAAATCTGTATATTCACAGTCTTCATTCACATTAGCGTTAATGTTTGGTTTCTCCCAAAAGATAATAAATTATCCGCGAAATGTTATGAAATTTCACATAAAATTTGGAAAAACCGTTAGTAAAATTTATATTTTATTGAAAGAAGTGTATGGCAATGAATATTTATCGCGTGCACGTGTTTGAGTGGTTTAAATTATTATTATTATTATTCGTGTCCGGGTCACCCTTCCACATTAAAAGACGGATAACAATGTCGAAAAAATCGGTAACCTGGTTCGATCCGACAGTCGGTTAAGTAATAGTGTAATAGCTGAAAAGCCTGTAGGAATTGACAAAGAATCCGTACCGCAAATATTTCCACCTAGACAATGCGCCCGCTCATGCCACACTGTCTGTATCAAAAGGTTTCTAGCCAAATACAACATCCCAGTGTCAGACCATCCGCCAGATCTTGAGCCATGCGCTTTCTATCTATTTCCTAAGGTGAAATCTGCATTAAAAGGAACAAGATTTGAGTCCGTTGAAGTTGTGAAAGAGAAACGGCATGCGTCCTGAAGGAGCAAGCAGAAGAAAATTTCCAACACTGTTTCGAACATTGAAAGATTCGCATGGAACGTTGTAGGGATAGGGGAGGAGAGTATATGAAAGGTGATATTAAATAAATATGTATGACATCGAAATAAATATTTTAAAGCGTTAGTCTCGTTATTGAATAGCCACACCTCGTATCATCGATATCAATTAAATCTACTCAAAAATTAGTTATTCGATTCCAGATTTTGCGTTGTATATTTCCGAAAAACGCAAAAACATGTCTCTCTTCAAAAATAAGTAACCATCCTTCCATCTGCTGTTTCAATTAAATTTCATTTTTTCCTCCTAAAGAATAAGCACTTTTTATTGTTAATTGATTATCTAATTCATTAAGGAGTTTTTATTCTCATTTTGAGGAAAGATTCATCTTCAACATGGATTTCAAGCTCTCAATTGAATTATTCGACTTAAGTAAAATGGGTTTTTTTTCGTCACTTTTTGTCCCTGTTGGGCATTGGCAGATTGGAACTTCCCTTCTCTCTCGATTCGAACAAATCTTGTTCGACCGACTCATACCAATTGGTCAGCAAGGAATTTCCACTTGAGTCAGTTATCAGGCGCTTTTATTCCTCTCGTAGTCGATGCATACTCCCTCTCTAGAATCATCGTCGTGCCCTCTCATCAGAATTAATATTAAAAATTTTAAGTGCATCATTTGTTAAAAGTTAAGCATAATTGTAAACAGCTATAATAATTGGGATCAAGGCAACAAGCGCCTGGGCGTTCGGCAGAGTGAAGAACTGCCGAAACAAAGTTGGAAAATAAAGTTATGAATGCGCGCATTGTCATTGGACGCTGTAGCCGTAAGCTAAGAATCATATATAGTTAGCAATGAGCGGAGAGAGCATTTGGGGTGGGACTTCAGTTCGAAGGCGAAAACGACTTCGAGAAAGCTGTCGTCCGCGGGATTTTGAGAGTTTGTAACTAGATAAAAATAAAAGTAAAATTAAAATGAATTAAAAAGAAATACCGTACCGAAACCAATTTAAAGGAAAATGCAATTTAAAATTTTGAGGGAAAATTAAACGCGAGGAGATTGAGTTGAAAAAGAGAGAATTATCAAGTTTGAGCTATGCGCCACTAGCGACGCCTGGTGGTTAAAAATGTTTCTAACTTAGGAAAATTGATTTTTTTTGTAAACAAAGTTAAAAGTGATTAAATTGTCAAGATTTCGAAATTTTAAAAGTGATCGACAGTGTTACGCGAGGTGCATTTTGACCGTGGGACATTGCCACTTATCGATGTGAAATCCTGAAATTTAAAAATTAAGCAGGATATCACTAATGAATTGCTTCAATGCGCTCTCAGTCTTTTTAGGACTGGGAAGTGAACATATGAGTGTCCAAGCACAGCTCTTGGTCTTTTTTGCGAAGATGCGATTGACGCATCATACGCGGGGAGTTGTAGAAGCAGCTCATTAGGTATTTGAAGGATCCTATTAAAGAAATTTATTGATTGTTTTTTAATGAACTCGAGAATTGGTTCAATGTTAAGATCTTTATGTAGGACTTCGTTCCGAACAAACCAAAGAGCATTTATCATTTTCCTAAGGTGGATATTTTGAAAGACGTGCAGTCGTTTCAGATGGGTGGTTGCCGCAGACGCCCAAATAGGCGACACATACAACATGATCGGTCTTAAGATCGACTTGTAGAGCAAAATTTTGTGCCTGATCGCCAGCTTGCTCTTACGAGAAATCAAGCGAGTGAGCAATCTGCTCATTCCGATATTCTTTTGATGTGCTTTTCGGATGTGGTGGGCAAAAGTTAATTTAGCGTCAAGAACCAACCCTAGGTACTTATATTCAGTGACCTAGGGGACGGGTTGATCAAAAAAGGTGACTGCTGGCAAATTGCCAATACACCGTTGTTTCGTAAAGAGGAGGCAAGCGCAATGTGCCGTAGCAAGTTTATCCCTTGTTGTGATATTGGAGTGCAGTCTTAGTTAAACACACAGAGGCATGTTTTGATCGGGATTATATGCAACCTGAAGTTCAAGGCTGTGCTACTATCAGTATTCACCTACTTGTGTGTGTGTGTGGGGGGGGCTTTGTTTTTCGCCAATTTGGGAAATGGTTTTCCTACTGTGACGAAGAAATTAGTTGACAGGGGCAGATTCGAACTCTACCCATCTTTCGCTCCTTACCAATCTTATCCGGTGGGGTTTTGGTCTCAACAACCAAGACTGCAAGGAATTTTCTACCGGGTCACTTATTAGGCGCTGTCGTCGTTAAAGAAAGCCGTCTCAACGGTAACAAACCCAAAAATATTTATTTTATCTCAGTTGTAAGCCATTTCATAAATTTCAAAATATTTCGATCTGGGCATATTTTCGGGATTTAGAAGAAATTTTATAGATTTTTTTAGAAGATTAAAGCAATTGTTGTAATTAATAGATAATTTGTTTATAGTTTTAGGATCTATTCCAAATCGACAGAAGAACAGAAGGTAATATCAACAAATAATCAGATTGAATTTATTTGAACGCATTTCTAAACGCGCTTTGAAAACCTTCGTTTGATAAATTGTTTCTAGAGAAAAAAAATGAATAGTTTTGAAATACCAGATGAAAATGGTATATTTTTCCTGTTATTTCTTTCTTGAATATATACACAAAGCTCAATGATCGATAAGTTTTTCAACCTGTTGACAGTTGTGAAAAAAAAGCTAATCAAAAAAGAAAGGAATAATATTTTTAATCAAAATATTAATATAATATTCAAATGTCATTCATCAATCGAATCATAGAGCGGGAAGAATTAAGTTGGCGACGTTCTGCACGTCGCTGAACAGCTGATTTATGGCATCGATAGTGAAGTGAACAAATAGTTACGGATCATGGAAAAGTCTAATTGAATGGAAAACAGAAAGATCATGGAATTCAGCATTTTATGAAAGGCGACGAATGAATGAGCTGCACGTGAAGCATATGCTATGGAATTCCTGCTTTTTGTTATTACTCAAACTAAGTATCGAATAAATTTGTAATTAAGTTTTTATATTTCAACGCTTGGTTGGTTTTATTTACATCGCACTAGAAGCACCATGAGGGCTATTGGCGACGGATCTCGAAAAAATGCCGAAAGTTGAGCCGGCAAATACTAATACGTGCTGTATCGACTGCGATTTTAAAAAATAATCCACGCTGAATGCACAAATGAGGCAAGTTGCAGTTAAAGTGGGAAAAGAAGTACTGAATGAGAAACACTTGATGTTTCTAGATTTAAAACTAATTCTTCAAGTATAATGAAAATAGAATTCATTATAATGTCATAGTACTAAAAATAATAAGGCCGTAAAATAAATTTCGAAAAGTAATATACATCCATGGAATATTGTTCCAAAACAGAAAATGGAATATGAGCCAAACGCAATAAGTTTGAATAATTTAATCCAAAATTAATAATATTTGAATGTGATCAAAATAGAGTAAAATAGGGATGTGGAATATTTTCCAAAATTAATCGATTAACAAAAGACATTTAAAAAAAGTGATGAGATATTAAAACCTATTACAAGACTGGAAATAACAATTTTGCACAATTTCATTTACAATTCAGCTACATAATAGCGTCATATTCAAATATTATATTCTAGCAAATTAGATTTCCCATTTACAGGAAAATTAACTTATACCAAAAAATTATTGAATTTATATACATATAAACAACCTTAATTGAAAAACGGCTCATTCACTTAAAATGATTAAGAATTAGGATTTAAAAAAAAATATCTAAAATACATTTAAACTACTGTGATAACACTCAGCTTACCCATATTTCTAAGATTACATGGACACCGAAATTGCAATTCCAAATTTAAAAACAACAACAACATCCATTTTGAAAGAAAAAACGCTTATTTGAAACAAAATAAACTATTTTTAGAATGCTTACAAAAATTGATGGAATTTCTTGAAAACTAATCTTTTCCCTCTATTTTTCTTAAAATTCTTCAAATGAAAATTTTATACTTTTTTTCCGACCAAAACCAAATTTTAAACATTTTTAACAGTTGTAATTAATGTGAAATACATGTGCAAATTAATATCATACAATAATTGCAAACGAAAAGAATTTTAATTAAGAAAGTTTTTACATGAGTTGAATTAAGCAAGTTAATTTTTTACAACAAAAATTAAAATATCAAGAGCCAACAATAAGAGAACATATTTTCTAAAATTTTTAACACAGTAAATGTATTTTCTTTCAGCACAGAAAACATATTATTTTTTAGGATGTAAATAAAGCTCTGGTTAGAGACTTAGTGCTTGAAGTTTTTCTTCGTGAGAACTCGCTGTTGAGCTTAATTTATCCGGGACCGCTTTTTGGGGGAGCTGCTTCCATCTTCTATAGTAATAGAAGACCTTTTTTCTCCTTTACTTTCCTTTAAAACATCTTTCTCATTCGTCTTGTTCTCAACCTCTTCTTTTCTAAAAAAAGGAAGGAAATCACGCACTAAACCATCAAAACTTTCCTTTATTATTTTCCTTTCTTCATCTAAAATATAAAAAATATTAAATCGCTCTTCAATAGATTTTTTGAGATCGATTACCATTTTCTCATCAGTTAAACACCAACGGAAAAGTTTCAGATATTTATCTGTATGCCCACGTAACACATCACAAATATCTGTAAAAATAGGTTTTGAAAATAGGGTATCTTTTTTGAGTATTTTTATTTCTTGATGTGACAAGTTAAACCATTTATAAAATCTATCGACCTCTTCATACTGTTCTCGGACAAATAAAATCTCATAATGTGCATGAAAGCCATGTTCAGTAAGTAACTCCTTTTTAAAATTTCTCATTTCTTCTGCATCGAAACTCTGGGCTAAAATTACATCCATCTTCTCCCATTCACAGGCATTTAACAAAAACTTACAAGCGTATTTTATGCAATGTGCCAAGATTGGTTCTTTCCTCTCCTTCGGTAGTATACAGAAATTGATCATGCGTTCCACTGTAGCAACGTCCCCATTCTGAAGAACAAAATAGGAAACCTGTAAAAGTTTGTGTCCTGTCGTAATTAACTCATATTTATATTTTGTTTTTTCAGCATCCGAATTAAAAGACCAATCCATTAGATTTGTCACCCAATTTTCGCAATTATCTTTCAATTGATTCAAACACAAGCTGCGACCGCAATCCGATTCCATGAATTTCTTTTTAAATCTACGAACTTCTTCTTTCAGGATGCATTCATCTAGCAACCAATTCATAAAACACCAGTTTCCTTCTCGCGTTAAATTGGCACAAATATCTTTTCCAGTTGATGAGCGCATCATTGTTCTTCTATCGTCTTGCGGTAGATAGCGAAACATCTGTTTAAATAAAACCTCGTCTTCTCCTTCGAAGGGAGATTTTTTTAATAATAGAGATAACAACCCTTTACCTGAATGTCTTATCGGATAAAATAAAGAGTTGAGATTTTCACCGACAAACACATACCGCTTATACTCTTCAGGCGTTTCCTTCCATAATGTCTGCAGCAGACTTCGATAATCGTAATAACGGATTTCTCTATCGCGGTATGCGAAGTCTTCCCTTTTGTAACTTCCAGCGTACTTTCTCGCTAAGTTTAATAAACATTTTCTAAACCTTTCCTTGGGGAGAATTCCCCACAATCGGTTTATTGTCGGTATAAAATAGTCTTGATGCGGCCACTCTAAATAACATTCTAAGACAAAATCACTACGTCTAATTAGAAATGCTTTCTTAAAAAATGTCAACTGCTGTTCTTCATCAATCTGGGAAAGAAAAAAACACATCAATTCATTGTAATATGAAGGTAAATTATAACCTGCAAAAGATTCAACGAAAAACGAACGTGGGTATTGTTTTAGTATTAAACTTCCTCTCCAATCCATATATCCTTGTGATTCTAAGTGAATTCTTTGTCTTCCTTTCAAACATTTCAACGCCATTTTAATAATTATCTTTTGCCTCGTGTGTTTTTCCAATACTTCCCAATGTATCTTCAACTGTTTCCAACACGACATTAGGGCAGCTCGATTCCCATAACGCACTGCTAGCTCCGCAGCTTTACACCATTGATAGCTTCTTCGAAGTGGGGATTTCTCCCCTTGCGGTTCATCCATTTGACGCGACCATAATAGAACAAATGGGTAAGTTTCGGAAGAAAAATTTGGGTTATCATAACTAAAGATTGACACCTTTTCTTCCTGGCTTAATACATTCCACAATTCATGAACGTGTACATGCAGGCAATACACACAAGCGATACGGTACCGTTGCAAAACCGTCAACTCTTCCTCTTTGAGTAACCTCTCGGCCAGTTTCTTCTCATCTAATCTGCCTGCTTGCGTCCAACTTGTCAGGGGAAGAACATTCATCAGAAAATAGCGCGATATCCCAAATAATAGCTCTTGCCGCCGACTATAGCTTAAATATTCCAAAGCGATGCGGTGCATCCAGGCTTGAACTCTCTGTTTCATGCAACGGGGCAATCCTTCAGTCAATCTTTGACAGTGCTTATCAACGGCTGCATGCCAACATTCTATCTCCTGTTTATGAATCAAATCATAAAGATGGCAAAAAATTTCAAAAGACGGTTCGCTCCTTTTCGATTTGGCCAAATTCGATAACATGCCTTGATCGGTTATGAAATGCGCAGATGAAAAATGATCATAGAAAAAAGTGCCGTACGTCGGCGTTTCTAACTGCAGTGCTACCTCTTTAAAACCGATGTCTTGACTCAAATTCAAGGCCACCTGAGCTGAGGCACTCTCTTCCAGTGAAGAAATTTTCCTCGAGTAAGCCATGATGCACTCCTTTGACGGTTGCTTCTATGATGGGGAGGAAATGCAGCCTAAAATTTAAAAAAAATAATAATAATTTTAATCTACAAAATTTTGCTTCAATTAGGCTGATTACAAACATTTATTATGTTATTTTAACACACGGTAGACCAGATACAAACTAGAAAGATCACTCGAAAAAAGTATTTTTAATTAATGAGAGTAGAATGTTTAATTTCAGCTTGCCAACATTCCTGTAATATATATAAATTCAAGAAACTTCTTTGAAATCTGAATAAAGAATTGGCAACTATTTCTTTAAAACTGAATGGTGGGTTTACTTAGCTAAGAATAAGACGGGTAAGGCAAGAAAACAATAGTGATGATGTATAAGTTTTATGGTAAATAGAAAACACACACACACACAAAAAAAACCAGAAAAGTTTGTTGTTTGGTTAATGGCTTTTGGAAGAAATACAATGACCAACAAGAAAACCCTCTCAATAACCAATACAAAAATGCAAGATGATTCAAAGGAAACTAAGTCTATTTTTGAAATGAGGATTTCTATTTTATTTCGCAAATCAGGGAATATTATTTAACCTTACACCTTAAACTCACCAGTTGAGTGAACAGTTTGCTGTTACTACGCGAAGAAAGTAACATCTACCTGTAAGGAAATACGTGTAATACATCGGTGTGTATCCAGTTATTGTGAACATTAAACCGTTTTATTCAACTTTCGGTTCATCATTTTGTGAGAAGTTGTTTACTTCCTGTAATTCCTACACACACACACGCACACATATATATATGATCAAATACAAAACCCCTTAAGAGGAATCATCTTTGATATTGGTCTTTCTTCAGCCTCAATGAGTTTCAGAACTTCCGAGTCTTTACCTTGATTTTGAATCCAGTTTTGTTCTTTTATCTTTACCTGTTCGATGTCATCGAACCTAAGCCACGCAAAGCTTCGGACCAAACAGGATAAGGCAAGAGCTCCCAATCTACTTTGTCAATATTTCCAGTGTCAGTTCTGCCGTAATGAAGTGGAGTCAGTCTTTCCTCTGTCATCCCGATAATTTCCTCTTCAACACGGGCTTGACTTTCTTTTCAAACATGTTTGAATAACATAGTCATAGAGATTGTTGATGGTGCTGCCCCTTCAAATATTCACTGAAAATCAGACCGTAGGCCCTTTAAAAAAAGGTTAGTAAGATGACCTTACCAGGCGATGGTTGTGTTCTGAATTTCTTAAGGACAGGCAGATCTGGGTATTACGATTTTTGAGCTCGGTGCAAATGCAAAATATCTCAGCTTTGTGATGAACGATAATCTCTCTGGAAACACACCTTGCACAAGTCTAAAGGCAGTTCAGTTTGCTTTGAATGCTAGAGAGAGTTGTGCCAACACTTACACTCGATAATTTCCAACAATATGTTCAACTGTCAGTCGTCAATCTTCTGAAATACGTGAATAAATGCGAGGTTCAAACGCCGAACTCGATACTGTTACCGAACACACGGAGTTATGCTCGTCGGTGAAGCTTTCACGGCCATTTTTAAACTTTTCCGCCCACCCGTAGAAACTGGCAAGGTTCATGCAATTACAGCCGTATTGTTTGTTCACCAGAGAGAATATTTCAGACGGTTTAACATTTTCCCAAAGTAAAAATTAGGTCACCGAACGATGTTCTTCAAAAGTATTTCCTTCAAGCAGACATGCCTTTGTAAATACGACTTAAGAGGTTTTATTTACGTAGATATATTAATCGAAAGCTGAATAACATTGGTTGTGGTTCGAAGATATAGTGAAATGAGTTATGACTTTTAAGACTTAAAAACTTTATTGAAGATTAAAATAGGTTTGTAGCACTAGCAGGGAAGCCTGCTTAACGGCTCCCATGCTACGAAAACCTTCAACTGACTTCACAAAACTCTCTTTTTCTCCTTTCTCGCAGGCTTCTGAATCTTTGCTCGGAGGGGAGGGGAACACTACACCTGCGTTAAGGTCCCGTCGACACGCCACCACGAATTTCCGTACCTAATGCTAATCCTCTAAGGAGTTACTTACTTTAAGTCTCATAGCTAGAATGTTTATTTAAACTGTATGTAATAAAGTTCATTTTAAAGAACATTAAAAAAGGAAGTTTTTTGTGGAGTAGCTTTTTTTTTCTGATTTTTGTAAGTATTTTAAAATTTTTATTAAAAGTTTTAAAAATTCGCATCCGGCGCACTAATTTGATCATAAAAATACTTTGAATAATCAGAAAAAAAAAAAAAAAAAATTCCATAGAATCCTTCCTTTTTTATGCTCTTTCAAATGCATATTTTTTAAAAATAAATTTAATTTATTTCACTGCTTGTAATTTGTTGAGTCAGCAAAAAAAAAAAAAAAAAAAACAAGGAAAGAGGGGAAAGCAAAATTAAAAGTCCCACCTCAGTGTGCAAGGATACAAGGTAAAGAAAGATACGTTGACAAAAGGAGATTTACGATCCTTTGGGGGAAGTTTTGTAGTTATTGATCTGAAGATTTCTCCTTTAAAGCTTTTTTTACAATTGCATAAATTCAGCAGAAAATTTGTCTGGCTTGCTATACAGATATCTATGTGGTATTTTATAGTGTTTAAAATATAAGTTTCATACACGATTTCTCAAAAAAAAAAAAAAAGTAATCCTTCGTTTTTTATGCTATTTCTACTGAGAATTTAAAAAAAATACACAATACAATTTACTTTATTAATTATTAAAATGAACAGGATATTTTAGATACGTTGTGAATATACCAGTGTAGATAATGTAAATCTGATGCAACATTCTTTGTTTATATCTCCAGAATTGAAATTCACGTATCCCTCCAGTATTTAGTTATTTGTGCATTAGAACATTTGCTATTATAAAACTTGTGTTGAAGAAATTTATTACAATTATTAAATAATATGAATAGCCATCAAACCAGCAAGACCAAATTATATCTTTCAGCATACCGAAGAAAGAATAAAGGACAGAAATTCTCGGAATGGAAAGAAAGGTAAGTAAATCTTTTCTAAAATTTTATTCAGTTTCCTTAGAAATGTTACTGTAGCCGAGGTATCTTAGTGGTCGTTAATCTGCGGCTATCATCGAGTCGTGGGTTCGAGCTTTGTTGCCACAAAGACATGTCGTGCAGCCGTGGCTGATGCACGTTAAATTTGTCGAGGCTGAAAGTCCTCCCGTGGCTAGGCGTAGAAATTAGGAAAGAGGTGTCAACTCAGGTGTCGCCCTCGTCACTTGACCGTGGCTCAAAATTACGAGGTCCGTGGCCAATAGCCCTCGTGTTGCTTCAAGTGCGACGTCAATAAAACCAAACTCAACCAGAAATCTTATTATGATGGAGGAATTTCATTTGCCTCTCATATAATGTTATTCCTTTGCTTTTACCAGGCAAGTAGTCCACCGTAGCCGAGAGGTCATAATCGCAAGTCCTGGTTTCTCTGTAGACATATAGTATAAAGGAGCTGATATATGTTAAATGTGTCGAGATTCCGAATCCTCTCCATGGTGTAGTGTGGAAGTTTGGAGAAGGAGGTGTCAGTTTCGGGTGTCGCTGTTTTCACTTGACTAAAGTTCAAAATTACCAAGTATGTCACCGATAGCCTTCATTTCGCTTCTTTGTGCAAAGTTAATAAACAAACAATAAAAAAAAAAAGCAATTCCTTTTTTGAACTTAACTTTGGTTTTCTTCTCTGACAATTTGACATAATTGTAGAAAAAATGCTTTATTTCTTCCAGGAAAGAAATACTAATATTTCGTCTTTACCTTTGTGCTTACAGTTCATATAGTTTTTTCCAGATTTTAACATTTAACACAAGATGAATTTCTTCTTCTTCTTTTTTTTAGGCGAAATTCTAAAAAAAGGTGCTATAAAGAATGCACACCTGTAAGTACGACCTCCTATTCAAAAACATGCACCCCTAGTATCTCAAACACTGAGACAATAATAGAACACTCACTGAGCGGAAGAATTGTGAATATTTCACATTTCGTAAGTTGCATTCAAAGTTTGAATAACCACGGTCCTTTTCAATGTTCCTTTTCGAACATGAAAATAATGTCTGAAGTAAGGAAACGCTTAAGCTGAAGTTAAAAATATTTTTAAAAAAAAAAAAAAATGTGTCACTTTCAAGAAACAGTATGGACTGAAGACCCGGGATGTAAGAAAATGCCCGTAAATACTGCTGCTGTATCAGGTATAATGAAAATTGGTGCAGGGTTTGCCAATTTGGAAGAATTTCTGTTTATGTTAGATATCCCACCTCTTAGCTCAAATACGTACCAGAAAGAACAAGATGAAATTGCAGCAGCTTAGGAGAAATTTGCTGAAAATGAAATGTACTGTGCAACAATGGAAGAAAAACATTTAGCAGTTCAGACTGGAGAAGTTGGTGGCGATGGAATTCCTATGCTGACAGTCGTTGAGGATGGTTGCTGAGACAAGAGATCATGTAGAACCAACTACTCATCTTTATCTGGAGCGGCAAGTTTTGGTTTATGTATTTCGAATATTTCTATTTATTAAGTCATATTTGCAAATTGAAGAAATTGAAAAGTTTTAATGCTATGTTCCATATGTAATCAAATGGACACAACTGAATTAAATTAATATTTAAAAATATTTTTATGAATTGTTTTGAATTTGTTTATACATTGTAATTACTTTGACATTTTCCCAGTTAAATATCACATTTTAATGGATAATTAAACAGGGCTCTCTGTGGCTTGTTCAGTGTTCTAACTTATATAATGTCCGAAATAAATTTGACAGTTATTAAATCTCTTTTATAATTTCAGGCTGCAATAGTGGGATTTCGTACTAAGAAAGTTTTATGCATGGCTATAAGAAACAGATAATTGCAAGGTCTGCTCCAGGGCAGCAGCTGTAAACAAGTTACCAGGCAAACATTGCTCCAGTAAAAATTGGTATGGCATTGGAATATGGAGGCAAATATTTTCAAGAGGGATTCAAAAACAGTGTAGCAATGTATGGTGTGAAACATGCAAAAGTTATTGGAGATAGCAATGTTTACAAAACTGTATTTAGATTCCAGGCCCTACAATGAACTTCAGGTGGAAAAATTGGAGTGCCAAAATCACTTGCTCAGGAATTTTGGCCTAAGTAACAGGATATAGTTATGGAAAACAAAGCTGGACCAATAATTCTGACAAAGTGCGAAGGAAAAAAATATTTTACGCTGGAGAAATTTTTATAATTTCAGCGACTGCGCACTTAAAAAAATGACGTAAACTTTGATAGCTATTCCATACTCCAAAAACATATTTTAAATGCTCCATATCATGATATCCTGTGTTTGGAGATCACCAGAATTGTATGTATATGTATATATATATTACAATCTGTGTCTTTTCGTTATAAAAATCAAACTCCTAATAAAAGCAAGTGCCTTGATATAAATTTTCTTTCCTATTGGGGCAATTAGAGTTGAGTGCAAAATTATCAACACAATTCTAATATTTATTTCAGTTAATACAATCGCATACTGACATACATTACAGCGATTTGTTTTAACCAGGTATCCGCTTTTTAGCCACTCAAGGGGAATTTATTTTAGTTTGATCAATTTTGGCGAACCAGATCACTTTTCATTTTTTAATCGTTTGCTATAACTATTTTTAGCTTAAATATATTCAGTTGAATAATTTATTTTTCCTTTAATTTTAATTACATGTAGCTGATATATTATGAATAATTTATCGTTTGCTTTAATTTTAATTACATTTAGCTTTAATATTTTCAATTTAATAATTTATCGTTCCCTTTAATTTTAATACTGGAAAAGCTTACTATTGTCTATTTCTCGATATTTCATTGTTTTCTTTAATTTTTATATTTAATTGAGTAATTTAATAATAATTACAAAAAAAAAAAAAACGCACCTTGGGTGGCTAAATCTGAAAAAAAGAACTTTTTATTATATAATAAATTTATTTCCATATAATTAATCAGTGTTTCCAAAATTTCGAATATTTCTTATTCAATATACAATGAAATTATTTCTCAGCATTGTCGATCTTTTATAAATCAAGTGATACGATTTTTAAATACATGAAATAGTATAAACGGATTTTTTTGAAATTAGAAGGTGTGAAAAAAGGAGTAAAAAAAATATCGAACGGGAAGAATGACTATTTTTGAAGCAATGAAAAAGACAGTTTCTTCTTAGTTTCGGATAGCTTTCAAATATTTGTACAACACGGAAGGGCAATTTAATTTCATTAGGGAAAGAAATCCATTGAGTTGCTTTATGAGGGCGAAGAGTAACCATAAGCTACATTCCTTACCTCTCCCCCCAACTGGGGATATGTAAAAGGATGACACAGATAAAATTACTTTCGTTTTCTCCAGTTTTGAATGGGGGGGGGGGTTGGAAGGGAAGAATCGTGCGCCGACTGCGGGTGGGGAGACAGTCACAATACTTGCTTCTTTCAGCCTGTCTAGAGAAAATATTTATTAGCCCTGTGACGTAATTTTGAAAGTTCATGATAGCTGTCAAAATATAAAATAAGAAAATTGGAGCAAAATTAAAAGCATCTAAGAAGTTCCCAAAATGAAATCAAGCGAAATAATGATAATTTAGAAAAATAAAGCTTGTAATATTTCTTTCATAAGAGAACTATTTACCTCTGCTCCATATAACCAGTACTGTATGAGTACTTCGTCCGCACTTAGTACCCCCCCCTCCCAGTAGAGGGAGCTTTCATCGACTCTTACTTTCGGAATCCCTGGAAGGGAGCCTTAAGCAATTTTTTCACTAAAAATGTCTACTTGTAATAACAAATGTTCCTCGTATTTAAAAAAAAAAGGGTAAAAATTGGATTTAAAGGTTACAGGTTGTAAGAGAGCTAAATATCTAAAATTAAGAAGTTACAATTCTTTTTTTTTTTTTTCATTCTTTTTGTAATGATCTCTAAATAATCCTTATATTTTTAATAGACTAATTTTTTTCGGGGCATTATTTTTAATAAAGAATTAGAAAATAATGGCCTATGGATCGGAATAACTTTTTTGAAAGCTGTTGAGTAGAAAATGTACAGTTAGCATTGGGGGATGCGGTTAGTTCATATTCCGACAACTCAAGACACTTCAAAGCAGAATTTTTCACGAAATTTCAAATTTAGTTTTGCTTGAAGGTTTGATAAACTTATGAATGAGTAAGAATATAAAATATGAATTTTGTACGAAGGATAGCTATTTTGATATGTTAGGTTTGTCTGAATGTAGCGAGTTCTTTAGAAGTTAATTAAGTAAGCTCAAAAACATCCTAATTAATTTCTTTTTTATACGATTGGAAGTGATATCTACATTGCCGAAAGAATATCAAAAGTTATCAATAGCGGTGACTACTCATTCATAAGTTCTATTAACTAAAGGAAATTTTCTACAATGAAACCAAATTCAAAGCGGAATCAGATTTTTGCGAGAATAATCGAACATGTTCTGAGCCAAATAAACAAGTTTAGAGAAACACTAATTTTTTTAGAAACGATACAAGGAAAAGAAAAATGCATACATACAGTCAGTAGAAACGTAAATGAATACTACTCACTGTGTTATCATACATACTTGACCTACTAACTATTTTTAGGCGAATGGTAGCAGAGAATTACGCAGACGGTTCAATGAAAGGTTGTCTTCGCGTAATGATGAATAGAATCCAAAATCGGAAAACTTTTTCTGATAAAAAAGCGTTGGGACATCAATTTTATATTCTGACTCCGCTATCCTATACAGAGTGGAACATTTTATAATCTTACTCATTTCTATCTGAATCAGTTACTTTTCTCTGATATAAAATACGTTCCGTGTTTAGTCTATTAAGCGGCAACACTAAAATGATCAATTGTCCTCCTTTAGGGAGGACTGCACTCCTTTTGTGGGTTCAGTCCATCCTCGAAAAGTATTCTCCTTCTTGTCCTCCTTTTGGATATTTTATAATCTAATCTGTTAATCTCTGCATCAACTATAGGCATATAATTGCGTGATATTTTTTTCTCCCTTGATGATCAAGAGTTGTTCCGTCTATCTACGTCAGAATCGAAAAGGTTAACTAATTGTCCCAAATGTGACTGATTTGCGCACACATTCCATGGGAAAAACTTCACAATATTTACAGAAAATTTCATCATCAGTTCATCATAAGTGAGTCACGGGTAGTCTAACAGCAAATTATTTTGAAATTTCCTCTTCACTCTTTCATTATCAAACGAAAAGCTTAGAAATACATGCGTAGCTGTTAGCATCTAAAAAATTTTCCTAGAATATAAATTTTTTCTTCGTCTGGCAGCTTACGAATGACATAATTTGATATGCCATAATTTTCAAATTGCGGTGTCCTTTTTATATCAATCTGGATAATTTCTAGAAGTTCTGTATAATTGTACTTGAGTTTCCGATTCAGATAGATGAATTTCTACTTTTTATTTGTTATTTTTTGGAATTGTTACAAGTTATCGACTGGTTAATGTATGCTTGAAGTCAAGATAGTCTTAGTGGTATGAATCCGTTAGATTATTACTGGTAGATTGAGTTAAAATAGTTAAGGCCTTGTCCTGGAGAGCATTTATAATTGTCGTTATATTAATAACCAAATAATAAATATTGTGATTATTCTTCTAACGTCTCTTTGATCAACTTATTGGCTTTTAGTGTTAAAACATTGAGTTTAGCTATGGCACAAGAGGTAAACAGGAAAGGGCTGCCGTCACAAAGTTAGGGATCTAATACAATATATGTAAAAGTAAAGCAGTTTCAATACAATAACCATGATTTTTTCCCCTATACTTTTGAACTTAAAATCTTTTTGATAGTTCCTATGATATACAATACATAATTTACTTTTCTTTAAAAATTCATTTAAACAAAAGCAAAAATTGCCTAATACACTAACAAGAGACAACATATTTCTTCTCATCATATTTAATTCCCACAAAAACAACCTGAATTGCACTGCATATATCGTTCATTAAAACAGAATCATTATTAGTTGAGCTCTTTGTCACATGATTTAGGAGTAAGGATCAAAATAACGACCTGTTCTTTTGAGCCAGTTCATCCAGAGAACACCTAAGCAATCAATCTGCCAGAACCTGTTCTTCGCCATTCCGATTTATTCCCTTCTCTGCCTTCCCAGGAGTATAACTTTCCATAAAAAGAGTGTTACGGAAGAGTTACACCCCCGGAGGAGCCCCAAAATATTACCGTCATTTTCCTTCTTCTTGACGGCCCGCTCTCGTTCTAGAAGCTAGCAAATGGGAGCCAAAACCACTCCTTCACCAGCTGCAGAATCTCGCTATCGGCGGACAGAGCTCCCGCCCCCCTCGGCCCCCCCCCATAGTTTCCCGAACAAACCCATCAACAGACGAGGTGAGCTCCGTTAGCTTTTACAGCAGTGAGAATGCTATAAGAACGAAAGAACTACATCAAAAGACTCTAGGGGAATCTCCGAAAGAGTAAAAGAACTGGAAAACAGGTCTTCAAGTAGACCAACCGAAGCAGGTCGAAGAATGGTAAAGATTTGAGTAAACGATACCAGCCCGGAATGAGTAGATGCGACCGGTACGTCTTCAGTTCTTTGGTGCGTTTCGTAACCGATTTAACACAAATAAAATCAAAAACTGAATTGGTTAACATTTATTGTATTTTTTATTTTCAATCTCATTTATTTTATTTTGAAATTTATGGACAGATTCTAAAATTCTCGCATTTTTATTAGAAAACTTGAGGCGAGGGGTAATTAATACGATGTGAATATAATACATCAAAAAATTTCTTTTATAATTCACCCAAATATTTGATTGTCAACATGTATTTTTCACATTGTATGACAGACTCGATGATGTTTTGCTACAAGTTTGTGTATATTGATGAATTTCATCAAATCCAATAATAATTTACAAATATTTTTTTTTGAAATCTCTATCTTTTGAGTCTTATTACTGTGTATTAGGAATTGTTTATCTCACTGAAAAGCAATATGAGTGCTATTGGAGACGGATCTCGTCATTTTGAACCTCTGGGCAAGTGACGAGGACGACTTGAGCTCGTACCTCATCTCTAAATTTCCACACCAAGAAAACGGGAGGTCTTGGGACCTCGACAGATTTAACGTGCCTGCTCCTCGCTACATGGTGGGTCTTTAGTGGCATCAGGGCTCGTACCCACGAATGGAAGAAAATCGCCAGCCATGACCATTAGACAACTGTGGGCTTGTGTATTAAAAAAAAAACAAATAAGAATAGAAAAAAAAATTTAACCTTTATTACATTTCATGTGTACATTTATTAATTTGTTCCTTTCACCAAAAACATGGGAAATAATTAAACACTTAGCACTAGTACTTAATTAATAGTTATGCACTTGGTCCTTAATTTTTATAGATACTCTGCAAAACTAAAATAAAACATATTTATATATATATATTATTTTGTATGTTTAAGCAAGAGTATAATTTCTTACGCATTGCATATTAACACATAGGAACATTTATCAATTTTTTTTTTTCTATAAAAATATTAAATGCTTTTGTCTAAAATTCACAATGAAGATATTTCAAATTCTTTTTTACCAGTTTTTACTTCAATTTATTTATTTATTTACAATATATAAAGAATTATCTCACAAATTACAAAAATGCTTTATTTGCAGCTAAAATTAGAAAATGATTTATTTAGTACTAATTTTATAAAAAATGAGTGTTTTTCCTAAAATTCAAACACTTTGATTTTTCCTAAAATAAGTAAAGTAATTACATGTAGTAATTTAGTGTGACATAGTACATCAAAATACCTTTGAGGTTTCGTTCAAGTAATCTAAAGAACATATAGATCTGAGAACAGGTAAAAGAACAGTTCTTCCAAAATAATAGAATTTACCATTCCAAAATAATACATTCGATGAAATGGAAGCTACGAGGGTGGATTGATAAGTTTCCGGCCTGACCAGGAGATGGCGCCACGAGGCCTACCTTGAGGTGGCGTTCTATAGTACCATCCTTAGATAGCTTGTAGCTATAGTTTCAGTCCGATCGCCATGTTAGTTTAGGTTTGAGAGCACGCTGAACAAGACGCCTCTGTGTTTTTCGTAAAAATGGAAAAGCTGGAAATTCGTGCTGTCATCAAATACTTTTATTTGAAGGGGTTAACGCCGAAGGAAATTAAAGAAGAGATGGACTCAACACTGGGGACATCCTCCCCATCATATTCAACCGTTAAGCAGTGGGTTTCCGAGTTTAAAAAGGGTCGTGTGAGCACCTCTGATGAGCCTCGCTCAGGACGCCCCATTGAGGTCACAACTCCAGACATGATCGAAAAAATCCATCAAATAGTGCTGAAAGACCGCAGATTAAAAGTGCGTGAGATAGCTGAGACCTGTAAGATGTCATATGAACGTGTACAAAATATTTTGCACCAACATTTGTATATGGAAAAGCTCTGTGCAAGATGGGTGCCGCGTTTGCTAACAGTCGACCAAAAATTGATTCAAAAGAACATTTCTACCGCCAATTTGGCGTTGTATAAGCGTAATCCAAGCGAATTTTTGCGTCGATTCGTAACCGTTGACGAAACTTGGGTCCACCACTACACTCCTGAAACCAAAGAACAGTCAAAACAGTGGATTGGACCAGGGGAACCAACTCCAAAGAAGGCAAAAACAATTTTTTCGGCGAACAAGGTTATGGCTACTGTTTTTTGGGATGCAAGAGGTATTATATACATTGATTACCTTAAAAAGGGTAAAACTATCACTGGTCAATACTACGCAGACTTATTGCAACGTTTGAGCCACGAAGTGAAAATTAAACGACCTCATCTGGCGAAGAAAAAAATCTTGTTTCATCACGATAACGCACCAGCGCACACGTCAATCGTTGCGATGGCTAAAATCAACGATCTGAAGTTTGAATTGATGCCGCACCCTCCCTATTCTCCAGACCTAGCCCCGAGTGACTATTATCTGTTTCCTAACCTCAAAAAATGGCTTGGCGGTAAGAGATTTGCGGACAATGAAGAAGTAATCGAAGCTGTAAATGGGTATTTTGAGGAGCTTGACGAATCAGTCTATAGAGATGGCATTACTAGACTAGAACACCGCTATGAGAAATGTATCAGCCTTGGAGGAGATTATGTTGAGAAATAAAAAAAAAAAATCTTAAAAACGTTGTTTTTCTTGGTCAGGCCGGAAACTTATCAATCCACCCTCGTATATAACACATTTTGATGCTGTAAAAGTTATAGCCTTTGCTGGAAGTATATCTAGACCAGATAGGACAGTTTCTGATAGCAACAATTTAATATTATGGTGGTACTGAGACATTAGTAATACATATGTAATTATTTGCTCTAATTGTAGTAAAAATTAGAAAATGTTTTATTTAGTATTAAATTTATAAAAAGCGAGTGTTTTTCCTAAAATTCAAACAATTTGATTTTTCCTAAAATGAGTAAAGTAATCATAAGTTGTATATTATTTAGAGTGACATTCATCAGAATACCTTTGAAGTTTCGTTCAAGGAATCTAAAAAACAAATAGATCCGAGAACAGGTAAAAGAACAGTTCTTTAAAAGTGAACAAGAACAGAAATTACTATCCCAACACTATACATTCGATGAGATGGAAGCACCAAGTAGCTAAAACATATTTTCACGCTATAAAAGTTATGGCCTTTGCAGGAAGAATATGTAGACCAAATAGTATAGTTTCTGATAGCAACAATTTAATATTATGGTGGTACTGAGACATTAGTAATACATATGTAATTATTTGCTCTAATTGTAGTAAAAATTAGAAAATGTTTTATTTAGTATTAAATTTATAAAAAGCGAGAGTGTTTTTCCTAAAATTCAAACAATTTGATTTTTCCTAAAATGAGTAAAGTAATCATATGTTACAATTATTTAGTGTGACATTCATCAGAATATCTCCGAAGTTTCGTTCAAGGAATCTAAAGAGCAAATGGATCTGAGAACCGGTTAAAGAACAGTTCTTTAAAAGTAACAAGAATAATTCATTCAAAAGAACAGAAATTACCATCCTAACACAAAACATTCAATGAGTTTGAAGCACCAAGAAGCTAAAACATATTTCCACGCTGTAAAAGTTATGGCCTTTGCAGGAAGAATATGTAGACCAAATAGTATATGTAATATAATATTTTTGATAGTAACAATTTAATATTATGGTTGTACAGAGACATTACTAATACATATATATATAAATCCATTGCATTCAATAAGAATACGGATAAAGACAGTCTGATATTAATGGTGATAAATATTGAGAATAAAACAAATGCCTTCTGATGGAATAAAATTTTATTATTAGATTATGACGCAGAAGTGATAAATAGCAAACGGTGAACAGCAACCTCCAGGAAAATTTACCTGTATCTATAAAAGACGTTTTTTTTTTTTTTTTAAAAAAAGGCTTAATTTTTAATGGAATTCTGATTTCTACTATCCATTAAAAACATGAACAATAATTCACAGTGAAATATACTTTAGGTCCAGCACAGTCAAAATAATTCTCCACACAAACCAAGTAAAAAATAAAATAAGTTGCATGAATTGAAAATTATTGTACAAATGAAAATGTGTAAAATAAAAAGTATATATGAAGCTTATTTTTTATGGTAAAAGACAAAGAGATTTAAATGCTTCTCGATCAATAAAAACATTGATACATTATTTGGGGGGGGGGGGGATGCTTCCCTCCCTTAAATATCAAGAGTATTTGATTTAAAAATATTAACATTTTTTTCTCACAAATAATTCATTTCAAATATTTATTTTTTAATGTTTTTTATGTACACTTCTTGCCTTTTTATAACTCTAGAAGTATATTTACGACAGTACCTTAAAATGCAGTAACTTACTTGATAAAAATATATTTAATTCAAACACTTAAAATAAATTTTGAAATATTCCAATTTTTTTCAACATTAAAAAAAATAATTTTTCAAGTTGAATATTTTATGTATACATTCATGTTTTAAACTGAATTGTTGAGTTAAATGAATTAAATGCACTAGTTACAGGCATAAAATGAATACAGTCATAAAATATTTATAAGAATTGAGTACAAATATTCAAAATATTAAAGATAGTTTATGCTAAAACTAACTTACCTTTAATATCCACAAATTGCAATACAAGACTGAAAAACAAAGAGCAAAAATTTAAATACCGTGTATATTAATAGGAACACAGAAACAGAAAAGTCCTGTTTGAATTCAATAAAATATTTAATGACACCCATTAATAAAATAAAATTTATTTTAGAATATATAAATGTGTGTACGTAAATAATGAAAAATAGTTAATTGTTTTGTTTTTCACAAATGATTAAAAGATAACTTTGAAAAAAAAAAGGCTTTTTTTAATCATACATATGAGAAATGAATGTAGGTAGATATACAAGCTACATATGGATTTATCTTCTTCGTAAGACTAAAAAAAATTCATGTTGTTCAAACACAATTGAGAGCACACTGTTGGTTTCTTTAAATCAATGTGATTCTAAAGGTGTGCAATGACCACTGCAAATGTTATCATAACTGAGAACCGGTTCAGTTAATGAAGTTGACATCCAAGAAGGTAATTTGCTTTATTACTATGTCATAAAATGACTCTGAATTTCCGTTTTTAATTTAAAATACTATATTTTTTTATTCCACATCACAGTGATTGACTCAATCAGAAATGGAATCATTACCACGGCTCATATATAGAAAGTATGCAATCTCAATTATTGGATAATTGGAATATGTTTATCAAAATATCACAAAAAGCAACCCATGAACCATGGTAAAGTGATAAGGATAACACCTGAGCTGGAACTCCAATCTACCATCATACACAAGTGTGAATGAGTGAATGAATGTAAAGTTTATTAACGCAAGAGCCAGATGTGGCTATGTTGCACCAAACAAAATTTTAATTGCAGTCTAGACGTGAAAATCGGAAGAAAAAAAAATGACAAAAATTGGTTAACAAGGAGGTTTGAATATAGAGAAGAATCACTAGGGCACCCCGGGGGCACATCACCCATGTTTACTAAAGACAGTATACCCCATGGAAAAGAAAAAGATCACTCGGGGTCCTGATGCCAGTACTTACTTGAAGAAGGCAAGTCCCCGAGGTCCCCTGATATAATCCCCAGGGGCAGGGTACCTGGCTATACCCCCAGACGCTGGGTACCCATTTTAGTCGCCTCTTGCGACATGCATGAGCTACAGTGGGACTATTCTGTCTTTCCTGGTCACCACATGAGTCATCTACCATCATACAATACCAATGTTATGGACTTAGAGCCTTAATTTTACAAGCTCATTCAGACATAACACATCAGTAAAGAAATTGTAATCTAAGCAAACAACATGACTTGAACATCATCGCTTATGGGCTCATGACCATGAGCATTCAGTTATTGTGGTTATATTGTAGATAAAAATCATTTTCGAATGTGCTTTTATGATAATTTTACCATATAATTATTAACACAAATATATTGAAATAGCTTAAAAATTTTATGTGTAAACTTAAATTGCTTAGCTTAGAAAAGATATGATTGAAATCTAGAAAAATATAATGATACTTACTATTAGTGTGACATTCATCAAGTGGAAATATACTTTTAACATTGATTCAATCAAATGTTTCATAATATTACCAATTTCTATCTGTTCCAATGGTACATCTTTTAACTCCTGCAAAATGTATACAATATTAAATAATACAATACAATAATAAATTACATAACCAAAATTTTAATCCCTTCACCAACAAGAAACATATCTAAATAATATGTTAAATTATTTTGAAGTTAAAATTATTCCACTCAGATTTCAGTGAATATATCACTGATACAAAACATTTTTGCAAAAACTTAATCTGATGGGAAAATAATGGTGCAAGCAATAAAAAATTCAATGTATACAGAGAAATTTTAATTTGTAGCAAGTTACAAGCAAGGGTAAATATTATGTAACAAGCACAGAAAGAGCTAGAATACATATATATTTTTTGTGAACTTTTCAATGATTTAAAATATAAATGCATATATAATAAAAAACTTGATTTTCTTTCTTTCATGTCATACTTTTAGGCTCAGTCAATTTAAATAAAGAATTTTGGTACTTTACTATTAGCCACTGCCTGCAACTTAAGCTTGTGAACTATTTTGCAGTGACGCACAACAAATTTGGCTCAGCTGCTTTTCTGCCAATAGTTGTAATGTTAATCATATCTGTTTAACTCTCCATTATAATGTCAAAGTACTGTTCAGCAATGGATATCAAAATTTTTCTGAAGCAGAAATTGCTACGTAGCATTTGTTCTGTACGGAAACAAAAAAAAGTGCTCATACACTAATGTGTTGGAACATGCATTTCTTACATTGTTGCTGTACAATTAATTTACTTGTGGAGCAAAGCATTTATAGAGTTTAGCACGACAAACGGATGCCATTTAATGGCAAATTATTCTTACCATTTTGTTGATTCGGACACTGTGTTATGCTTTGTTGAATGCTTTTCAAGTGATATAAAATGGGAGAGTAAATGTTAAAGAAACATTGCCCATCAACAATAGGATTCTTGTTCAATGGAATTTAAGCAACATCAAAAGTATTTGAAAGAAAATAATGTCTCAGTAATGTTAGAAACCATTTTAAAATTTATTTTTGTTAAGTGTTAAATAATCTTTTTAGTTTAATACCCTAATGATTTTGCATTATTGTTTATTTTTTTTCTTTTGTTTTTCTTTTATGAAATAAATAGACCTAGAAATTAAAAATAATTGCATAAAAACTCAATATCAAGGAAAGAAAGAAACAGGCCAAAATGCACCAATTTAATGTTGAAATATGCAACATGGTTATCATGGAAAAGTACCAGAATTTCAATGATATACAGGAAGGTATGCTATATTTGATATATAGCATTCCTTTTTCTATCACTACTGATGCTTCTAACAAAGATAAACAAATATTATTCCTTGTAGTTGTACATTATTTTAATCATAAAGAAGTGTTATGTTCATAAGTTTTAAGATTTTTACGAGGATACATTTGAAAATTCAAATTCCATAAAAAAATCAGCTTTATCATGTGACAATGGAAAAAATCTTAATAATGTTACAATTTATGCAGATAATATACGAGTTAACTTCTTTTGATGTTGAAAATGCCATTTAACAAATCTGATCTCCACGAAGTCCTTCAACATATTCTAACTTGTGATTGAAATTGTTAAGAGTATTTGAAAAACTTTTGAGTTTGGGACCTCTTAAATCACATTTTATTTTCCTTAGTCCAGAAAAATGTCACAAAGTGATTTGGAATATAATTTTTGATCAAGAAAAAGAAATTGGAAAATATGATAAACCAAACATTTGAAAGATGTATTTACACTTCACTCATTATCTCGTGTCAATATCTTAAGACTGTATCATTATTGGAAAATAATCAGTTACTTGCAGGTGCCAAATGTTTTTGTTTCTTCTCCGGATGTGAACCTAATCACACAGAATACCTGGATCTAATCAAAAGGATATTGGGTAACTGAAAAAATGAATGCCTTTTGTAAGCATTGATTTAAATACATATTACACATGCATTTCAAATAAATAAACTGATTAAATTAATGCTTTTTATTTAAAAAAATTTCATAGAGCATTGGTAATCAATATGATTTAGAATCAAAACTGTTAAAAAAATAAAAATTTCAAATGCTTATTAACATAGTAAATATTGTGTTTCCTACAAAATATGAATTTCAGTTTCATTTTAAGTTTATTTCTAATAAAGGTTTGAAGATATATTTCTGTCATTTTTAAATTATAACTTGTTTTGATTATTATTTTATCAGACATCATTTAAAAATTAAATTATTACATAACTTTACAACAATGTTTGTTTTATTTTTAAATGAATATTTCAAATAATAATGAAATTATTATTTATATTAATATTTCAATAAATAATGAAAATTTCAAAAACTGCTATCAAACTAAAAAAAATCCTTAGAAAAGAAATAAGACATCCATTTTGAGAAAAATTAAGTCATTTTTTCACCTCAATATTAAGATTTAATTATTTTGATTTAATACATTAAACAAAAAATATTTACATTTACAGTCTAACATAAATGCTTTACCACTTCTAGATAGTAAAAAATAAGCTCCAAAAATTAACTGTAAGTATGCATTATGAAACGTAGCATAGGTTATTTTATTGTATTAAGTTTCCAATTGTTTTTAATAAATGCATCTCGAAAAGTTAGGTCAGATAGTGAATTTAATACATTTTCTAGTTAGATATGCAATTAAATGTCTTTTCTTTGCTCGATTCATAGTTAACATTTTACTAAATTGAAACAATTACTAATTCATATATCACATAACTATATGTAATAACTATTCATATTGACATTACAGTTTTTGGCGAGTGTTTCAAATTTGTTTTTGTGAAGCAAAACAATTACTTTTTATCAGTTAGTACACTTAAATGACAAGATAAAGATTTTAAAACTTAATTTAATCACACATTGCTTGCATTATAGTTTTTCATTATTTTGAATAAAAACCTGAATATCTGTAAGTTATGCATATTATTTAACAATTTTTTTTTTCTTTCGAAAACTAATGAATTCACAAATTCAAACTACTATTATTGTAGATACTATCTCTTTCTTCCTTTTAAACAGAAAATCTATGAAACACAAAATTCAACATAAATTTGTTATTTACTTTATGACATATAATGCAACTAAAGTTATTATCACTAGTTGCTTTGATTGATTGGTTTTTTGAGGGATATTAAGAGAAACAAAGGCTATTATACCTCCCAGTTGTTTTTTTAAAGATGACGCTTATTATTTACAAACCTTTCATTTATCCGGTTTCAGCGAAATTTCCATTATTTTTAATACAATCTTAAACTGAAGTGGACATAGATGATAATCAACAGGTTACTGCTGTCAGAATCTTAGACCACGTAAACAAATGATGAAAGAGAGAAAATTTCTTATTCTGGGAAGAGTAAATTTCAAAGGAAGAAGATGCTTGATTAGGATTGGCTTGAGTGGGAGAAAGAGAGGGAGAAAGAGAGGTTGGTAAACTGGGTCAGTTGAAACTGGTCTGAACAGCTTGATCATAGATGCCAATTCCTGCAAATATAATTTTGATTTAAAAAGTGGCGAGAAAATATTATGAGTATAGAATGTACGTGTGTGTGTTCAGGGAAGAAATGCGTTTAGCATTCTGATTCGAATTCATTGGTATTACTTGTGTAAGGCTCTTATGATTTAATTCTTTAGAGTGTTTTCATTGTTAGTTGCAGCTATCTTTGGGAGGCTATTTAAGATTTCTAGATCCTTCTTGAAGATTTTGTCAACTTTGAAGAAGAGGTTCACTGTCTCTGAAAGGTAAGAGGCTTGAACTTCGGTATTGTTTTGGTATTAATTCTGAAGAATGCTTCGGCATTTGCATTTCTTTACTCATTTCATAGTAAGTTTTACCTCGTGGTACCCTCTTAGTCCGTTGAGAAACCTGAATTTCGGTGTTTTAGAGAAATGGTCAATTCTTTGATGAGTATTTTTATGATAAATTAAATTATTAAAGTTATTTGCTTTTAGAGAGCTTTTTGGTGGTTTCGAGAAGGAAAAGCACTTGAAGTAAGACGCTAAATGTCCATTCTCTGTACAATTAATGCAGAAAGGATTGCTAGTTTTTTTTTTCACGCTCCAGTCTTTGGTAGTTAGTGCTTTTCATATTGAAGATATCTGGGATATAAATGATATTAGTGGATCTGTGGTTGAATAAGTTACAGTCGTAACATTACGTGCCATAGTTTCTTTTCAAGATTCAATTCAGAGAATTGTGAAAGAGAGTGAATTGCTTACGTATATTTCTTTGACGAATCTTTTTATAATAGGAGGGTTATCATGATTAAAGCAGGATCTGTTTTAGAAAATCAGTTGATGAGCTGGACTGATTTAGAAACCACAAAATCTAGCTCTTTGAATTCTTTGTCTATTTCATCTAATTTGGTGGAAGTCAGTAACCTTTTAATCACTAATTTCACTGGTTGTTCAATGCGCAGTTTAATGACATAATATTTGTATATATAATCTGCTAGAAAATGTACTAATTTTTTGTATTCCCCTTCGTAGTGTTGGTACAATTTTATGAATTGTCCCGAAAATTTGGTACGGACATTACAAAATTTTCCTGAATTAATTTTAATTGATCTATGCTTTTAGATTTTTCATATTTTGTGCCTAACAATTGGGGGAAGAGGGGAGTATTTTCAGTGGTGATTTGAGTGGAAATTTCTGGCTCGTATTCCTTATTTTCTATTTCTTCCTTATCTGACAGAGTTTGGAGTTCGTTTTCTATCGGAATTTCTTCACGAATTCCTGAATGGGTGGGTTGACAACTAATTCACTCGGAGGTGTATTTAATTGTATGGATTCAATTATAATTTTCTTATGTCTTTTGTTTCTCTGTCTTTTGCGGGGAGCAACATTTTTTTGAATTAAAATTACGGTAAAACGTTTTCTCCGGTAGATGATTGAGTAGCCTGTGGCATTTTGAGGGAACTATCGGGTCGCTGTAGTGAACAGCTATGATTAATGCTGGTAATAGAGCTAAATCCACTAATCGAATCCTGGACCCTTGTTTCTACTTGTCAAAAGTTAACCTCGAAATCTGGGTGGCAAGTACTCTGAAGGAGAATATTCCATCTGTTTACAACATCTTTCACCAAGCGGAATTTTTCAGCTCCTTCTGCTAATCATTCACAAGCTGTGGGTGGTGTAATGTCAGATCCAAGAGCTGGTGCAGTGTCCATATCCATTACCTCACCATTAACACTAAAAAGGACTACTTGAGGAATAGTATGGGAGATTGTATCATCTTGATCGGAGGAAAGGAGCATGTTACCTTCTTCTTCGCCGTTAACTCGGGGAAATCTTAAATGGAAGTGGTTTGATTTTTCTTTACATTGCTGTATAAGAATTTGTTTCTCTTTATATATGAATACTATGAAAAAGAGTAGACATGGGACTACATGTTCCGCATTTGGATGCAGCATGAGAACTGGTACAAATTTACTATCAGCCATTAAAACGCACCACTTTTCTAAAAGCCCACTCAGAAGGCTACAATGTGAGGCTGCTATTCAGTGAAAAAATTGGAAAGCAAATGCTGATTCAGTGCTTTGTAATAAACATTTCAGAGCACCTTAGTATCTAAAGTATATTATTCATGTTTTGTTGTTATTTTCCCAAATAATCCTGTGTATTTTATTTTAAATACTGCTTGATTCTCTTGTATAGTAACGTTGGCAAAAGTTTGGAGACACGTTTTTCACAGGAGTCTCTTTGAAGAAATTTCTTTTGGATGTCTTATAATGCATTATATATATATATATATATATATATATATATATATATATATATATAT